>OU795041.1:33964504-34564504 GCA_917208275.1 Patella pellucida | reverse complement strand
AAAATCGTATGTGATCATTTACACAACTAAATTATTATAGCCAAAATACCCATTGGGGGAAACCATTCACCCCCACTGTGCCAGTTTTATTGTTTAGGGATTAATCCCTCTTGTCCACTTTAAACTTGGTCTTGGTTATAATCCTCTCCGTTAGAAACGGATTAAATACTTTGGAATGCACGCTAACCAAATCTATGGTAAGCAAAATTAGGATATAAACCCAGAAACTCAAGAAGCATAATCATTATAATCTCTTAAGAAATTAAAACATTATGTGTTAACAATCTATTCTTACACACTGGATCCTTTGTTCTGGCTCGGGTGTTCAAGTTACGGATCAACCTGTAATGTGTTGTTTTAGCACGTGCACAGGTGATCATTTGAGGAAAAGTAGGTGTTCATATGAATGAACACCCCAACATACTAACCCGGTGATTGTCAAAACAAACCATGCATTTTCGTGCGTGAAGTGTATTAGAAATAACAAGAAACACTGTGTTAACAAAAACATTTACATGCGGTTAAAACAATAAAAAAAATTTCAATGTTGATTGTGAAACAGTATCATGCTGTCAGTTTTGGTTAATTTCAAAAGAGAAAATAACCTTTCCAACTTTGCATTTGAAACCTGTAATGTAAATAACAGTTTAATCAGGGTGAGTATGTTACACCACTTCGAAGTGGCATAAGGCACCATGAAAATGTAGTTCCAGGTTTTGATATAACAATTGTTTTTGGGATTTAGAAATTTTATGGCATAAGTTAGGAGATCATGCCATTCACCAAGGAGAGATGATACATCACATTTCAAATCCATTACAGTTTCAAAGTGTGTGAAAGAATTTCTAACGATGTTGTCAGCAAACTCAACTGTGGAAGTTTCAATTTCTGCCTCCCATGCAGCATTATTTAGAATAATAGGAACCATGTTGGTATCAAATATTTCACTGTTAATTTCATTAGTAGTTTCAAATCAGTTTTGAATTGCACCTTCTATTTTACCAATAATCTCCTCTTTTTTTGATTTCAAGTTCTCTAGACTTTTCAGAAAGCTTTCTTTATTGAACACCACTCCCTGATAAGATGCTTTGTTGTCACTAAACTCCACATGATTTAAAAAATGTTTAACAGTGGGAAAGTCCTCTAATTTGCGCTGTTTAAGAGACAATAGGGAAACTTTTGAGCATTCTAAAAATATTGATGAACTTACAGGGTCAATTTTTTCTTCTTGAAATCCTTTGGAAAGCAAAGATGCAGGTGTTAACACATCAATGTAAAATGGGAGTGTCCTTAGATCTGACTGAAATTTGTTCGCAGCTTGGTCTGGCCTTTATTCTCTGATCTTTGTGCAAGCATAAGCGCTGTTATTTTGTGGTTAGGAATTTTTACAATTTGTAATTTTTCAATTTTAAAAACATTGTTTTAGAACTCTTTGGTTGTGTTGTACACTTAAATGTATGTCTTAAGTTGCTGATAGTGATCCATTTTGGATGTCTTGATCTACGTGTGCAGTAATGAATTTTACTGCAGCATCAGTTGTAGTAACAATTATTTTACACTTATTTTTACTATGGTTATTAGTATTGTGTGCATGCGCTTGGTACTGTGGTTTTTAGTATGTGTGCATGTATGATGTATAGTAGACTTATTGTCTGTGGTAATATCCATGTGAAAGGGTTTGTTTTAGAGGGTTACTCGAGTTCGAAGTACTTAGACCTTCACGTTCTTGGATTATGCAGACTGATTGTGGGCTTGCCAAAGCCAAACATGCACTTGTTTCTATCTTTGAGCTCCGTTGTGGCCACCCTTAACTGTTTATCTTTTGCAGCCTCAAGATGTCTAAAAGGAGAAGAGAAAACATAGTTCCATCGGTTGCTTCAGAGATCGAAGACGTATTAACACAAGGACCTACATGTATGGCAACAACTGCAGAAGAAAGACTAACTGATTAGTTGATTGAAAAATTAATAAAAAGGGGATTAGTCATGGTACCTCCATCGCAAACAGAACCTACAAGTGCCTCTGTGAGCACCCTTGCCTCAGCTGCCTCCATCCAAATAGCCGCTTCAGATCCGCCAGTTTTACTTGGGGTTTTAAGATCCCTTATAAGGGGGCACGGGTGTTCTCGTGGGCTAGGAATCATTCCTCCTGTTATCAGAATATGGACATTCTTCTTAAGAAGCTAAATGATGAGCTTCTAGCACATAGAATTATGGGCCCCTTTGTAGAACCCCCATTTAAAAATTTACACTGCTCTCCTCTTGGAGTCGCTCCTAAACAAGAAAAAGATGCTTTCCGGCTAATCCATGACTTCCACAATACATCTGGGTATATATATGTATACGAACATACAATATTGCACAACGATATGCATATTACTTAAGCGGCTTAAATTAAGCGAACTATATTGTATACTATTACAGATAAGATGGAGTAACCTATACTTCGTTCAAAGCGAGACTGTACATGCATATGAACAATAAACATCCTAAAAATAGTTATAGAAATAACGTATTAAGGTTAACAACATAATCTTAATTTAATTGATCTACCATAGAAGGACATGCCTTTGTACCAAATGATTGTTGGTGTGATGATGGTGAGGAAGGTCGTAGGGGATGGTGGTGGGTAAATTCGGAACGATAATAATGTAGACTTTAGCAGGATAAAGACTGAGAACTAATGAAGTTTGGCGGCAAAGTTAGAGACAAAGGCAAGCGCCCAGATGGGTGCATCGGCCAATCAGCAGGAAGGTTGGTGCCAGGATTGGTGTATCAGCCACTCAGAGGCTAGTCTCGATGCCGTGTATGAATACCTGTATATACTTGGTAGATACTAATGAATAATAATTAGGGATTATTTTATTTTTATTTGAATTCATAAACCTCACTTATTATATACATAAGTTATAATTTATGAAATCAAAAACTGAAAGACTGGTTATATTTTCATAACTTTATTCATAATAATATTTGGCAAAAGGGGCAGACTCAGCTATATAATGAAGTACGTAATTAACTTGTTACATGTACATGTACTTAATTTCTTATGTAACAAGTTAATCTGTAATCCCCCTCCCCTCCGGAAGAGGGATGCTTGACTACACGACATCATGGGCTATGTACGAATTTGCCGGATGTATGGTGTTGGGCAACACGACATCGTGGGCTGTGTACGAAATAGCCGGATGTATGGTGTTCGACAACACGACATCATGGGCAACATGTATGTACGAAATAGCCGGATGTATGGTGTTTGGCAACACGACATCGTGGGCTATGTACGAAATAGCCGGATGTATGGTGTAAGATATGAATAATGGGATCTCCCCCGCTCGTCGTAATGGGAACAGTTTGAGATCAAGTAATGTTTTGGGGAACATGGTTAAATGATAATGCTGGATTATCCTTTACTATGGCCCAAAACTCAGGTAGTTTGATTACAAATAGCTGAGTGCCCCAAAATATTGGAAGTAAATGTATAACTAATTACCTAAGTACATACTAATTATGATACTATCGAAACATACTACGACTATGATAACCTTAAGAGAGACAAAAACTATAACAATCTTAATACGTACTGAAACTAAGATAACCTTAAGAGACATACATGTACATGTACTTAAACTGTGACGACCTTAACTACGACATATTAACTATTATGTGAATAGAGCTGGACGATGTATCGAAAATGTCAAAATATCGTTGATGTGCTTTTACGAATTATATTCGTCATCCAGATATTTGAGTCGGAATATCTCATTAGCAGGCTATTAGTAACAACAAATATTACTATAGTCAAGTTCTATAATAGGAATATATAATTGTTCCTGTATCATGCACTATCTATCCGAATCTCTCACGGTGAAAAGCATGTTGGACGAGTATCTATAAACCGGCCATTGACCTGTGGGCATTTTTAAGAATTGTGTCAGGCGTCCTGATGTATCTACAATAGGAATCAGATGACCACCGACCAAGTACTTTGATTAGGTGATCTTCCACGTGTGCGGATGCTGCGCAGCTGGCCCCCCCGATTCGGAAAGAATGACCATGAAAGGCAGTCGAGTCAACCCCGATGACTGACAATACATGTCGAAAGTTAGTTAAAAAGTCTGACCTCTTAAGTGCGTTGCTATTATAAATAAAGAGAGGGTCGAGAGGTGAAGGATTAGATTGAAGTCTTAAATGCATATATTTACAACAACTTTCATAAGGACATATATCATTATTGATTTTAAATATTTTGATTGTAACACCTTGTCTAAAGGGATCAGTTTTAGACAATTTAAGTTTTAGTAGGCAACAGTCTTCTAAAATTGTAAGATCCTGCACACACAAATGAAATTTGGTGTCAAAATTGTCTGTTATGGTAAATTCACCACAACGTAAGAATCCAAAAAAGGCCACGAGGCACACTGTCTCGAAAAGAATGTTATTAAATGGAGAGTAAAGGCCTTTCCTCAGACGATAACAGATGTCCCTGAGAATATGGAAAGTCACTGGGTGTCTAGGTCTAGCCCTCCGCACTTGCACTCGTTTAACACCTTTAAGCATTGTATATAAGCTATTTAGTTGATTACTATGAGGGTAGCTAATGTTATTTTCCATTGACATAAAACGAATGCCTCAGAGATAAAGTTTAATCGTGCTGTAGGAGATACCTAAGCGACTGGCACAAAACGTAGCGAAGTAAATTAACGATTGTTCGTTCACTGGTACGTTGGAGAAATCTTGCTTGACGTATGCGAGAACACATGTCATCAACAAGAAATTAATGGGCAATGGCATGTTTCCAGAAGAAGTTAAGAGCTGGTCTGAGTTCCATAAAATGTTGTGGATTGATGGTACTTGGCAAGGCTTCTTGTCCGCGGCAGGGTCCAATTTCCGAAATCTGTCTTATCTGCAATCGAGAAAGAGAGTCAGCGATTACATTTACGCGGCCGGGTACATGGGTGGATTTGAAAGTAAAGTTATATGTGGCTGCATAATAAGTAAGAGTTCTGACTAGCCGCATGATATGGGGTGATTTTGATCGACCTTTTTGAACGATGGCGACTGTAGCCGTATTGTCACACATGAACACTAGACATTTCCTTGACCATGATTTTCCCCAGATCACTGCGGCGACAACTTGTTTGAGTTCTGAGCCTACCTAAGAGACGACAACTCTTCATTTCATGGCCAACTTTTTTACAAAGATAACACCTTTTAATTTGCTGCAAACCCTCATTTTTGCAGTCACCTGAAAACTCATTATACTTACGTCTACTATGTGCTTCAATATACCTGTCTGCAAGTTCGGCAGTTTCTGCCACATTATTAGGACAATTCTCTTGAATAAACAGTGCAAAATCCCTAGGACAAGACTGCATGTACTATTCACTAAGTAAGAGATCTTTCAAACCATTAAACGTCTCTGCTGCCTTGGCCAAATTGATCCACCTGTCTAAATAATTCTCAAGTCTCACAAAAAATGAATTACCAAACTCACCCTTTTCTGGTTTGGCGTTTCTAAATTTCTGTCTGAAACCATCCGCAGTCAAATCATACCTTTTTAAAAGAGATTCCTTTAAAACATCATAATTTAACGAATCCTCAGTAGATAACCTTGAAAAGACATCCAACCCTTTACCTGTAAGCAGTGCACTTAAATTAACAGCCCAGTCCCTGCAGTCCCAATTTTCAGAATTCGCGTAGCGTTCAATACGATACAAATACGCGTCGATATCATCCTTCGTTTCAACAAAACTTGGCAATTTCGGTGGACGCGCCAGTCTGATTTCATACTTATTCGAAACATCCATTGTTTCTCGCGTTTGCTGTTTCAAATTTTCTAATAATATCTCCTTGTCAATAATATGCTCTTGCATTTCTAAATCTTTACTCGCTGTCTCCTGTTCATGCATTCGAATCTCATGTTCTCTCGCTCTTTCCTGTCTCTCAAGATCTCGCTCCTCTTGCAGACCTCTTTTGTTAATCTACAAAATCTTTCAGTTCTTCACCCTCTAGACCAATCTCCTTTCCAACCTTAACAAACTGTTTAATATCCATCCTTAAAACTAACTAAATAACTTACAATACAAATAATTGACCTGTAACCAACAAAATAGTCCTTCAAAAACATCAATTACACTATTCCTTGTCTGTCAGTCAGGACTAAATTTGTCCACGATAAATACACCGTCATTACTATTAGTTTCTGTTTTATCTTACAGATAACCAACAAATTACATTTTTTTTATGTCTTAAAATATTATACACATCTATGTATATTCTAGTACTAGAATATGTTTTTATCTTGGGATAAGAAATGTAGCTTAGAGGATTATCCCACTTCTGACACCAAATGTTACAAGACGGACGAACAGCCACCAATATAGCCACATATTTTTTATGACAAGACAAAAACAAACAGTTAACATGATTTATTACCGGTAACAAAAAAAACAAAACATATATACAAATACAAAATACACATATAATTAATTGTCCAACCTCCGCGTCGACAAGGTTTATCACCCAGAACGAAACACTGTATTAATTCGGTTATACACCATATAGAAGTTCAACTAGAAGCACAAATCACTACTTGGTACAAGCTGCTGAACACAGCCTCTGTTTTATATTAATTATATATTTTACGATTTACTGCCATCTACAAGAGAAAAGTATTTTCGGTTAACAAAATTATATACAAATATGCAAGTATACCGTTTCACCCCATGATATATAGTACTATAATTAAACATCATACTACATACTGTAAAAATACCAACTTTTTAAGTACCAGCTTAAAATCATAATACTTACAGATTGTCATCATTTTATTCCCAATGTCCGTCACTTAGACGAGATATACACAATGTCACCAAGACAAGAAATATTATGTCACCAAGACTCTTATTTGTCACCAAGACAAGAATTATATTCACCTAGGACTTTTCACAAACATAATTAAACATTACATATAACAACAATTTAGACATTAGACATGTCGCTTACTCCCTACTTCACTTCAGAAACAGCGACTAACAAATTCAGAATAGCTTCTAAAATAACCTACCTCAAACTACAACTCATACACAGCATGCTTTCCAGACAGTCACATGTACACATGCTTTATAACTGACAACCAGAACACCTTGTTAAATTGAATGCATTTTTTTCGGTCAGGATAATCATTAAACAATCTATGGCAGTAAACACAATTAGTATATTAAAGAGACAGTACCCAACTCTATAAAGGGGCAATACCTCACTCAAAACATGATTTTGTGACATTGAGGAAGGCAAAGGTTGTTGTGCAAACCTTACAGGGATTAGCGACTGTGTCTAGCCGATATACTATGATCAGAGTATGAACCTTCTGACTAGTGCCATTGATGATATTCCAAGAAGTTGTTTTTTCTTACATCTTCCAACAAGTTCAATGGCACGGAATGGTGATGAAGAGTCTGTTTCACCTGGGGAGGGTGGGTGTCACGGTGGCTAAGTGGGTAAGACACTTGCTCGCTAGCCTTGAGGTCGGGTGTTTGATCCCTGCATTGGCCGAGAAAGTTCATCCAGATGGTTCTCTTTGTTAGTGATGCAAGAAGAAGGGCCTGACAAGGACAGCAAAACTGAGTTCTTGTGTACACATTGGCTTGCACGTAAAAGATCCCATGGCAGTTGGAATTCCATTTAAGAGTAGGTCGTAGCCCTGCTGCTCAATCAAAATTTTCCTCCTAGCACATTGTCTGTCTTCATTAGCCCACTTCGGAGCAGAACAGTAGGATGTTAAACTCAATTTCATTTTTTTTCCCTTAACCTGAGGCAATGTCGCAGTTAAACATGTTTGTTTTAATTTGTATTTTAGGTATATTTTCCATACTTATTAATTAACAAGAAGAGATATGCTGGTTTATATTGGACTAATCCTATCAAACATGATAAAATGGATTGTAAAGGTATAGAGACTGTTCGAAGAGATAATTCACCTTTAGTAGCTAATCTTATTAATACTTGTTTACAGTTAATCCTAATAGACAGGTTAGTTATGTACATATTAAAAAAAACCTTTGTATTTTGTTCTCCTCCCGCCTTTCGAAGAAAGCAGGAGTTGTCCATCTGTCTGTCACACTATAACCAGTGTATAATATTTGTCAAGAAAAGTTGTAAGCCAACAGGACCCGCTGGTAGACGCCATTCATGAAAGTTGTAGGTCCTAACATTAACTTGTGAGCCCAATAAATATTAACAAATTTTAAAACAAACGTACACTACCCCACCCCAAATGCCTTAAATTTCTAAATTCCGAAGGTGTCTTCTACAGCCATTTGGGTAAAATTTGTATTCAATATTGATTGAATACACATTTCAATTTTAACTTTTGAAGGATTTACTTCGTGTATAGAAAGAAAAAAATCATTCCACCCCTATTCTACCCCAGACTTGATATTTATTTTTTCTGTAATACATGTAAATAAATATTCACTTGTAATAATCTTAGTGCTAATTATACATTAGGTCTATTTTATAGTACCGGTACTGACAGTATATCTCAAAATTTCCATTTACATCGAAATCTAAAATTGCCCTATAGTGCTTCACATTCTCCGAAAATTAACAGAAAATATTGTGCATTTAAATAAAATGAAACCGGCATTTAAGGTCAACGTCTTACCAGACATTGATTAGTATGTCTTACATTTCAATAAACCTGTTAAATTTATTGTCCGGTAGCAACAATCATTCAATTTATTTTACTCATGAGATTTGGAACTGTGAAATGAAAGACCGTGACCTCTTTCAAAATGAAAGTAAACTATCAGTGCTGTTTGGTGGAGGACACATCATTTTTTATAATTTTTAAACTGACCTGATGTCACTAGTTGGGATAGCCCATATTTATGAAACAATAAACTCTTTGTTATTATTCTTCCTATGACATATTGTACGAATGGCGGGAAAAGCCATTCGTTTCTCGCTGGAATTATATTGTTACCAGTAGTAAGGCTTTCAGGATATTTTCAGCTCTGCCTTTTCAATTTCATTTTTACAAAACAATGGATTTATGTCACTTGAATTTTTATTCTTGGATCATGACAGCACAGGTACATTGGATGGACTGACCTAGTTTCGTAGCACAAATGTTAAATTTCACAATTGAAGGAATATAATATGCCGGATTATGCACGGATAAAAACAAATAATACTGTAAATAAGGCATACTATCAGAGCACAAACTTATCTATTCCACACTTGATCAAAATGGTTAAATAGTATTCAGCCAACCTCTGGGAGCTACTAATATTTGCAAGCACGACTGCACTCCTACAACGACAATTTCTTGTCGCGCTGATTTCTTTCAGTGGACAAATTTATTTTCATTTCTGATAATAAAATTATGTTAAATATCTGAATGAAATATATTCCGGATATAAATAAGGACAATATAAATATTTTCAAAGGAGAATTTGATAGAACCATGAACAAAATATTCATGACACATATTTTTTCCGACAAAAAGTCGGTCATAGGGCAGGCCCACCATCTTCAAAATAAAAATATGTCGTCCCGCCAAGTTACGAAGAAGTCCATTGAATTTAAGCGATTTCCAAATATTACTGTCAGAGTTATGGCCCTTGATCATTTCAAAAAATCTTGTGGACACTCTAGAGGCTAAAGTTAATATCCGATTGACTTTAAATTTATACACCGTGTTGAAGGTCATGAGATTAATAAGTATATTGAGTTTCAATGAATTTTAATAACTTGAACAGCTAAATCCAGAATATTAGATGTTTCGTATACTTATCAAAGCCAAACAAATTCAAATGATTTTCTGATAATAACATAATGACTTGTTACGCTTAATCAGATTTTAGTGTGTTATAAATGTTTCATTACCGAAAAAAGTAAAATATGCAACAACTCTTGTTGACTGCCTGGACGATTTAGCTGCTGTGGGTGTATGTTTCGCTGCCTGGCAACCTATCTTTAGCTTGTGGTCCCGCTAGAGGTTACAATTATTATCCAATTTAAAAAAAAAAACTTCAAATATATCACCGTTAAACGGTAATGTAGGGTGAATTCGAATTTCGTGAAAATCATGCCACAACTGCCGGACAAAAAGACACCCCTTGTTCGCAAATAGCATAAACCCTCTATAGGTCAGAATTTGGATACTATTTTGATGAAACTTGAAATACATGTTTATAGCTCATATCGGATTGTGACTTCCTGAATTATGGCCCTTAATGGTACGAGAAATCGCGTTTTTAGCTTGTGTTTCCTTGTTAGGTCACAATTTTTATACGCCCACATGGAAATGTGGTCATATATTGTCGTCACCCCCGTCCATCCACCATCTCCTAGTCATTTTCAACTATTTCCAATAATTACTGCCCGAGTTATTGCCCTTGATCACTTTGAAATATCTTGTGGACAAAGGCCTTGAGACAAACAATTAAAACAATTCTAATCATTTCTGATAGTTACTTAATGGGCTATTACTTAGTACCTCAGTTGTCACGGCTGGTGTTCCGCAGGGCTCAGTTCTCGGTCCTTTACTTTTTTTGGTCTACATAAATGATATTGTTAAAATATTACAGTCAAATATAAAATTATTCGCTGATGGTACTTCTTTATATATGGTGATTAAAGCTCCTACAGAAGGTGCCCAAATTTTGAATTCAGATATTGAGAGAATATACACATGGGCTGAAACATGGCTAGTTTCTTTTAATCCTAAAAAAACTGAAACATTAACCATATCAAACACATGTAAGCACGATTCGATTCCTCTGTGTATGAACACGGTTGAAATAAATGAAATATCTCACCACAAACATTTGGGGCTTATTTTTCAAAACAATCTTAAATGGAACATACATATAGAAAATCTTTGTAATAAAGTGTCAAAATTTATTAACTGCTTAAGATCACTCAAGTACCGACTAGGACGGAAATCACTTAAAATGGCGCTGTGAAGGGAACTAGCCATGATTTGCTATATAAAGAAGTTGGTATTTTGCTTTTAAAACAACGTCGCTAAAGACATGATATATTTTTATAAAATAATAAACCACTTAACACCTGATTACCTTTTATGACAATCTAAAAAAAACCAAAGTAAATATTCATTAAGAAATGACAAAAACCTAACATACTATTTTTGTAAATCTAGTCTATTTTATAATTCTTTCTTTCCTTCAACTACACGATTTTTAAACAAAAAGTCGAAATGCATGTTCACTTGGTACCTCGTATTACAAAATTAGTAAAAGAAAAGTTAAAATCATCCATTAAAAATTTTGTTTATCATACAGTGATCTAAATGGACATGCATTTTTAAGACACATAACTGATTCTCCAACCTGCCGATGTGGACACAATTTTGAAAATCCTTATCACTTTCTGCTGATATGTCAGAAGCATGAAATACAACCATTAAAACATTACCAACAAAACTTTATAAAACTAAGTAATAGATTTTAAGTACTGTAATCGTCATATACCATTACCATCATTCGATTCTGTTTACATAGGGCCTATTTTATATCCTTTGAGGCCTTAAACTAAGATTAGTTATAATGTATATCAAATAACAGATTTATTGAAAAATATTATTGTATGTATTAATTAATTACACAATATGAATAATTTTCGACTATATGGACTTCCAGCTCGAAATGCAAAATAATACAAACAAAATTGATTATGCAATACATCACACACATAATACATAATAAAAGTAACAAATAAGACATAACCTTATCAGTGTATTATATAATACCTGGAAATAACAATGCGGAAGTTGTAGAAATGTATAAAAGATACATTCTATTAATAGCCTTCCTTCCCAAGGCAAAACAGCTTGGGGATATTGATTTACCAGTTTAGTTAAAAGGTGTATTTGCTAGACTGAACTGGTTAGGAAATTCCCTACATTCTGGAAAAAAAATAAGTAGGTAAAAGGCGAACACTGCAACCATGCAACATGGGAAAGTAGATAGTACCCAAAGTCACAAGGCAACTATGTGTACAAGGGAAAATTAATGTGTATGTAACCTGGAGAAACCATGAGTACATGGGAAAATTCATAGGTAAAAATAATCACTGCAACCTTGCAACATGGGGAAGTAAATGGCACCGAAGGCACAAGGCAACCATGTGTACAAGGGAAAATGAATGTGAATGTAGCGAAGAGAAACAAACCCTGCAAGATGGGAAAGTAATTAGTGCAAAAACACTGAGCGACCATGTGTACACAGGGTGTGAATGGTGCAGAGACTCAGCACTTAAATACCAATGGAGTCTGACCAGTAAAAACATATATACATAAATCTATTAAGGCAATGACTAGCATATCATAACTTCAAGAAAATAATACAGGCAATTTATAGGTAACAAACAAGTAAAATAATGTACAAAAGTCCCCTAAGGCATAAGCAGACAACAGGAGAGTGGAGGGGTGGTGGCGGTAACGAGAAAACACAGAACGAAGCTTAGCGTGCTATCAGTACTACGGTTGAGACTAGAATGCTGCTGGAACAATGCTTTGTGCATATCTATTTTGGCGGCACTTGCCAGATATACCAGAGCGAGGCTGGCACCAAGTAGCAGCAGGGGGTCGGCACTGTTTGCAGACAACAGTAACAAGGGAGGTAATTCTAGATAAAGAGAAATGTTTTCGTGTTATAAACCAAGATTATGTGTAACATAAATCAAAAATTTATAAATACTCAAACAACAACTTTTAAATTTACTATTTATTTTGGCTCAAGGGGACTTCCAGCTCGAAATGCAAAATAATACAAACAAAATTGATTATGCAATACATCACACACATAATACATAATAAAAGTAACAAATAAGACATAACCTTATCAGTGTATTATATAATACCTGGAAATAACAATGCGGAAGTTGTAGAAATGTATAAAAGATAAATTCTATTAATAGCCTTCCTTCCCAAGGCAAAACAGCTTGGGGATATTGATTTACCAGTTTAGTTAAAAGGTGTATTTGCTAGACTGAACTGGTTAGGAAATTCCCAGATACAGGTGTGATATTGGTACAATGCACGGCTGTAGTCCCCAAGTTGTGAACAAAAATAGTAGTGATTGGAAATATAAAATAAAAGTAATGGAAACCCTCATCTGCTGTGTCTGCCTATACAAAATTAAATTGTGAGAAGTTTAAAATGACTAACTATACATAATAATAACGATATTCATAAGGTACTGTACATACTAGACAAAGGCTGTGTTACACATTTGATTTTGTGCTTGCTTAAGAACAATTGAGGAGGTATGAATGTAGCGAGTATAGCAATCTGAAGACCACCTACCGAGAGACTTGATTAAATGGTCTTCTAAACGTGCTAGGTGACCTGAAGTTGCGGATCCGAGTCTGAACGAGTGACCGTTATACAGCGTTGAATCTAGACCTAATTTTTCCAGCAAGGTTTTGACATGAGTAATGAAGTAAGTTCTAGAAACAGGTGTGTTATCTTCTGTAATGAAAAATGCTTGCCTATTATGGTGGCCGAACCGTGCAGACTTTAATTTAAGATATCTTTTACAAGAAGCTACAGGGCAGATAGCTGTGCCATTACTAAATATCTGAATTGTGACACCCTGTCTGAAAGGGTCGGTTTTGGATTTTTTGAGAGTCAGTTCCAGTCTGTCTTCTAACACTAAGACATCTTCAGAACATAAATTAACATTCGGATTAAACAAATTATAACATGTAAATTCGCCACAGCGCAAAAAGCCAAAAAAGGCGATAAGAAAAGCTGAGTGTAACATAGTATTAACAAACATGCAAAAAACACCAGAATCAAGCAGGTTGCACATGTTCCGGACAATGTCTGCAGTTATTGGCAGGCGAGTACGTCGCACATTACACAATTGTTTCTTTTTGATGCCTGTTAAAATTACATGTAGGCATGGTAAAGTTTGACCGTTTGATTTTTCTAGAGGGCTAAATCCCCAGTGTCTAAGGTAATGGAATGGAAGCGCACACCGCACAGATACAGTTTGATTGTTGTGTAACGCAGTTTTAGGTCTTCACAGTAAGCACAGAACTTCATTAACAAATGTTCATCCACTGGGGGCATTTGGTCGGTTTTCCAGTTTGAACCATGAAGATGCAAAAAACGAAAATAAGTGTTAGTTCCTGTGCTGTATTGACGCTGAGTACTGTCGGAGATCGCATGATTCCATAAGCTGTCTACTTTCGAATCCAAATAAATTGATCCACTGGGGGACACGGTGTAGGAACCAGGTCGGCTTCTGGGGCCAGACGTCGAAAGCGGGACATCTGAAAACAAGACAAAGAATCTGCTATAGAGTTTGATTGGCCTGGAAGAAATTCACTGTAAATGGCAAAGTTGTTGTTTGCTGCACACATAATTAATGTTTTCATCAGTTTCATAATTACTGGCTCTTTCGATCTACCTTTGCTAATAATATGCACAGTGGCCTGATTATCACAGTAAAACTTGATTCGCTTACGTTTCCAGTTATGACCCCATAGCACAGCTGCCACAACGATAGGGTACAGTTCTAAAAAAGCCATTGAAAGAGAAAAGTCTGCTATATCTGGTAGATTAGTGGGCCACTGTTCGGAAAACCATTTTCCTTGGTAATAGCCTCCGAATCCTTTGGTAGATGACGCATCCGTAAATAGATTAAAGTCTGGAGCACTTGTAATGTGAGGCTCATAGAACAGAGAAATGCCATTCCAATTTTGAAGGAAATTTAGCCACATTGACAAATCGTCCCTACAGTCTCTGGACAAGTGTACATGAAAATAGTTTTCTTTAACAGAGGTCATAAGTCTGTATAAATAGGATACAAAAGCACGGCCTGGTAGAATCACTCGCATAGCAAAGTTTAAATGTCCTAAAAGTTGTTCCAAATCTTTACGGGTACAAGACGTCTTACGAAGTACTTGTTGAATAAAAGTTATAATACGTTCGACTTTGTCTCGAGGAAGTCGAGCTTCCAGTTTGCTAGAGTCTAAGATGATGCCTAGATATTCCAAAACACAGACAGGACCAACTGTTTTCTTTTTTGATAGTGGGATTTTGAGTTTGTTGAAAACCAGAGTCAGTAATGCCATGCTTCTATTACCGTCAGCGAGGGGTTCATCAACTGTCAGAAAATCGTCTAACAGGTGAAGAATGTTTTTGATTCCGTAGTTGTTGGAGGCGATCCAGCAGACGGCTTGCGATAGATTGTCGAAGAGTCTAGGACTGGATCTTGAACCGAAAGGCAAACGAACGTAATGGTAATACAGGTTATTCCACTTAACACAAAACAAATGCCATTGGTTTGGGTTTATAGGGATTTGTTTAAAAGCGTCTGCTATATCGACTTTGCACAAAATACTGTTACAGCCCAATGTTTTGATAAGTTCTGTAGCATCATCAATTGTAACATATGATAAGGAGCAAGAGTCCTTGTCCATTAAGTCATTGATGCTAGAGTGATCAGGTTTATTATGAGGAGATGATAAATCTATAATTAGGTGTTTTTTGCCTGAATACTTGTGAGTGGCAACACCAAGTGGGCTGACCCTATAGGTTGAAAAAGGGGGCACATCGAAGGGTCCATACAAAAAACCTTTACTAACCTCCTCCTGCAAGAGTTCATTCACCTTGATAGGATTGTTCCTGGCAGAAAGCGAATTTTTTTACATTCGTAAGTTGGGAGATCCGAATGAGACACCATAGTGTCGAAACCTTGAGCAAGGCCGTCACATAGCATTTTCACAAACTTTTGATCCGGATGATTTTGAAGTTCTTTCTCTAGGGCTGCGATGTCGATTGGAGTGGAAGCGTATTGTGGAAAACTGGGATGATTACTATGTGTGGATCTAATTAGTCATGGGTTTCTATGTGGGCGTTTGTTTGAAAAATCTGCTCGTTCTGCTTTCTGATTTGTGTCGGCTGCTTTTTGAGAGCAAGTGCTACGACCATGTGCTGGTGACTTGCAGATTTTACAAGTGTGACCAAAACCACAATTGTAACGGGAGCACCCTTTGAGACTGTTGAAATTATTACAAATTTGCTGGCCATTGGTATAAATTATCTCTCGGCCAAGGACATCGGCTGTACGGTTGGTAGGTGCGGTGAGGCGTTTCCCTCTGTCGTACCTCGAGGCCACAGGACACATAGCTGAAACATGAGCTGTGGATCTGCATGTGTCACAATTCTTGACTCTGGATCCTGCGCACACGAGTTGACGCAGGCCTGGGTCCCCATATGACCAGTCAATAATTTGGTTACGCTGGTAGAGAACGGTGGCACATTTAGCACTAAAAAGTTTGTGATATTCATAGAATTTTTCAGGCCATATGTTAGCTGTTTCTATTATGTGCGCCATATAGTCATCCAGCTCCTGCGATCTATTAGCGAACCCTGCAACCATTATCCTTTTGAAACGACCAAAAGCCACGATAAACTCGTCTAGTGATAGGTTTCGGGATAGACGTTCATCCAACTCCTTTGAAGGGCGCTTAGATGGTTCAAAGTTTGGCATAAGTAAGATGTTTAAATTTACGTCTTTTCCTGACAAGATCTGCTGGCGGACTTCAGGATGGACCATATCAGTTATTGAGATGGAAGATGCAAGAATGCCACTCTGACTAGGTAATAACATAGCAGATGGTGGTTGAAATCCGAATTGGAACTGACCTGAATTCTGTTGTTGGTCTACTGTCGAGGAAATTGTAGCAGTACCATGACTATTTGCTTGTTGAGCGGCGTAAGCAGATTGCAGGTTGAAATCGGCTTTAGTTGGCTGGTTGGATGTAGAAGCCAAGCACCGCACAGTTTCTATAGACTGCTGGCATAATTTCAGTGTTGACATAATCATGGCTTCCATATTGTTTATGCCGGAAGTAGATGGCATCTGATCATGCGCAGTCGATACGTCACGCCTGGCTGACGCGCATCTCTGGCTGGGGACGCTTGTTGACCCACTTTCTTCCTCGCTTGGTTGGTGGCCTCCGACGGTCGAATTCGCACCCGGCGGGAATGAAATTAATTGTTCGATGGTTCTTCGGATGCGACCCTGATGACACTTGTAATATCCCGACTGTTCACAGTATCCGTTTCGACGGCAGTCCTTCTTCTTCTAGTACTAGTTGAACTTTCAGTAGCGTTCTCCACGACATTCACATTGTCCAAGTAAATTCTTTTTAATGTGCCGTGACTCAAATTGCCGTTCAAAATAATGCCGATATCCCTCAAAGCTGACTTCAATTCGGCGACAGTTAGATTTGCAGGGTTGATATGTTGGGTATCGTCGCTGCTTTCGATGTTGTCAACATTGTTGAGCCTTTTCCTCTTCGAACGCCTTTCTGCCATTATAATGATTATTATTACTTCACGTTCACAAATACGGAGCTTGGCGAGTACGACTGTTGACGGTTGATAACGAGTAACGAGAAAACACAGAACGAAGCTTAGCGTGTTAACGAGAAAACACAGAACAAAGCTTAGCGTGCTATCAGTACTACGGTTGAGACTAGAATGCTGCTGGAACAATGCTTTGTGCATATCTATTTTGGCGGCACTTGCCAGATATACCAGAGCGAGGCTGGCACCAAGTAGCAGCAGGGGGTCTGCACTGTTTGCAGACAACAGTAACAAGGGAGGTAATTCTAGATAAAGAGAAATGTTTTCGTGTTATAAACCAAGATTATGTGTAACATAAATCAAAAAGTAATTATATTTATATCCTTTCAGGCCTTAAACAAAGATTAGTTATAATGTATATCAAATAACCGTTTTATTAGGGTTTCACACAGTAAAGCTTGTGTGAAACACTATTATTTTTGTTAAAATTAGGGTTCACACTGCAAAGCTTGTGTGAAACACTTTTTGTTGAAATTATTATTCTTATTAGACTTTTGTCTGAAAGACTATTCTTTTTACTAAAATTATTATTGTTAGGCTTTCAGACTTTCGTCTAAAAGACTATTGTTTTTACTAAAATTATTATTATTTATTATTATTTTTTTCCGCAAGAGCCTATTTCTCAGTGCCTGTAACAGATATCTGGGACCCATTTTTCTAACATGAAAACATGTGGTGGCTACTTGAAAACCTTTTTGAAACTTGTGCGCAAAAGTGGCAAAATTTACTGTGGTATTAAATTTTTCAAAAACAGCCATAGTTTCGTCAATTCTGTACCTATTTTCAAACGAATCACATTTTTGTAAACCCTGAATCTTTCCCAAGAAAATGGCTATCTCATATTTTTCAATTTCTAAAATTCCTATGGGAATATTGTCGTTCAAAAATTAAACAAAATTAAGACACAATTTTTTTTTTTTTAAATTTCAAATTTGACCAACATTTTTTGATTCCTGAAGTCAATCCAATTCCAGTAATTTTATTTTCGTTCTGAGTTATTGCCCTTTATTTTTCGAATTTTCTGCCCATTTTAAAACCCTTATATTTTTTTTTGAAAAGCTGAATCTATGTTTCTGAAACTCCTGGGACATAAAGCTACATGATCAGACCATCGGGTAAAGCAATTTTCATCAACAATCCGTAAACCAGAAGTAGTCGAAATAATATGCAATATTTTGAAAAAAACTCAAAAAATGAATGCTTCTGGGGAAAACATTATTTCTCAGTTCGATATCAACGGATTTAAACAATTATGGTATCGTTGGGTTGCCTGAGAATTGCAGTACCGTATGATGATACCCAATTCTCACACATGAACAGGAAGTAAAATATGGTATGCTGAAAATCAAGTATTTTCTGATTTGGAACGTTTTTGGACGCCTGTATCTCGAAAACGGCGCCACAGATTTTTCTTAAACTTTCCCTATCGAGAGTCCTTCCAGTGGTCTTTGAAATAATAATAATTACTAGATCTGCTACTGTCCCAAGCAGATATGAAAGCTTTCATATTCATCATCACGTGCCATCAATTATTCAAAGTATCTTAAAGAAAATAACAAGAAAAATAATATTACAATTGGTCGAAAACTCGCGAAGTTACGAATCTAAATATAGTTTGAAACCGTAAATTAGCTTAAAAAAACAAACAACGGCAGGTGCCAAGAACAAACGACTTGAACAAGTATCACCTTGAAAATTTCAGAGTGCCTAGGCCTCTTCGTCTCGAGGCCTTAAACTCTGTTATAAATTTAAAGTCAATCGGATATAAACTTTAGCCACAAGAGCATTTACAATAACTTTAACTTTAACCTCTAGAGCGTTCACAAGAAATTGTGGACTGACGGACGGCCGGTCGGGGGCGACGGCAATATACGACCACATTTCCATGTGGGCGTATAATTAAGATATACGAGAATCATTATTATTCTTATAAACCGCAGCGTTAGGCATGAAGCGCTGAGTGTTGGATTTCGTTTGAGTGTCTTGTTATTCGAGTCTAGACTCAACAATTGCAAATGGCGCCGAACGGCAAAATTTTATCTCTCGTGGGAAGTTTAAGGTCGGTAAAATGAATAGTTATTGGTCGATTTAGCTTAAATTTGGTGTGAGGTCATTGCTAGCCCATCTCCTATCCCCCTGAAAATTTCAAGTCTCTGTGACTTCCGTTACTGAAATAGAACCGATTTTTCACCATTGTTCATTTTCAATTCAAAATGGCCTCCAGCAGTTGACCGAAATCAAAATTCGATTCCTGAAAGTTTTTCGGCTTTCCTAAAAGGATTCGGAAAATATAATTGCCTTGTCTGTAAGTAAAATATCAACAAAGACAAAGTAGAGCAGGAGCCCAGGGGTTTAACCTAGCTGAAAATTGTACCAGTTTTCACCTGTATGGTATCAAAGCATGCATATCTGGTACCTTAAAAATGTAAGTCTGCCGGGTTTTTGGTGGTGGGTGTGGCTGTGAGGGCTAGGATTCTAGGCGTGAATTCATGAGCTAGATAAGCTCAAAAGTGTACCACACTTAAATGGTGCAGCAGTGTACCTTACATCTTCAAGTATTACAAAATCACTCTGACAGACATTTCTAGTGGTGGGGTACCCGCCCAGAGTTATGTAATTGTCAGACTACAGCTAGGCTAGCTGAAAACTGTACCACCTAAAACTACTTGGAAGTTGTTCAGCACAACTACAGGAACCAGGAATGATCACTGCCAGATAGTTTGTGTGGTGGGTTACCCCTCAAAGAGACGCCCAAAATGTTCCGACCCACTACTAGGCTTGATAATCTGAAGCCAGTACCTGCTACAACTGTTTGGGAGTTGTTTAGCACCACCACGGGAATCATGAATAATCACATTGCGGTGGGTTACCCCTAACAGACACACACAAAAAGCCCCCACCCCCCCACCCACCCAATTAGGCTAGATTAGCTGAAGTTCGTACCGCCTAAAACTACTTGGAAGTTGTTTAGCACCACCACAGGAATTATGAATAATCGCGACCAGATCATTTTGCGGTAAGGTACCCCAAACAGACACACACAAAATGCCCCTCCCCCCCCCCAAGTAGGCTAGATTAGATAAAGCTCGCACAGGCGGGGTATCCCAAACAGACACACACAAAATGCCCACCCCCTCCCAATTAGGCTAGATTAGCTAAAGTTCGCACAGCTAAAGTTGTTTAGCACCACTCCAGGAATCATGAATGAACCCAGCTAGGCAGTTTGTGCGGTCGGTTACACCCCAACCCACCAACAGTAGTTTGGTTCAGTCTGACAAGAGATTTCAACCTTCAGACAATATTTGAGGTTTATTTTAATATAATATGATAAGGCTTACCACAAAAACTTCATTCATCAACAATGAAAGTCTGGTCATGTTTGAATTTTGGCGATATTACTATCTAGACCTGTACTTTTAACTTGTTGACAAATCTGTCTGGCTGCCATTTGTCGAGAGTCTCAAGGGAGATAATTCTTAGAGACAACACGAGTTATGGTTATTGGCAACATAAAATTTTGAAACTCTACTCTGATACGAACAAATAATTCGGAATTCTCCGGTCTTTAGAATACATTCAAATAACGATTGAATAGAACGCTTCTACGCATGCACAAACCTTAGTTTTTGAATATAAGAGACAGAAAGATAGAAATGAAACTAAATAACTCCAACTATCAGTTAAATTTTCGTCTGATTTTATAAATGCACTAGACCATAGCTAACACATGTTAATAACGGAGAAATTGGCAGTTTGCCATATAAACGCAAAATGCATAAAGTTCTTACCGTACTCATATTGTAGGTACGTTAAATGTTCTTTTTAAAGGGACAATAACACTCTTGCTGGCTTGACAGGTTCCGAATTTTTTTTTTTAGCCTTAATCTAACTACTAGATGTTTAACTGTCCCCCCTGTTGTGTAAATTATCCATTATAACCTATCTTACTTGTCCAGAGGGTTCGAAAATATGTTTAAATCCAAGTTGCATATGAAAGTGCTTACGTAAGGCTTTTCAAACCATGTTATGGCATGTAGTTGAATTTTTCCAATTTTTAAAAATTAGGTGTGTTAAGATGAAATTTGTATCATTTTTTAATTGAAATATTGTAAATAGTACAAATTATTGACCAGAATAAACATTGGAACATATTATTCAGTTACAACAAGAGTGGTATTGGGGCTTTAATAATCCTATTGTGTTTCCAATAATTATCACCGATAAATATTTAAAAAAATACGCCCACAAAACATAGCACACATAACACACTCTAAAAGATTAGAATACGAGTGCTCTGATCGTTACTGTATTTTTTTTTTAATCAGCTGGTTAATCAAGACTATGTAATTACATTTCGTTCGGTTACATCTGAATTTTTTTGTGCGTACTTAGAGCTAGCAACATCGTAACTTTTAAGGTAAGTAAAGTGCACACTAACCATAGTGTTTTACAGTTTCTAAAAAAAAAGAAATTTACAGTCTTGCGATGTTGCCGAGTTGACACGACAGTTAACTTAAAAAACCGAAAAAAAACGAAACTACATGAGGGACTCTGAACCAAAACCCGTTAGAATATATATGTCATTTTTTACGCTCAACTAAATTAAAAATGAAACCGCTGAGTTATAGCCAAAGTTTTAATTACGTTCGTAACTACGTATTTTTAAAAATCTAACCCGCAAAGAAGACATTTTTTTCAAGGCTTCATTGATAAATAGATGAATGAATATAGTCACGTGATTATCTGCTTTGAACTGCACAAACAAACCCGTGACTAAGCTTTTCTCATAAAGGGTGTTTTGGGCCGAGTGACAACATCATCAACATGCTATTAGAAGAGGTCAGTTTATACAGTACAGATATTAGAGGCCGTGGGTTACTCTACCAACAGAGTGGCACAAAATGCGATGGCCCGAACTAGGTTAGATTAGTTGAAGTTCGTACCACCTACGACTGCTTTGAAGATGTTCAGCACTACACATGAATCATGAATGACCACTACAAGACAGTACCCCGGACAGATACACCCACAATGCCACGTTCTGGACTAGACTAGATTAGTTGCGGATCCGTTCCACCTAAAACTGCTTTAAAGTTGTTTAGCAGAACCACAGGAAAGACCACTACAAGACCATCTGGGTGGTTGTGTATTCCTGACAAATACGCCCAAAATGCCGCGCCCACAAACTAGTTAAGATTAGCAGAAGTCTGTACAACCCCTACAATTGATTGAGTAATTGTTTTAACGAGTATGTGATATCAATTAAAGATTTGATAATCAAACGAAGAATAAAGAATAATATTTTAAAAATCATCAAAATCATCTGTGTCGGTCGCCCAAACTGTAATATGCTGTGGTTTGCCTTAACTACCTACCAGTAATGCATGGCACATAGGTAGTATATAAGTCTTGTAATCGGGAATCGGAATTGTTTAAGACGTGGATTATGGCAGTTTGACGAGAGGAATCCATACTTGGGTGAGTGAAATTACGATATTAACTTTGGTTCCTATGGTTTCTTCTGGTCCCATATGGGGCCGCTTAATCGATATTAATTGTATATTCTAAACACCGATGGGTGATATGCCAATATTCTGTAATCCTTAATACAGTCACGCCTCGACCAGCCTGTGTCAGATGTATACCTCGGAGCAATTATCCATAAATCATTTATGTATCTCAATCGAATTATTTTAACCCTTTCAGAATACAATACGTAATATTACGTCATAAAATAAACAACCATTGCGACTACTGTACGTATTATTACGTACCCTGGAAAAATTGAAAGTTTCGGGGAAATTTTACCTTGACCTTTTGTCATTTCTGACAGGGGACATAACTCTGGTTTGTTTATAATTATCCAGACGTTTTTTCGATCTTTTATTAAATGGCTAAAAGAATTGTTGATGAAAATTAGCAGATACGTCATTTTTGGAAAGCGATGACGATGTCGAGAGTAACTTAGAGCGGGATAGCGATGAATACGTCTGTTTTGACAGTGATGCAAGCAACAATGTAGGAAAGTGTAGACGGCGATATCGCTAATGCTAATGTAAACAAATCTTTTCCCGATGTTTTTACGGCAAATTCTGAATCCCTTGTTGGAAACCGTATGATTTATAAAATTTGTTGCTATGGGAACCATAAAAATTTAGTCGTTCTCCCTCAATACCTGAACTTATTTTTTTTTATTCATACAATAGGAGTAAGTATGTGCACTACGTATGTCTATGAATGAATATCTGACAAATGCCTATTAGATGGGGCGGATATGTAACATGTTTTGGTCGAGTTGTACGTTTCCGGAAAGAAGCATGAAAATTGGAGTCCATGGGGAAGCATCCTTCACTCTCTTTCAACCCCATACTTTGGGTGAAGGAATGTTTGGCTCGCCTGTAACTGTCTGTCCCCAGATATACCCTGTCTGGTAAATTGCCCTTTTCACATGCTGTTCCAGGGCATTCAACGTTGGAGAAATGTTTTCCACCTTACGATTTTTAGTGAACAAGTGTTTCCTGGCTTTATTTACATGACTAAGTCCTGATGTTCGCTGGTACAAAAGAACGACGTATCTTTCTATTTGGTCCATGTCTTCCGGAGTTACATGAGTTGGAGCACGAGATAAATGCACAAATATAGATGTAAGCTAAGGCATACTGCGCCATACAGCCCAGGCCGTTTTCTTTCCTATTCCGAAGAAGGCTGAAACAGTATCACATCCTGATATCGCGTGCACAAACAGAAGACCCCATGATGCATCATCGCCTAGTTCTGCTGAAATAAGGTGACAGGGAATGCATCCAAAACCTCGCTATCTTTTAAGACCCTTGATACAGCAACTGCGAGAACCACCACATCCGTACCAGTTGCATGTATCATCAGTTTGGTGAAACCTTGATAGAATGCATGGGAAGCATGAAACAAGAGTTGCGTGTCCGCTTCTTCATGAGTGCAGGACAAGTCTGACGGCACTAAGATTGTAATCAGTCTGCCACTATGCAACAATTTGACATTTTTGGGTAATGACATTTTTGGGTAATGACATTTTTGGGCTCGTTTTATCATTTTTAAAATTAAGGTGTACGTTATGAGTCTTGATATGTATCTTAATGGGTTCCCGGACCTCCATAACATAGGTATATACATCAAACGCATCGAAATCGGGGCACTTACAGACATTTTATGAATGAGAACGTGTATTATGGATGCCATTTTGAATTTCCCCATTTTCGGCGGGAACGGCTGGAGTGACGTCGTGGTTCCCGCGATTTTTGAAATCAGCATACCCCAAAACCCCTATGGCCCCATTTCCATGCTTCTTTCCGGAAGTGCACGCCCATTTCACATATCTGCCCCACTATCAATAATTTGCTTGCGCGTAGGGGTCTTTAGCCGTTGGAGGAAACCGGAGTGCCCGGAGTAAACCCATGAGGTTGAGAAGGTGCCCCTATCTCCATGCCAAATACGCTCACACCAGGACTCGAAACCAAAGCTGCAAGCCAGAGGTGACCGGTCAGCTAGAGGTTGAAGCGCGACACTCTAGAAAACTAGGCCATCTCAACCCCCTGTATATTATAGAAGGGGTGGGGGTTAATGAATCAATGTCTTACACACACATATTTTCAACACTTTTCCAAATTATTTTTAATAAATTGCATCTTTTTTCATTTAGACCAACGAAAATTGTTTAATCTGCAACAAGAATATTGAAGACGAGAAATTAAAGCCTGTCGATGAAAGGGAAACAACTTTGAAAAGTAACGCACTTCTTCGCACCAGCATGACGAGTGATAAATATGAAGAGGCAACCAAAAGGATTAGAGAGACCGATGTTTACGGAAAATTTTACCACCCATCCTGCTATAAACAATACACTGCCGTTAAAAGACCAAATGACACTGACTGTTCTGAATCACAGCCCAAGGAGCCAAGAAGAAGCAGTCGTGGGATCATGAAGGAGGAGTGCATCTTTTGTGGCAAGAAGAGAAAAAATAAGAAAGGAAAAGAGCAGAGCCTAGTGTCTTGTGCAACAGATGATGGTTACCATAACCTAGTGGAACGGGCCTCCAGGTCTAAAAATACTGATTTCATTGCCAAAAGGGGTAAATACCACAAGTGTTGTAGACTTGAATTTATACATCAGACCGAAAATCCCGGGCCCGGTCATAGAACACCCCATGAAATAATATAAAGAGTAGAAAAATGGCCTCAAGCCTATTATATGGCATCTCAATGATACGATTTCAATGGTTAGAAAATAAATTATGGTACGCTGAAAATCTAATATTTTCCGGTTTTTGGAGCCTTTTTAGAAGCCTTTTTCTCAAAAATAACCAATCACGTTTTTCTGAAACTTTTTTAACGCAGAGTCCTAACGTTGGTCTGTGGCGTGAATCCAAAAGGAAAAGGTTTGAAATAATATAAAGAGTAAAAAAATGGCCTTAATCTTTGAAAAAAGTTTAAATCATTAAATTATTGAAAATGTTCCTTTATTTATCATTTTTACAAACAAACACCAAATAGATGTTTCTGACACTTCTGGTACAGAAAGATATCTATCCAAACAACTTGTTAAAACCAACCCGACAATGATCCAAAATCCAGAAGTAGTCGAAAAAATATCAGATTTTGAGAAAAAGAATTAAAAAAAAGAAAAGAAAATACAGAAAAAAAAAATGGTACTCTTGCAAAAATCGGTATTTCTCAGCCGTGTGTCACTGAATCAAAACAATTAAAGTATCGTTTTCTAGCTCGATGAATGGGATATTTTATGACATACTTCCTGAAAGATGATTCAGGAATTCAGGTAGAGCCTATTTCTCAGTCCCTGTAACAGATTGCGATCTGGGGCCTAATTTTCTATCCGTAAAGCATGTGGTGGCAACTTAATAGCTATATTTGAAACTTCTGCGCAGACCGGAAGTTGCCAAATTTAGTGCAGTGACAAAGAATTTAAAAAAAAAGCTGTAGAATCTTCAATTCCGTACCAATTTTCGTACAAGTAACATTTTCGAAAACCCTGAATCTTTCCTCGGACGATAGCAGTTGAAAATTTCGAAACTTTGTCGCTGACTTCTAGCTTCCAAAAAAAAAAAATATGTTGCTTAAGAGACATTTTTTGTTATTTTTAAAAAAATTTAAATTTGACCTACATTTTTGGATACCTGAAGGCAATCTGATTCCAGAAATATAATTTTGTAACCCTTATATTTTTTTTGAAAGCCTCAATCGATGTTTCTGAAACTACTGCAACATAAGGCCATATGGCCATACCAACGGTTAAAGCAATTTCAACAACAATTGGTAAACCGGAAGTATTCAAATAGTAAGTGCAGGGGGAACGCACTACACACAAAACAAAAATATACAAGATAACCTGCGGACAAGACAGAAAATAGACATTGCAAAAAGTAAACAATTAAAAAACAAGTGAATGTTCCTTTGACAGTTAAGCACATTTTGATTGAGTGCAGGGCTCACACTGGCTTTCAATTTTTTTCCGCCAAAATGGATTCTAATTTTTATGTAAAACAATGATGAGATTTATTTTCCGCCAACTTGAATATTTTATCCGCCAAAAATATATGATAAAAACACAACACATATTGTAATTATATAAAACAATTTTATTTCTTGTACATTCTTAAACAACAATATATTTACAATTTACAAAATTATTCTTTGCTTCACATTAGCCCAATTGGAAAAGGATTTATGGAGATCGGGGTTTTTTTTTTTTTAGAGTAATGGAGATCGAATTTGATATTGTTTCTGCTCGCTGTTTTTATTAAATTTTGTCTGCTAAAACTTTGTTTACAATTGACAGTTGCAACCGGTATACGCAATTATCGGCAAGCAATTTTATATACATTAACAAAATTTGATTTTTCTTTAATGGAAAGTTTCAATACATCATCAATGCTATCCATTGTACAATCAACATATTTTATATAACCCCAAGATCAATTGTTTGAAAAAAAATACCTTGCTGACTTTCAAATTTTCACATATTGAACAAAACATTTTCTGCATGTATGTATACGTCAAATCTCAGCCAAGGATTGCCAAATTTTTAGTTTTCTTTAAATTTTCGTTTCGCGTGTACAATAGATATATTGCTGATTTCGGGTACCGTCACGAACACCACCCTCACGGTATCAGGATCTGAATCATTAACCGTAGTGTTAATTTCATTTCGTCTAGACGACAGACTCTTCATTAACTGGCCGAGGTAAGGAAAAAAAACGCCGACAGTTTTCTCACTCCAGAATTGTCGCTATTCAACTCGCTCTTTCGTTTCGACACAAGGTGATAATATAATTTGAAATAATAATTTCCAATTAGCCATGCAGTTATATACATAATGTATGAACCCACAGTAAACGAAATTCAACTATTAAAGTATGTAACTCTCTTTGAAAAGAATTGTAGGGCAACGGTCTGTCATTTTGATTATTTCCCTTTGTTTTAATCACGCAACATCAATAGTCACCGTTAATCTATTTGTTAAGGTTAATTAATATGATGAGTACTGCTTAGATATCGGCAGTTATCAATCAGTTGAAACCATTATTCCCAGACAATTGTTTAGTTTTACTTATGACACGTTCGGGATTATCAGCAAGTTGATTGATTTATAGTATGCCGCTATAGTCAATCAAGGATAAATACGATTAGAATTTTAAGGATTTTTTTTCGCCAAGTCTAAAAAAGAATCGCCAGTACCCCAAAACTTTATCGCCAATTAGAAAATTTAATCGCCACTTCCATAATTTGATCGCAAATTGCGACTTTGGAGACCGACAGTGTGAGCCCTGATTGAGTGCAATCATCTCAAGTATGTTAGAAATAAGTATTACCGTTGCCAGTCACTACGTCAATTGTTCGCACAACCAGAGCTATATGGTAAATTATTAAACTTTTTAAAAAAGACAAACTTTTATTACAAATTTTAATTGAATATATATATATTTCGTATTTTTGTTTTAACTATTTATATACATAAAGGACTTAGATTTATTTTTAATAACGTTATTATCTGTGATTTTTATTTATGTATATAAATATATTAATGTGATATTGGTTTAATTTGTCTCATAAAAATCACCATATGTTTGGCACCATATAGCCCGGTTGGAGCTGACGTGCCATTAAACTCTTATTTCATTCATTCATTCACTGAAATGATTCACAAAAAAGACATAACAAAAATAATGCGACCAATCTTCTCAGTGCTCGTCTCTTCAAAGGCAATAGCTTGCCACTTGACGTGGGATGTTAGAACGTCAAAAAAATTAAACAAAAAGGGCGATAATCCGGACAGAATTTCAAAAAAACATTAAAATAATACATGTAGTGAGCAAACAGGAGCAAAGCCCGACAACGAGAACATTCTGCAGTACAAAGGGCTAAAACTCTACTCTTATAGTAAGTGCAGGAGGACCACACTACATGCAAATCAAAAATATACAAAATAACCTGCGGACAAGACAGTAAATAGACATTGCAAAAAGTAAACAATTGCGATATTTCAAAAAAATTTTTTAAAATGGGTGCTTTTCGAAAAAAACATTATTCCTGTGTCCGATATCAACGGATTTAAATGATTAGGTTGCAAGAGAATTGCTTTATCGTATGATACCTAATTCTTACAGATACAAAGAGCAGGAAGCAAAATATGGCACGCTGAAAATCAAGTACTTTCTGATTTGGAGCATTTTGGACGCCTGTATCTTGAAAACGGCGCCACAGATTTTTCTTAAACTTTCCCTATCGAGAGTCCCTCCGATGGTATATGGCATGAAGCCATTTACTGAGACTTTGAAATGTCTGGAAAAGGCTAAAAAAAAGGGACTGAAAATCGAAAAAAAATCGAAAAATAGTTTTGTTTTTTTTAAATGCTCTATTTTTTTAAAAATGACTACATATTCATATAGCTGTTCTTAATACGATTCTAACGATATAATAAAATACTGAAATTTAATTTTGATATTTTTATATTTTTGGCACTTTTGAGAGTGACCAACAGCCTCTATTATCTGTACTGTATAAACTGACCTGTTATAACAGCATGTTGATGATGTTGTCACTCGGCCCAAAACACCCTTTATGAAAAAAATTCAGTCACAGGTTCGTTCGTGCAGTTCAAAGCAGACAATCACGTGACTATATTCATTCACTTATTTACCAATGAAGCCATGAAAAAATGTCTTCTTTGCGCATTAGACTTTTAAAAATACGTAGTTACGAACGTAATTAAAACTTTGGCTATAACTCAGCGGTTTCATTTCTAATTTAGTTGAGCGTAAAACAATGACGTATATATTCTAACGGGTTTGGGTTCAGAGTCACCTCATATAGTTTTGTTTTTTTTCTGTTTTTTAAGTTAACTGTCTCGTCAACCCGGCGACATCGCAAGACTATAAATTTCTTTTTTTTAGACCGTAAAACACTATAGTTCGTGTGCGCTTTACTTACTTTAAAAGTTACGTTGTTGCTAGCTCTAAGTACGCACAAAAAAAATGAGACCGTAAATTAACCGAACGAAATGTAATTCCATAGTCTTGATTAACCAGACTTGTCTGATTAAAAAAAAAATAAAGTACCGATCAGAGCACTCGATTTCTAATCTTTTAGAGTGTGTTACGTGTGCTCTGTTTTGTGGGCGTATTTTTTTTATATTTATCAGTGATATTTATTGGAAAAACAATAGGATTATCAAAAAAAAGGTCTACAATATGAGTACGGTAATAACTTTATGCATATGCGTTTTTATGGCCAACTGCCAATTTCTCCGTTATTAAAATGTGTTGGCTATGGTCTAGTGCATTTATAAAAATCAGACGAAAATGTAACTGTGTTAGCTATGGTCTAGTGCATTTATAAAATCAGACGAAAATTTAACTGATAGTTGGAGTTATTTAGTTTCATTTCTATCTTTCTGTCTCTTGTATTGAAAAACTAAGGTTTGTGCATGCGTAGAAGCGTTCTATTCAATCGTTATTTGAACGTATTCTAAAGACCGGAGAATTCCGAATTATTTGTTTGTATCAGAGTAGAGTTTCAAAATTTTATGTTGCCAAGAACCATAACTCGTGTTGTCTCTAAGAATTATCTCCCTTGAGACTCTTGACAAATGGCAGCCGAACAGATTTGTCAACAAGTTAGAAGTACAGGTCTAGATGGTAATATCGTCAAAATTCAAGCATGACCAGACTTTCATTGTTGATAAATGAAGTTTTTGTGGTAAGCCTTATCATATTATATTAAAATAAACCCCAAATATTGTCTGTGGGGTGGAACCTCTTGTCAGACTGAACCACCCTACTTTTGAACATAGGATATCTCAGGTATATTTCATCTGATTAGATTATGTAATATACCCTTACAGAGCCCTGTGGCTATTTATTTGCCAAAACCAGTTATTAAAACTATCTCGACAATAAAAAAAAGGTTTAAAAATGTGCACTCTTGCGAAAAGCTGAATTTCTCGGTCAAATATTACCTGACAAAAAGAAGCAAAGTGTCTTTGGATAGCCCAATTAATGGACTATTACATGCCATCTCAATGGTACGATTTTAATGGTTAGACAATAAATTATAGTACGCCGTAAACAGAGTATTTTCCTTTTTTAGAACCTATTTAAATGCCTTTTTCTCAAAAACGACAACTACTCAGAGTCCTATCGCTGGTCTGTGGCGTGAATCCAAAAGGAAAAGGTTTGAAATAATGCTACTTTTGTTTTTTGATTTTCTGCAAATCTTCGCAGATATTGGGTGCCAAATTAAGAAAATTAAAATTTTTACAAAAAACTTTTTTATTTATGAATATTTTTTAGTCATGTTCTACACAGAATTAAAGAGCCATCTGAGTTGAGTAAAAATGTGAAAATTGTTTGTCTCAGTGATTTTCCTTGGCCACCATTGGCTACTTCAGCTTTTCATTCCTAGATTATTATTTATCTTTCGATTTTTATAAACCAAAATTCATATGTTCTGTTGTATCAATTGTCATTTTTTTGTTACCGAAAGAGGTATCTGTCGGCACTAGAAGTGGCGTAATTTTACCAAAAACTACAATTTTGACGATTAGGTACCATTTTTCGAAAGCAAATATAATTTTTTTTAAAACTTTTATAACCAAAAGAGTGTGCCCTCTAAAGGCGCAAAAAAGTGTGAGCTCAGTTTTTTTCATTTCGATTTCATTTTTATTCTAAGAGGTGAAAAATTTACCTATTTACAACCCATTCAGACATTTCAGATTTTAAAATATCTCTACGTAACTTTTATAAACTTGTAGCTATAATCAATACAAAGAACATGTATTTTGTCATTTTGCCTGTAAAATAGTCAAATTTTATTGGATTTTCACAAAAGAGACACCATTTGATTCAAAAAGCAAGTATGTGTCATATCAAATTGATTACAATTTAAAATTGACACTGGAAGTGACGACATTTTGTCAAAAAACTGCATTTTTGACTTTTAAAATTGATAAATTTTTCTACCAAAAATAATTTAATATGTATTAATAATTTAACTTTTGGTTCAAATTCCCATAAAATTCATACGGTCGTATAGATATGATAAAATTGTTTCTAACTTATTCGCTTGCCGAGAAATAGACGGTTTTCTTCAAGTCATTTTTGAAGGTTTTTGGTTCATAAAAGTGTTAATTATTATTCGATTTTCATAAAATCTTCATACAAGTAATTTAAGATTTTTATTCTCACCGGAAGTAACGTCATTTTTCAAAACTGTATTTTTAGCCTTCAAAACAGATATTTTTTCAAATGAGTCTGATTTGTAATGTTTTTAAAATTATAATATTGTTTTTGTTAAAATTATTATAAGGCTTACTATTGTTTTTACTAAAATTATTATTAAGGCTTTCAGACGAATTGATTAACTTATGGTGTCCTTTTGACCTCGATAACTCCTGAACGCCCCCTCACCTGACTGATCACCCACCATTCTCGGATTCCCGAGGAAAAATGCTTTTAGAAAAGTCAACTCCCGCTTTTTGCCCACCTTGAAAATAACATTAGTTTTGCCCCTAATCTCAGTACATTCCAGGCCCGTAGCCAGGGGGTGGCACGGGGGGGCAACTGCCCTCCCAATACTGAATCTTGCCCCCCCCAATATCACAAGAAAATTGGCCTTTACTGCAAAATTCATGCAGATGCCCATGCTAGTTGGCCCTCCCGAAAACATCTTTGCCTCCTCCCAAAAACAACTTCCTGGCTACGGGCCTGGTGCATTCTTATTTCTTGCTTATTTGACATCGGTGATCTTTTGACCTTTTCAATTACGTCATAATTTGATTAATTGATTTCAAAAATTATCCTTAGTCACTTATTCAATGATTCAGGTGCGTTCCCACAAGAAATCCGTGACAGACAGCATCAGAATGGGCTAAATTTATAAGCCAGTCGCTTTTAACCTCTGGTGACCTTTGGACCTCAATAACTCCTGAACGCTCCCTCACCTGACTGATCACCCACCATTTTGGGATTCCTGAGGAAAAATGCTTCTGGAAAAGTCAACTCCCGCTTTTTGCCCACATTTCGGATAATACCCCCCTTCTCCCTCTGGTCTAGTGTCTGAAATCTTTTGTGGACCATGTGTGACGAAAAGTAATGCTATTTATAGTAACTTCGGTTTGACTTTTTTTTTCGTCTTGAAGATCGCTGCTCAATGTTTGCATGATCTTCACAAAATGGCACCAAAGCAGACGAATCACTCGTCCTTTAGCGGAGGAAAAATGCTTCTGGAAAAGTCAACTCCTGCTTTTTGCCCACATTTCGGATAATACCCCCCTTCTCCCTCTGGTCTAGTGTCTGAAATCTTTTGTGGACCATGTGTGACGAAAAGTAATGCTATTTATAGTAACTTCGGTTTGACTTTTTTTTTCGTCTTGAAGATCGCTGCTCAATGTTTGCATGATCTTCACAAAATGGCACCAAAGCAGACGAATCATTCGTCCTTTAGCGGAGGTGGTGATACATGTATCAAACACAAAAAAAAATTTGGTTATATCTTTCTTATTTCCAATGAATAGTGTACGGGTTTACGTCTCTGCGCAATCTTTTATCACGGCATCGTAGGTTTTGTCCGTCACCTCACTTTTTAGTTTTTATTCATTCAACAATGATTATGTGACAACCATAATTGAAATTGCTTTAAAATAAAATATTTTTGACTGTCATAGCCTTCGAAAATAACGACAATATAATAAAATGTAAGCATGTGTATAAAGTAAAAAATCATAATTTGTAATTTTACCGCTCTGATGAAAACAAAGTTTTACCGCTTATCGATCTTGTAAATGTATTCAAATAAATAAATACTTCATTAAAACATAGTTTTAAATACTGTAAAGAGCGGTAAAATTACAAGGTGTTTTAACCTCTATCGGTATGGTGTACCGGTAAATTTTGAAGCTAGCAGAAACACTGTTATAACATCCGATTCCCTTCAATTGACACTCGTTAGCTGAAGGTGTGACTGTAAGGGGTGTTAGCCGTGACCGTATAAATAGCCGGTCTATAGGGATTTATGAAGTCATTCTCCATTATATCGTCTTAATAATATTTAAGTGTTAAAACCGACCTAGAAAATAATATCCTCCTGACATCGTTCGTTTGTTTGGCCATGAACTGTAGATTTAGGATTAAAATGAACCGTGAAATTGACCTTAGGGTTAAAGGACATGATTGCCAGAGGAAGTAACTAACAGTGACAGTTTTTGTAGTCATTGGAAAATGGCGACATAACAGAAGCATATAGTGTAAACAGGTCAAGCTTGGCTAGCCTAATACAACGTGCGGGATCCATTGATTTGTTCCATAACATTTCTATTGTTTTGTTATGAATTATAAAGAAACACCGCAAAACATTTTGTTGTTTTCTTGTGGATGAACTTGTGAACTCCTTTGAATCCTCGGACACAAAAAGGTACTTAGAATTTATTGCCGATGAATCGATACTACAAGAAAAGGCAGAGAACCACATTCGTTTTCAGCCGAATAATACTTTATATCAGCACTAGTACAAGGCAGACCATTATAGGGCAACTGCATCACCCCATACAAACCGTTTTACAACCACATTTTGTGAGTTCAATTACACCACGAGGGGGAGGCAGACCAAGATTCTGCACAGGAACATACCGTATTTCCTCGAATACAATCCCGGGGTTCCATTTTGTTCAGAACCCCGACCGCCGGGTGCTTTACAAGGCCAGGTTCCATTTTTTCAGACCATTTTAATGGTTCAAAATCTTTTATAGGAGTGACATTTTGGACAAGTAAAACAAGCAGACAGGGTCTGTCTTGCAAATAGGAAGGCTAAACTCTCTGTGCTACTTCCTGTGCAGGTATCATCAATTAATTTATATTTTGACAGGGAGTATTCAGTTTTTACGTTAGACCCGGGTTATATTAAAGACCTGGGTTCTATTCAAGACCCGGGTTGTATTTATCTCTTGTAATCGAGGCGGGGGTTGTATTCGAGGAAATACGGTACATTCCATTGTCCAACTGCCAGCCATTTTGTTCAATAGTATTGCCTGCATCCTTTAATTGTGCCACACATGTTCGGACATTGTTATCTTTGGTATTGGGCCTGATCTGGAGGAGATGTTCACCCATTGTGTCTGTCAAAACACGATAGAGAGCTTCCACATAGTCGTTGGGACAGAAGCTGCAGCTTGAGAACAAACACTCTTCTGCTTTTGGGATGTTTTTGGTTCTTTCGGGCTGGCCAGGATCCATAGAACCGGAAGGGCGACCAGGCCCTCTGAATATAGGGGAGTCAGACCGGTCGTGCTTGCCCCTTAGTTGTTCAATCAATCCCTTGTTAACAAGGAGTTTTCGACATATGCAGTGGTAATGTACCCATTTATGTTGAAATTCACCCAAGCCAGCTAGGTGATCAGCTAGCGGCTTGATGTCATTTTGACCTAACCTCAGTCGCTCTCTACAACACGAATTAAGTTCATCAACCATATCAGGATGGCTTATTAGTCTTATGCTTGTGGTGGCACCCTCTTTGCAAATGAGACAGACATGGCTACTAGCTCGTCTCTCTTCATGCAGCTCATTAAATCCTATAGTTTGTTTAGTAGGACAGGATTCGGATACTGGATGCAGGGGCAGCTAATTTCATGAAACAAACATTAAACAAGATATAATTTGATACTTTTTTTTCAAATCAAACAACAATGGATTATGGAAATGACGTGTGCCCTTCATGTCTCAAATGATTGATTTGCCCCAAATACTAAACAGAAATCATGAAATTTATATGCCAAAGTCTATTTCTGAAACAACGGAATTAAATAACCCACTGTTGTGAATCGATTCATCGATCCTGTACAGCACGTTAATCTACAATTAAAAATAAAATCACTGAATTCTTCCTCACGAATCAAGTGAAAATTCAGATATTAAGTATGTGGATAGATTCCGCTCCCCACAGCGAAGTAACAAGTAGATATTTATTTTACATGTACTATTATTTCCCAATCAGAACTACATGTATTATCTAGAGTAAGAAATGCTCTCAAAATATGAAAGAAATGAAAATCAACACAATCTGGTTGATATGAGGCGATTATCAACCAGTCTGTGGTTATGATAAGGTTACCTTACCTAGGGAGTTGCTAACTGAAACTTCCCCGATGAAAAATGATACACACTCAGTTTTATAGTCGAAACATGCACGTGTGCGATAGTTGATTGGCTTACATATGCCAAGCAAGTAGACAAATTGATGAGTTTTGGCGATGGTTTGAAATTCGTTATGCACATTGGACGACACACCACATTTACAATCTGAAAGTACACATACAGCAATAAACACGAGAAGAGCACTCGCATGAGGATAGGAATCCTAGTGCTTAACCTTATCTAATAACCGTATCTATTGCTTGGTGATTTGTAACACTATCTTGATATACTTTAAATTTATACACAGTGTTGAAGGTCATGAAACGAAGAAGCCTATTGATTTTAAGCGATTTCCAATAATTACTGTCAGAGTTATGGCCCTTGAGAACTTCAAAAAATCTTGCGGACGCGCTAGAGGCTAAAGTTTATATACGACTAACTTTAAATTTATACACAGTGTTTAAGGTCATGCGACGAAGAAGCCTATTGATTTTCAGCGATTCCCGATATTTACTGTCAGAGTTATGGCCCTTGAACACTTCAAAAAATCTGGTAGACACTCTAGAGGCTAAAGTTAATAACTGATTGACTTAAAATTTATACACAGTGTTTAAGGTCATAAAACGAAGAAGCCTTTTGATTTTCAGCGATTTCCGATAATTACTGTCAGAGTTATGGCCCTTGATCACTTCAAAAATTCTTGTGGATGCTCTAGAGTCCAAAGTTAATATCCGATTGGCTTTAAATTTATACACAGTGTTTAAGGTCATGAGACGAAGAAGCCTATTGATTTTCAGCAATTTCCAATAATTACTGTCAGAGTTATGGCCCTTGAACACTTCAAAAAATCTTGTGGACACACTAGAGGCTAATTGTTAATATCCGATTGACTTTAAAATTTATTCACAGTGTTTAAAGTCATGAGACAAAGAAGCCATTGATTTTCAGCGTTTCCGAAAATTACTGACACAGCTATGGCCCTTGATCACTTTAAAAAATTTGTGGATGTCTAGAGGCTAAAGTTAATATCCGATTGACTTTAATTTTATACACAGTGTTGAAGATCATGAGACGAACAAGTATATTGAGTTTCAATAAATTTTGTTAACTTGAACAGCATGGAGGAGAACTTTATCAAAGCCAAACAAATTCAAATGAATATTTGATAATTACATAATGAGTTGTCAGATTTTAGTATATTATAAATGTTTCATTACCGAAAAAAGTAAAATATGCGACAACTCATGTTGACTGCCCTGATGATTTAGCTGCTACGGGCGTATGTTTCGTTGCCTGGCAACCTATCTTATCTTTTTTAAGTTGATTATTCCCTCGAGTTTGACGTTCAGCGTAAGACAATAAAAACTACTTCCAATCGATTTAAGAGTATCAGAGTTGGGATGGGCATGATGAAAAACCCACAGAACTTTAGATCATTCAAATCTAACCAAAAAAAATCAATTTTAGCATACAAATCCCACGGGAGCTGTTTTGATGACATGTCATACCACACTATGCTGTTGTGCAGGGCTTTTGGAATATATTTGTATTGTAGAGATCCTGATGGTGCTGTATCACATGCTAAAGAAACTATATCAGACCTACTGTGTAATCGGGTGGATATATCACAGTTGGTTATAACTAAAGAACTCACTAAAACAGATGATGAATACTCAGCTAAACAAGCTCACGTGGAATTAGCTAACAGGTAATCGAAAGTTATGAAATTGGGTTTAACATCCTACTTTTCTACACTACCCTTAATAATGAATACTGGCATACACCATACTGCATACTGTTTTAAGGGTTTCACACCTCGTAGCTTGTCTGAAAAACTGTTGTTTATATACGCTCACATGGAAATGTTGTCGTATATTGTCCGTCGGTCCGTCCACAATTTCTTGTGAACACCCTAGAGGCTCAAGTTAATACCCTATTGACTTTAAATTTATACACAATGTTTAAGGTCATGAGACAAAGAAGCCTATTGATTTTCAGCAATTTCCAATAATTACTGCAAGAGTTATGGCCCTTGATCACTTCAAAAAATCATGTGAACTCTCTTAGAGGCCAAAGTTAATATCTAATTGACTTTAAATTTATACACAGTGTTTAGGGTCATGAGACGAAGAAGTTTATTCAGCAACTTCCGATAATTACTGTCAGAGTTATGGCCCTTGATCACTTCAAAAATAAATTTTGATATCGAGAACCGCTAAATGTTAACATGGAGGAGAACTTCATAAAAGTCTAACAAATTCTAATGATTTTTCATAATTACTTAATGAGTTGTTACTCTTAATCAGATTTTGGTGTTTTATAAATGTTTTCATTACCTAAAAAATATGCGATGACTTTTTAAGGTTTTTGATCCCTAAAAGTGTCAATTATTTTTCGATTTTCATAAAATTGCCATCGTATGATGCCTAATGTCAAAGACAATGTAATAAAACTAATTTAACATTTTAAGTACCGTCATTTTGGCAAAAACTGTATTTTTAGCTTTCAAAACAGACATTTTATGCAAATGAGTCTGATTTGTAATGTTTCTAAAATTATGATTTGTGATTCAAATCAACAAATAGTATGAACCCTTATACGGTTGTAGAGAAATACATGTAGATGATTGGAATGTGTGCAATGCTGATGTGGAAACCTGTTTAACAGTTTCATTGGTACTGGAAGTGACATAAGAAAGCAGGGGACTATTAAAATGGGTTCATCCGTCTGTCTGTCTGCCTGTCTGTCTCTCCATTATAACTTTTGTATATTATAAGTGAGGTTTATGAATTCAAATATAAATAAATAATCTCTAATTATTATTCATTAGTATCTACCAAATATATACATGTATTCATACACGGCACCGAGACTCACCTCTGAGTGGTTGATACACCCATCCTGGCACCAGTCTTCCTGCTGATTGGCCGATACACCCATCTGGGCACTTGCCTTTGTCTCTGACTTTGCCGCCAAACTTCATTAGTTCTCAGTCTTTATCCTGCTAAAGTCTACATTATTATCGTTCCGAGTTTACCCACCACCATCCCCTACAACCTTCCTCACCATTGTCACACCAACAATCATTTGGTACAAAGGCATGTTCTTCTATGGTAGATTACGTCATTTTTGACGTAAATTTTGCGTAAAGTTTACGTCATTTACGTTAGATTTATGTAAAAAAAAATTACGTTAGATTTACGTCAGAAAATGACGTAAATATAACGTAAAAATGACATAAACATAACGTTAGATTATCATCATTTCCTGACATTAAATTGTCGTTAAAAGGATGAGCAAAATGATTTAAATCTAACCGACCATTTTGACATAAATCTAACATTAAATAACCATCATTTTTAAATGCAATTCTAATGTCAAATTTTGATGATTAAAGTGATAAAAATATAACAAACAATAAGAAACGTTAATATAATCTATTATTTGCGTTTGTAAATGTGAAAAATCAGTCGACCAATAACCAAGCGTTCTTTAACCATAGAAAGGGCTGGTTGGTCAAGTGGTTTAACGTATGCACTTTAGATCATAATGTCTGTCATTAATAGCTAGTGGCCTAGTTTCGATACCATCAACATGGATTTTCTTTGGATCCTCCACCTACTAAAGACTCCTGGCACAAGCAAATTATTAAACTTACGTTTAATCACAGGCTAGTAACAAAATAACAGTTTATGTCTATTGGACATTAAACCAAACCTCTCTCTATTTACCCAGACGTGGATGTGGATTTTACTTATCCCTTAGAACCGAAAATGCCACAAAACCGGCTTGACGTTGTATAGCATATACCTAAAATGTCGGTTTTGCTTGGGAAATATCAAGCTCCAATAACATTGACGTCATAATTATTATGATGTCTTGTAAATCCAGGGAGGGACGTGCAGCACCCCATGTATATTCAGGGTTCATAGGGTTAAATTAAATAGTATTTACCCATAGGGTTTTGGGTGATCTGTGGGTTAACAGAAATGAAATGAAATGGGGTTTTAGGTCCTAGGGTTCTGTTCGTAAACTGGGCTAATGAAGACAGGCATACCCCATGCAATGTGCTATGAGGGAAATTTTGCCCGGGTAGCGGACATACATCCTACTCTTATATCGAATTCCAACTGCCTAGGGATCTTTTACGTGCACGCTAATGTGTACACAGCACCTCAGTTTTCCATTCCATCTGAACGACTAGACAACTGTCATACCCTCCATCCTGCATCACTGACGAGGTGAAACCATGCCCGAAAATATGGATAAACTTTCGCAGCCAATGCAGGGATTGAACACTGGACCACCAGATTGGCAAGCCAGCGTCTTACCCATGAGATCCCCCGATTGGTTAAGGCATTGAGTGCATTGTGGTTTCGATAATTTTAGCCACATGTTAGTAACAAAATGACCTAGCGTGAGTCGAGTTGACATTAAACCTCATTTCTCTATTTACCAATAACCATTCTGAATTTTAAATGTAATTGCAGCCAAATGTCACAAAACAGCACAATTTACATAATTACAAGAAAATATACTACAAGTACATGTATCTATACTTTATTTTAAAAGATAAATATATAATGTAATAGAATACAAAGCAGACATTTAACAGGTTATTCACAGCATTAACTTGGTGACAATTTAGGAAACAGATCTTCAAGAAAGCTACCCTAATATTACATAACCAATCTAATTTTAACACAGAAATTTGCTGTATTTGATCCATCACAAAAATTTGAAGTACCGGTATTTGTAAGGGACCCAAAAAGTTATCGTTAACTGGTTGCAGTAGAGAGCAATATCAGAATAATTGACTGTCGGGACTAGGCGAGAGGCACTACTACAAGAAGTCGGGGAGTTGCCCCTATCCCTAAGAAGAAAAGAACTGGCGACAAGGTATTGGGTTAAGATATCACAACTAGGTGAAGATCCCCAACATTTGTCAGTCTACAAAAGACAAAATATGTAAGAGATCCCAAAAAGAAAACCTTCAGCCAAGGTATCAGGGAAACGATCAAGGAACTACGACTGGGGGAGCTCGTGATAAATAAACACGACCCTCCAGTTGTCGCCCCTTGGACGCTCCCTATACCACTGGTCAATCTAGATCTACTACAGAAAACCGACAAGAAAAATAACCCCAGTGCTGCACGTGCTTTCTCTCTAGAACATTTGGAAGACAACTGGCCGTCTGATGACTGAGACCATGTGTACACGGATGGCTCACGCAATCCTGAAAAAGGAACCAGCTCGTTTGGAATATACCTGCCGAACGGGGAACAGGGAATAAGTAGGAAACTGCCCAATAACTGTTCGGTGTACACTGCAAAGCTTGTTGCCATTCGTGACGCCATATCATGGATCTCCCATCAAAAGACCGGCAAGTTCGTCATTCCAAGCGATTCTCTGAGCAGTCTGATTTCAATCCAAAATGACAACTCGGAATCAAGACCAGAAATCATTTTGGAAATCAGGCAGCTATATCAGAGGGTCCTAGAGAAGAGAAGCAAATTAGAGCTCGTGTGGATTCCATCACATGTCAACATTAGAGGAAATGAGGAGGCAGATCGACTCGCCAACGAGGGTCTCAAGGACACAGCTACACCCCGCCTCATAGACTACAGCACCACGGAAATCTACAGTATGGTCAAAAGACAGGTCAATTCAATCTGGGAATTAAATCTCGTTGAACTTTACACATACAGATTCCGACTGGATGACGGGATCTACACCAAGACGGCAACCAATCACCCTAGACGAGATATATGCAGACTCATATCGAAACTAAGGGTGAAAGAGCGGCTGCGAGACTACAAACACCAAGTCATCGTCTGTGAGTGCGGAGAAGAGTGTACCACCAACCATGTCCTGGTAGACTGCGAGGTATACAAGGAAGAGAGACGGGACTTAGTGAGAATGATGGAGACGGACAACATACCATTCAACACTAAGAACCTGCTCTTCCCGAAGCCAGTTCTCAAATTGAAAATCTTCGAACAAATCCACACCCTAATGGACACAGTTGGACTAAGTAGATTAGTGAAATAAGAAAGGGTCATGGCTAGACAAATTCTCCATACAACGTAGGATGGTTGAGTAAAAACGTCCTTACGAAGGAAGCCCAACCATCCTATACATTTATTTTTATCTTTTTTTTATTTTTTCTACTTATTTTTTTATCTTAACTTATTTATTTATACGACGTAGGGTGGCTAAGTAAAAACGTCCTCTCGAAGGAAGCCCAACCACCCTACAACTTTATTTTAATTTATTCATTTTACTTTATCTTTACTTTACTTTTACTTTAATTTACTTTATTTTTATTTATTACCTTTAATTTATTTAACAAATAAATTTTAATTTATTTATTTTACTTTATCTTTACTTTACTTTTACTTTAATTTACTTTATTTATTACCTTTAATTTATTTAACTACAACTTTATTATACTCTCTTTACTTTTTAAATTTTATATTAGTTTGATTTACTACTAACATCTACTAAACTGGCGGAATAGTGGAGTAAGAGGGAGTCATGTTCAGACGGGCTCGGCATCTTAACACTATTCTGCCAAAACAAATACCAGTGGGATAGTGGAGTAAGGGGAGGCCATGAGAAGACAGGCCTAGTACCTAAACACAAATCCCACTAAGATGACATCTACCAATCCAGAAACAGAAGAGATCATCTACCAAACGATGTGTTTTTATTAAATAAAGGGAAGAACTTTCCACTAAAACCTAATCCATGGCCTAAATCCAAAATGGAAAGATTGCAAAATCATATTCTAAAAATCAGGAAGCAGCTTCGGCTCTCCTATGTCTTGTCTGTGATATCACTTAAGTGGAAGCAGACGTTAAACACCAAACGAAGAAGAAGAAGGCATGTCAGTTTTTTTAGGGGTTTGGGGCATGCCAGCTTTTTTAGGGGTTTGGGATATTGTAATACTTTTTGGTACATTTGTTACATTTGATATAATGGTTTTTACTACTTCTTTGCTTCATTCCTCGTCATCTTTTATACTTCCTAGTTTATCCAACTCCTTGCAGAAGTTGATAAATCCATTTGTATTTTTGAATGTTGGTGTGAAGAGTTTACTTTTTGTTATCTCCTCATTGCTAGGAGGGGTTATTTCCTTTTTTGCTCTGGTAAAGTTTTATTATTGATATGCGAGGTCGCTTCTTTATGAGTTATTCCATGGACATATTGCATGGTCAGGATTGACTTAGTGTTAATGTACTTGGGGCATTTTGGTGAATCAGCTCCGTGATTCCCTCTACAATTTACGCACTTTGCCTGAGTGACCCTACATTCTTCGGATTTATGGTTGTTGTCACATTTGCCACATATGGCTATGCCCCTACAGAATTTTTCTAAGTGCCCTATTCTTTGGCATTTTGTGCATCTCTTGACTTTTGGGATGTAGGGGTGAACCGGCCTTCTCTCATATAACATGTAGATAATACCCTGCGGGGTATCATCTTTTTAAAAAGTTAATTGCACTGTCCTTATTGTTTTTCCTTGTCTTATCGGGTATTGGTATATTGCCAGGGGATTGTATCCCCCCAGTCTCAGATTGTCCAGTATTTCCTCGTCCGAATAGTCCTTGGGAATGTTGTATATTATCACCTTATCTGTTTGGTTGAACTCCGACATGGAGATTTCAACCTTCAAGTTGCTAAGCATTTTTGTATTTGTTGCCAATTGGGCGTCCTCCATGTTTTGGAATCCTAATTTTAAATTGCCATTTGACAATATTCTCATGTCCGGGAGAGCAGCTGTCCCCCATTTGGTTCTAATTTTGTCTCCAAGTTTTGAAATTTTTGTGCCCTTGAAGGATTTCCCCTCTTTGGGCGTGAATAAGACTATATACTTATATTCTATTATCCAAAATATTTGACCTCATTACTGACAACGGTAATGCATGTTTTTTTGTGAGGGAATTTCCTTTGTACCCGGTACTCTTTGATGTGTTTTATTATATGTGTGCAAGTATCGCCTTAGTTATTATTAATAATCCTAATTCTGTCCAGATAAGATTCCATTCATAAGAACTTGTTGTTAGGTGTTTTAGTGAAACCGTCTTCGATATATTCACGGAAAAAATGAAAATGAATATTAATGAGATAATTATTGGAGACTGAAACATGATTATTATTTAGGATATTAATCGTCTAATGTATAAATACGGTAAGCAGTTTATGCGTTGCATTTATTAAGTTCAAGTTTAAAAAAGAAATGTTTACTACTTTTAGCCAGACTGTGTAATATCAATATGGAGATTTCTAAAAAAAAATTCAATGCACACAGTTTGCTTCTTGTTATTAAATCATCGTAGCTTATTCTCGTTTGACGGATATTTTTATAAAAAATAATTGTTCTTTTTTCCGCGCACCGTTGGATTTAAACAAATCGTGTAATTATGTTTCAGTAGGACGTTTAAACCTCTTTCATTCATTAATTCATGTTTCACCTTAATTTCAATTTCTTTCAAACACATTTAGAAAAACAGCTAATCCTGTGCATATTCTAATTATCGCCCGTCAGGCACTTTTATAAATTTAGCGTAGCCTTTGGATTTGATCAAATTGTTTTACCTTTATTTCAATTTCTTTTGATCTGACTTAAACAACATAGGAAAGGTACAAATCAATTTGGGATAAGAAGTAAAGTACGAAACCGCTCATGTTAGGTACGAATGAACTAAGTACGAAACAGCTGACATTATGGACTTTTCGCACTTCGGTCAGCCGATTGTTGTTTTGAATCTAGTGATGAGTCATAAATGTTGTCACACGTCTTGGTGCCATATGAAACCATATTGTTTGTTAGTACAGTATGGATTAATTTTTTGATTGTTCGAATGCTTTTGTTTTATTAATTCCCACCTGTGGGTTACATGTCTGGGTATAATACAAAAGCATGCCTTTGAACATACACTTGATTCATATATTTCCCTTATTATTAACATTAATTATTTGATTGGTCGAATTTGTGAACTTTTATCCTCAAAATGTACTTGGCGACGGTGATTTTTTTGGCGCCAGTACATGTTAACTCATTGACCCCTAGAGCTAATTATGTAAATTACTGCCTAATCTCCTAAGCCAATTAACCAGACTATAGCCCATATCCCTAGTGCTTATTAAAGGATTATCCATTAATCTCACCTATTGCAAATAACACAAAACAGAACAAAAACTATCACTCCAATAAAAAAATGTTTATATTACCAAATTTAGAAATAAAAACAGGCTTTACAAGGATATTTTAAAAAAAATAAAGATAGCAAATAAAAACAAACTTATTCTATATTATGAAACGAAGAACTATGTATAGCTATGTAAAAAAAATAATATGCTTCGTTTATGAATTATAAAGTTATATTTTAATGCTTCATGCATCAAACAGTAAGCACAGTTTTAGGATTAGCACTGTAAATAAAGTTGTCAATCACGAATTTCTGCAGCCGTTACTGTGTCCCTCCAATTCTTTTTTTTCGAACCTCTCAATCTCATTGAGTTTCTCAGCGTGATTGGATTGGTTTCGTCGGTCACAAATGCGAACATATTCAGTCAAAAAAATAAACAAATAAAATCAAATCCGTTCTTCTTACATTTTAATATGTCAGTTGGCCCTGGCTTCGGACATAAAAATGATTGGCATATAACGGAATTTGGCGTATGAATCAAAATAACATCTTGAAGAATATCCGCCATTTTAGGCTAGTATTTGGTAGGCGTCTTGTTCCTCACTCGAATTGTCAGTCAATTCGTTGTCCAGGATACTATTATTGCTAATTTCTACGTCTAATATATTTTCCGTTAAAAAAATCCTTCGAAGTCTGAGTCGGAATCACTTTCCATAAGGAAGAAATTATTTAAATACAAAGCGTACAAATATTGACTACTATACAATATGGCGACCTCTGATATAATTTTTCTACAGAGTTCATGACCTTAACCCCCAAAAACCGTTGTTGTGTCATAAATTTTATGACTTCAATAAAGTTCAATCATTAGTTGAAAAATTAAACTATATTTCTATTGGCTAATTTACTTTTGGAAAGCGAATCAGTTTTTCTTATATAACTTTACTGCTCAATAAAACGGAGCATGAAAGGTGCCGACAGCAGTCGTAAAACTTGAAAATTTACTCCATTTTTTTCATGTGAGTTTACAACCTAACACATTGTTGTGACATACTACCTAGACATTTTATGACCCCAATCATTAGATGAAACTATTGTTTTATGGGGTTACAACTTTTGGAAATCAAACGGCTTGTGTTTATAACTTTTATTATTGATCAATAAAACAGTACATAGCGATCGGCCGTCCAATATGGCGACCGATATGAACACAATTTTCTCGTGAACTCGCGACCTTATAGCACCTAAACCGTTGCTGTGACGTGTACATTTTATGATTCCAATCATTAGTTCAAACTATATGTTTACTAGATAATGGCTTTTGGAAAGTCAATCGCCAATTTTTGTAACTTTATTGATCAACAAAACAGTACATGTGAAATGTCGTTGCGAGACGTTGAGCGGATGACTTGACACTAGGTCAACGTCTGGCAGGGTAAGTCGGTGAGATTCACTGGCTAATTAGGTCGCTTTGACACGACAACTGGACCGAATGAGTTAAACTCTCATGAGTATATCGCACTGCCATTGTGGGGTTGATTCTGGCAACGTGTACACATGGAATGTTGCGATAATTCATTTGTGATTTAATGAAGATGCATTTATACCTGTGATTTACCGAGTTCTGGGACATGATTTACTTACCGATTTTTATACGCCCACATTTTCATGTGGACGTATTATGTCGTCACCCCCGTCCGTCCGTCCGTCTGTGTGTCCGTCCACAATTGTTTGTGGACCCTCTACAGGTCACAATTCATGTCCGATTTTGACGAAACTTGAAATATGCATACCGATATTTCATTGCCCAATCACGCTATTTTACCTAGATTTCGCCTAATAGTTTGGATGCAGCTATAGGGGGTGTGGCTAGCCAGGCAGGGTAAGCTTACTCTTCTGGACACCTGTTACTACTGTTTGTCGTGTATTTTGTACACGGGGAACAGTCCATTTGCTGATTACACTATTTTGCTTGAATATACTATTTTGCCTATAACGTCTTTTAGGACTTCGAATTTCGTCTTACGGTTTGGATTGTTCGTACTTGGTTTTTATTTTATTTATCCCCAAAAGATCTCGGCTGCTTTCAATATTGGCATGTATCGGATCGAAACTTCATGGATTATGGCCCCTGATTGTACGAAAAATCATGTTTTTAGCTTGTGGACCCTATAGAGATCACAATTTTGAAGTCATTTTGATGAAACTTGACATGCATGTTTATAACCCAAAGATCTTGGTTCCTTTCGATATTTGCGCCTATCGGAACGTAATTTCCTGAATTATGGCCCCTGATTGTCCGAAAAATCACCTATTTTAGCTTGTGGTCCCTCTGGAGGTGATAATTATTATCCGATTTCAACAACCGTTCGATTATATCACCGTTACAACCTAAGGAAGGGTGAGTTCAAATTTTGGGAAAATCAAACCAAAATTGCCATACAAAATGGCCGCCGTTTGTACGCGAATACTGTTTAAAAATGGTATATCAAGGTTGTGGACCCTGTAGAGGTCACAATTTTAATTCAATTTTAATGAAACTTGAAATGCATGGTTAGAACCCAAAGATCTTGATTCCTTTCGATATTTGCGCATATCGAATTGTAACTTCCTCAATTATGGCCCCTGTTTATACGCAAAATCACCTTCGTTTAGCTTGTGGTCCCTCTGGAGGTCACAATTATTATCCGATTTGAAAAACCATTCGAAAAAATCACCGTTACACCCTAAGGTAAGTTGAGTTAGAATTTCAGGAAAATCGGACAAAAATTGCCATACAAAATGGCCGTCGTTTGTACGCGAATACTGTTACACAATGGTATATCAAGGTTGTGGACCCTGTAGAGGTCACAATTTTAATTCGATTTTGATGAAACTTGAAATGCATGATTATAACCCAAAGATCTTGGTTCCTTTCGATATTTGCGAATATCCGATCTTAACTTCCTGAATTACAGTATGACCCCTGATTGTTCTGAAAAATCCCCTATGGTCCCTCTGGAGGTCACGATTAATATCCAAATTAAAAAAAGCTTGACTCTATCACCATTACACCCTACGGAAGGTTGAGTTCAAATTTCTAGAAAATCAGAACATAATTGCCAGACAAAATGGCCGCTGTTTGTACGAGAATAGTGTAAAAATATGGCATATTAAAGTTGTGGGCCCTGTAGAGGTCACAATTTTAATTTGATTTTGATGAAACTTAAAATGCATGTTTATAACCTAAATATCTTGATTCTTTTCGATATTTGCGCATATCAAATTGTAACTTAATGAATTATGGCCTTTGATTGTAGGAAAAATCGCTTTCGGTATTGCTTGTCCTCTATCCATCTATCGAAAATGTGGGCGTATCCTGCCTGGCAGTGCCAGCTTACTATCTTTTTGCAATGTTTTTAACTATATTTAGACATGTAACTTCGTGAGTTTTTAACCAATTCCGGTGAGGAACTTTTCACATTGGTACCTAGGTCCTCTGAAATTTTCAAGGTAATACCTGCATTTGTTCAAGTCATTTGTGTTTGGCACCTGCCGTTCGTCGTTTTTTTTTATTAAAGTCAATTTACAGCATCCATAAAACAAATTTTTGACCTGGTGCAATGTTTCTAACTATATTAAGACCCAGGGGCCTGTTTCACGAAATTTTAACTTAAGATAAAATCCAAATTTTAGTACATACCTAAATCTGATTGGCTAAGCGCTAAAATCAATCTAATACTATCCAATCGAATTACTAAAATCAGATTTTATCTTAGTTAAAATTTCGTGAAACAGGCCCCTGTAACTTAGCGAGTTTTTAACACATTTTAATATGTTTTTTCGTGTTATTTTCTTTAAGATACTTGATATAATTGATGACTGGTGACGATGAATACCGTCATCTACCAAACTCCGAAATATACCAAAAATCCTCAAATTGACAAAAATGACTTTTAACTTTGCGCAAGCGCCACGCTGGAACCAAAGCTTTCAGGTTATTTTTGCCCGGGTGCAATGTATTTTGTTACTATATTTAGACCTATAACTTTGCGAATTTTTGACCAATACACGTGACATGAATATGAAAGCTTTCATATCTGCACGGGACAGTAGCATATCTAGTTATTATTATTATTACGTGTTGGGCGATTTATTTATACCATTCCGAAACCCCGGTGGGGTTTCCATGGTTACTATTGTTGGCTTTACTGGGGTTTGCCCCTTGGCGGGGTTAGTGATTATTTTACCCGGGGTCGGTAGCACGCTTACTCCGGGGTTGTACAGAGGTTTAACAAATTGAAGGAGTTTCGAATTTGTTACCGGAGTTGTACATGTAGCCTACAATACGAACGAAACTAGTCACTGACATTCGGGATAACCAGGTCTCCAAAGCCACTTTATCTCTTATATCATCATACCCTTTGCTTACGATCTCGTTATGTCAAATCTAGTCACTGACATTCGGGATAACCAGGGGCAGTATTTATAAACATTCTAAGAGTTGAAATCAACTCTTAACTGTCAAAAATTACTCCTAACTTTGTAGATTTCCCTTAGATCTATTTATAAAACATTTTACTTTAAGAATTACTCCTAACTATGACACATATTTAGTCCTCCTGTAGCACTCCTAACTTGTTAAAAGTACTCTTATCTTGGTAAACATGGCCGTCCGTATAAATTTTTCTAGAGATTAACTTTTAACTAAATGTTGTTTTAGGAAGTCTTAGAGTAAAAGTTAAGAAAACTCTAAGAATTTTTATAAATACGGCCCCAGGTCTCCAAAGCCACTTTATCTCTTATATTATCATACCCTTTGCTTACGATCTCGTTATGTCAAATGTTGTTGATCAATTCAATCGGTAATGATTCCTTTTTACCTCGGAATCAACCACCAGTTTGACGGAAGATATTCTCTCGGCCAATAAATCATTATTCTCTCAGTTACGATACATAGAATCCAACCGGTTCAGAACCTATTTTGTTGAAAAGAAGTCGCTCTTTTCACATTGACACTTGACCGAAGGTAGAAGTATGCAACAGGTAAGTTATTCAACGTACACCTGCGTGTTTGCTAAATTTCTCATACGTCGGCATACACAAATGCTATACGTCAATGTGTGACATCCCCATTAAATGAAATTAAACAAAAGTTTTTATTAAATTTTTTTTTTTTCATAGAATGAAGAAAAGAGATGCTGGAAGTGCACCACAGTTAGGAGATCGAGTTCCCTATGTTATTATAGCAGCACCGAAAAAAACTGCAGCTTATCTCAAGTCAGAGGTTAGATACATTAATACATAAATGTTCAAAAAAACTTAAAATGTCACTTTTTTCTACCAAAACAATGCCATTGGTTCTGTGACAATTTCTTCATTAAAACATCAAAGTAACTAACAATTGCTGTTGATGCAGATTAGCAAATTAAAAAACATCTTTTTAAAAAATAACATAATTGATTAATGTAAAATGATTTATTTCTGTACAGTGATCGAGAAATTAAAAACGTATCAAAATTATTGAGCCAGCTTTAAACTGGACAAATTAGGTGATATTGGGTGATTTTAAATGATTTTTACGAATTTTTAAACATAGATTTGATATTAAACAAATGTGAAAGAGATTAGTGTTAGATACAGAAGATTTCACTGATACCCGGGTTAAAGTGAAAGTAGTTAATAGTATAAGCTTATTTCCACTTATATATATAAGAAATTTTAAAATTTATGTCTTTATTTATTATGTACAGGATCCTATTTATGTTTTGGAGAATACTATACCTTTAGATACACAGTATTACCTAGAAAACCAGTTAACTAAACCATTATTAAGAATATTTGAGCCTATATTGGGTGAAAAAAAGGCTGAATCTGTCCTATTACGTAAGTCAAATGCATTACACACAGGTAAGGTGCGAAATGTATATTTGCCGTTTATAAAAAATCTAGCTCTAATTGTTGATTTGTACGTTTACATTATGATTATAACTCCGCATTTTTGTGCACCCAAATTTTTTTGTGGATGTATATTGACGTCGCCCCTGTCCGTGTCCATCCACAATTTGTTTGTGGAGACTCTACACTCTACAGGTCACAATTCTTACTGATTTTGACGAAACTTGAAATATCGGTTTATCTCCAAAAGATCTCAGTTGCTTTCGATATTGGCATGTATTGGATGGAAACTTCATGGATAATGGCCCCTGATTGTACGAAAATTCACAATTATCCAATTTAGAAAACATTTTAATATATATTACTGTTACACCATAAAGTTTGTTGAATCAGATTTTCGTTAAAATAAGACAAAAATTGCCGGACAAAATGGCCGCCTCTCCTACGCAAATAGTGTAAACATCTGGTATATCAAGGTTGTTGACCATGGGTTCCACGTCGGCCGTATATGCTGGTCAAGACCTACGGCTATGGAAAATGACTGTACCTAGATCTGACATGAGGGTCATTTTGCACTCCCGAAAAGGGTCATATTTTCCAAAACCCAATTTTCAAACCTGGCTATGATCGACTTCCACTATGTAACTATACAATAAAGCCAGGCCTGGAAATACCGGTTTTAGATGTACCTGACAAAATGTCAGGCACTAATGAAATAATATCTGACATTTGCCGGACATGACTTATTAATAATATCATTAAAAAAAACAAATCAGTGCCGGTAAAAATGACAGGCACCAGAGGTTTTGTGCCTGACAAAGACTGAATCTGTGCTTGACATTGTCAGTGACAGGTGCCTTATTTCCAGGCTTGAATAAAGCGCACGTATACCATTACATGACCACTAAATCTGCTAAGTAAAAAATGGCTCAGAAATTAAATTTCTCTTTCAAGGTAATTGTTCGACCCTTCGCTTTGACATATGGTATATATAATGACCTGAACTTGATCTTACCAACCTTTTTATACGCCCATATTTTCATGTGGACGTATTATGTCGTCGCCCCTGTCCGTCAGTCAGTCCACAATTGTTTGTGGATCCTCTACTGGTCACAATTCTTGTCATATTTTGACGAAACTTGAAATATAGCTTTATCAACAAAAGATCACGGCTGCTTTCGATATAGGCATGTATCGGATCGAAACTTCATGGATTATGGCCCCTGATTGTACGAAAAATCACGTTTTTAGCTTGTGGACCCTATAGAGGTCACAAATTTGAGCCCATTTTGATGAAACTTGACTTACATGTTTAGAACCCAAAGATCTTGGTTCCTTTCGATATTTGCGCCTATTGGAACGTAATTTCCTGGATTATGGCCCCTGATTGTCCGAAAAATCGCCTATTTTAGCTTGTGGTCCCTCTGGAGGAGACAATTATTGTCCGATTTTAAAAACCGTTCGAAAAAATCACCGTTACACCCTTCAGGAAAATCGAACCAAACTTGCCATACTAAATGGCCGTCGTTTGTACGCGAATACTGTTAAAAAATGGTATATCAAGGTTGGGGACCCTGTAGAGATCACAATTTTAATTCGATTTAGATGAAACTTGAAATGCATGGTTATAACCAAAAGATCTTGGTTCCTTTCGATATTTGCGCATATCGGATCGTGACTTCCTGAATTATGGCCCCTGATTATACGCAAAATCACCTTTGTTTAGCTTGTGGTCCCTTTGGAGGTCACAATTATTATCCGATTTAAAAAACTGTTTGATTATATCACCGTTACACACTGAGGAAGGTTGAGTTTGAATTTCGGGAAAATCAGACCAAAATGGCCGTCGTTTGTACGCGAATACTGTTAAAAAATGGTATATCAAGGTTGTGGACCCTGTATATGTCACAATTTTGAAATGCAGGGTTATAACCCAAAGTTCTTGGTTCCTTTCATTATTTGCGCATATCGGATCGTGACTTCCTGAATTATAGCCCCTGATTATACTCGAAATCGCATTTGTTTAGCTTGTGGTCCCTTTGGACAATTATTATCCGATTTGAAAAACCGTTTGATTTAATCACTGTTACACCCTAAGGAAAGTTAAGTTCGAATTTCGGGTAAAATCAGACCAAAATTGCCATACAAAATGGCCGCCGTTTGTACTCGAATACTGTTAAAAAATGGTATATCAAGGTTGTGGACCCTGTAAAGGTCACAATTTTAATTCGAATTTGATAAAACTTGAAATGCAGGGTTATAACCCAAAGTTCTTGGTTCCTTTCGATATTTGCGCATATCAAGTTGTAACTTAATGAATTATGGCCTTTGATTGTAGGAAAAATCACTTTCGGTATTGCGTGTCCTCTATCCATCTCTCGAAAATGTGGGCGTATCCTGCCTGGCAGTGCCAGCTTACTATCTTTGAAATATGTACCAGAGGTCAAGGTTATGGAGAATTGTCATTGTTTCAGCATAGCTATTTTTTTTTTTCGTTAAATTTCAACGTTGTTAGATTAGGAAACAGCAAAATCAAAATCCAATATAACCAACATTACGTTACAAACAAATAATATATTAAAAACGTTCAAACAATCATACTTTAAAACATTACATAAGTTACGCTACAAGAACGTAGTTTATTGACGTTTACAGGTTGTCTGACAAGGCTTGAGAAATAACAAGAACGTAGTTTATTGACGTTTACAGGTTGTCTGACAAGGCTTGAGAAATAACGGTGAATCAGATGGTTCATTTGAACGTTTCTAAAAGAAAATGTCACTGTAACGATATTAATATATGTTTATTAACGTCTTACCAGATCAACGACGTAATGTAAAAATAACGGGGTTGAAACATTAAAATAACATCCAAAATAACATTGGGTTGTTGTTAAAGTACAGGAAAAAGATGTTAATCGGAAGCTATTTTACAAACTTTATTTTTTGCCTGTCTGTCACATTTTTTGGGACACATGAACTCTCCTTCTAATTGAGCTAGAATGTTCAAACTTGGTGTTGGTGTTTATTAGGTCAATGCCTAGATGGAGTTCGGAGATGAACATTTTCTGCTTATGGCTGCTTATGGTAATTTGATTGGTTGATGCTTTGGGACACGATAACTTTAGTTCTAAATCTAATTAAGTTAGTGTGATCAACTAGTTTGGAGATTAACATTTTTAAATGATCAATATGATGAAACGTCTTTAAACAAACTTTTTTTTTATATAAGCTTGTTTATAGTCCATACTTTAATTCTTAAACAACCAAAACAATCAATGATACAATGAATATTGGCACCGTAAATAAACAAATAAATGAAAAAAATCAAATTAAAAAAAAAATTATTATAAATTAAATATGTAGCATGCAGAAATGACTTAACATTTAATGACAGAAAGAAAAGATGAACTTTGCACAACTTGCAGCAAGAGGGAAAAAAGATCCATTGATATAACCAAACTCTAGATCTATAGGCATAGGTCATACAGGCTATAATTATTCCATCAAAAATAATTTATGCTAAGAATAAGTATAGATAATCACTTTGATTGCTAAATACTTTTGAAATAGATAATTTGTCATGAATTATTGTGTGTCAGTCATCTATTTATTTTGGTATTTCGGAGGGGGACATCAGCCTCACCGTTGGCTTGTTAGATTAGAAACACAGAACGTTTAAAAACTAAAATCCAATAATAATCAATATAACGTCACAAGCAGCGGCGGCGCTAGCCGGTGCTGAGTGGGGGGGGGTAAAAAGCTATAAAAATTTTTTTTAGCCACGCCCCTTTGGCTTAGGCAAACGCCCTTCTCCAGCTATTGTTGTCTGACCAGGCTTAGGAAATAACTTTAAATCAGATGGTTTATTTGACGTTTATGGAACAACGAATCCGAACGTAAAAAAAACAGGGTTGTAAACATTAATCTAATGTTTTACTGCAACGTTTGCCAAGGAACATTGAAATGACATCCAAAGTAACATCAGGTCATCGTTAAATTATAGGAAAAAGATGTAATATGGAAACCGTTGTAGGAACTTTATGGGGGGGGGGGGCTTAATTTCAGTTTTTTTTAGATTCGAAAAACAACACGTTTTAAAAACTAAAACCCAATTTAATTAATATTACGTCACAAGCAAATTATTATATTAATAATATTCAAAGAATCATAAGTTAATACGCTACAAAAGTTACGTTAAAATCAGATGGTTCATTTGACGTTCTTGAAACAACAAATCTGAACGTTTCTAAAGTAATTGTCACTAGAACAACATTAATTAATGTTTAGTAACGTCTCACAGTATCAACGAAATCGGAGTTGGAACATTAATCTAATGTTTTAATGCAACGTTTGCTTATGATTTAAAATGTAAAAAAAAAATAAAATGGAAATACGTTTTGCTAACTTTATTGGAAGGTTTTTTTGGTTTTGATCTGATTTCAACGTTTTTGCATTAGGGAAACAGAATGTTTTAAAAACAAAATTCCTTTATAATCAATATAACGTCACAAACAAATATATTAATAACGTTCGAAGAATCATAAATTATAACGCCACAAAAGTTCCGTTAAAAGAACATAGTTTACGGACGTTTACAGGTTGTCTGACCAAGCTAAGGAAATAACTTTGAAACATTAATTTAATGTTTTAATGCAACGCTTGCTAATGGTGTAAAATGTAAAAAAAGAAGTAAAATGGAAATACGTTTTGCGAACTTTATTGGAATGTTTTTTTTTTATTCGATGTCAACGTTTTTAGATTATAAACTAAATTCCGATATAATCAATATAATGTCACAAACAAACATTAATAACGTTAAAAATATCATAAGCTAAAACGCTGAAAACGTTACGTTAAAAGAACATAGTTACGCTACAAACGTTGCGTAAAAGAACATAATTTACTGACATTTACAGGTTGTCGGACAAGGCGTAGGAAATAACATTGAATAAGGTGGTTCAGTTGACGTTCTAGGAACAACTAATCTGAACGTTTCTGGTGTAAACATCACTAGAACGATATTAATTAATGTTTAGTAACGTTTCACATTATCAACGATATAACCTCAAAATAAACGGAGTTGAAACATGAATCTAATGTTTTAATGCAACGCTTGCTTATGATGTAAGAAATTAAAATTTAAAAAAAAACATATGTTAGTACCGAAATGACCTAGTTTGTGTCGAGTGGACGTTAAACCCCATTTCTTTCTCTCTCTCTCTCTCCCTCTCTCTCTGACCAAACTTGGAAAATAAACTTTGAATCGGGTGGTTCAGTTGACGTTCTTAGAACAAGTTATCTGAATGTTTCTAAAGCAAACGTCACTAGAACGATATTAATTAATGTTTAACGTCCCACAGTATAAACGATATAACGTCTAAAAAAACGGAGATCAAACATTAATCTAATGTTTTAATGCAACGTTTGCTAATGATGTAAAATGTAAAAAAAAGATGTAAAATTGATATACGTTTTACAAACTTTATTGGAAGGTTGTTTTTCTTTTGGTTTGATTTCAACTTTTTTTACAATAGGAAAACAGACATTTTAAAAACTGAATTCCATTACGCTGTCGATCGCCATTTTCGCCAATTGCGATAAAAATATAATCTTGGCGATAAAATATTGAATCTGGCGGATTTTTTGGCGATAACTTTTTCCTACATGGCGATACTTTTTTACCTTTGGCAATAATTTTTGTGACTCACAAACACGTTCAAAGAATCGTAAGCTAAAACACTACAAAAGTTACGTTAACAGAACATAACTTACTGACGTTTACAGCCTGTTTGACCATGCTTTGGAAATAACGAGGATCAGATGGTTCATTTGACGTTCTCGAAACTAATCTGAATGTTCTAAAGTAGAAGGATATTAATTAATGTTTAGTAACGTCTCATACTATCAACGACATAATGTTATATAAGACGGAATATAAACATTAATCTAATGTTTTAATGCAACGTTTGCTAATGATGTAAAATGTAAAAAAAAAGATGTCAAATTGAAATACGTTTTGCAAATTTTATTGAAACGTTTGTTTGTTTTCTTTGGTTTCATTTCAACGTTTTTACATTAGCAAAACAGGTCGTTTTAAAAATTAAATTTCAATACAATGAATATAATGTCACAAACTACTGCCGTCCACAGTTTGTCTGACCAGGCAAACGTCACTAGAACGACATTAATTAATGTTTAGTAACGTCTCACAGTATCAATGATATAACATCCAAAAAATCAGAGTTTCAACATTAATCTAATGTATTAATGCAACGTTTGCTAATGATGTAAAAAGTATAAAAAAAAAGTAAAATGGAAATACGTTTTGTGACTTTATTGGAAGTTTTTTTTGGTTTTTATCTGATTTCAACGTTTTTGCAATAAAAAAAACAGAACGTTTTAAAAACTAAATTCTAATATCAATATAACGTCACAGACAAATAACGTCCAAAGAATCATAAGTTAAAACGCTACAAAAGTTACGTTTAAAGAAAATAACGTACTGACGTTTACAGGTTGTCTGACCAGACTTTGGAAATAACGTTGAATCAGATGGTTCATTTCACGTTCTTGGAACAACGAATCCGAACGTTTCTAAAGTAAACGTCACTAGAACGACATTAAGGTTTAGTAACGTCCAACAGTATCAAAGATATAACGTCAAAAAACCCCCCAGAGTTGAAACATTAATGTTTTAATGCAACGTTTGATAATGATGTAAAATGTAAAAAAAGAAGTAAAATGGAAATACGTTTTGCGAACTTTATTGGAAGGTTCTTTGGTTTTTATCTGATTTCAACGTTTTTACATTAGGAAAACAGAACGTTTTAAAAACTAAATTCCAATGTAATCAAATATAACGTTACAAACAAACATATTAATAACGTTTAAAAAAATAATAAGTCAAAACGTTACAAAAGTAACGTTAAAAGAACATAGCTTACTGACGTTTACAGGTTGTCTGACCAGGCTTTGAAAATAACGTTGAATCAGATGGTTCATTTCACGTTCTTGGAACAACGAATCCGAACGTTTCTAAAATAAACGTCACTAGGACGACATTAATTAAGGTTTAGTAACGTCCAACAGTATCAAAGATATAACGTCACAAAAATCAGAGTTGAAACATCAATCTAATGTTTAATGCAAAGTTTGATAATGATGTAAAATGTAAAAAAAGAAGTAAAATGGAAATACGTTTTGCGAACTTTATTAGAAGGTACTTTGGTTTTGATCTGATTTCAACGTTTTTACATTAGGAAAACAGAGCGTTTTAAAAACTAAATTCAAATATAACAAGACCTGCAAGCAGCACTGAATCGGCTTTCAGGAATCAGACAGGAAGTATGTCATAAAATAGCCCATTCATCGAGCTACAAAACTATATTTTAATTGTTTTGATTCAGTGACACCTGGCTGAGAAATGTCGATATTTGCAAGAGTACCAATTTTTTACTGTATTTTCTTTTTTTAAGCTTTCATATATTCATATATGAAAGCTTATTGTTTCTGTTAAGATTATTATTATTATTCTTCCTATTATTAAGCTTTCATATGTATTTACATATGAAAGCTTATTGTTTCTGTTAAGATTATTATTCTTCCTATTATTATTATTTTTTTTTGTGAGTTTTATCCACAATTCGGATTTCTTAGAATCTACCCATAAGATCTTTCTGAAACCTTAACCTACCCCCCTCAAAAATGGGTGGTGGCTGTTGGGTAAATATATTTTCAAAACGTTTTTCGCATCCGAAATTACCGAATTTTACGAACAAATGCATTTGACCTACTTTGCTGTAACTTTGTGACTATTTCACCTATTTTACTAATTCTTTTTTCTTTGAATACCTTGACTCCTTTACTTCAAATCTGCAATTTCGAATTTCGAAAATTCGTCGCTGTGATTTCGAGCCGGAAGTAAAAATCAAAATAACAACTTCTTTAGTAGTTGCACGATTTTCATGGAATTTGGTATGTAAGTAGATCTCGCTCATGCGACTTTAAAAATGTTGTTAGAAATTTTCTAAATTATCTCCCCTTGGTGATATTAAGGATCAAAGTTTTCAAAAAAATTGACGAAATATAGGTCAGATTGCCTTGAATTTTTTTTTTTGTACTAGCTACGACACTACTGATTCGTACACAAAAAATGGAGTTTGTAACCCAAACTGGAAGTGCTTCCATCTTGAAATGTGAAAAATAAATAAGGCTTTTTTGGTATTCTACTTACAGACATGGCAATTATATTTTCAGAATCCTTGTAGGAAGGCCAAAAAACGGTAGCGAAAACATTTTTAATTTCTGGCAAATCATGGACGCCATTTTGAATTGAAAATGACATATAGTGAAAAATCCTTATTATTGGGCTTGAAAACATACACAATTGGTCGTGACTTAGAGAGTGTTTCTATTAACTAAATTAATACATTTCAGGATAGCCTGGCTCATGGTCGAGTGTTTGGTATTCTAATATTTCAAAAATTCGAATTTGGCCTTTGACGTTTTCTGTGCCGACAAGGTTGTTTTCGAGGTTAACAGTTTTGACTTCGCGCATGAGCAACGCTAGAACCAAAAGTATGAGGACTACAAAACTCCAACCCCCCACTTGTCACGTTGGTACATAAGTATCCTGTAATTTTCAGATCGATACCTGAAAAAACAAAAGTTATGGCCAAAAATTGATTTTACTGCTTTTTTCGCCGATTTTGAGACTAAAAACGTTTTTTAGAATTTTGAAATTGCAAACGACAAGATAAAGTCATTTTGTTAGTCTCATGTGATGGGTATGAGTCTTCTGCACCGATGGGGATTGGGTTTGATTTTTTCAAAATGGCGGACTATATTTTAATATGCCCACACTTTCATGTGGACGTATTATGTCGTCGCCCCTGTCCGGACGTCCAGACGTCCGTCCGTCCACAATTGTTTGTGGACTCTCTACAGGTCACAATTTTGAAACTTGACATGCATGTTTATAACCCAAAGATCTTAGTTCCTTTCGATATTTGCGCCTATCGGAACGTAATTTCCTGAATTACGGCCCCTGATTGGCCGAAAAATCACCTATTTTAGCTCGTGGTACCTCTGGAGGTCACAATTATTATCCGATTTAAAAAAACGTTCGATTATATCACCGTTACACCCTAAGGAAGGTTAAGTTCATATTTCGGAAAAATCGGTCTAAAATTACCATACAAAATGGCCGCCGATCGTACGCGAATACTGTTAAAAAATGGTATATTAAGGTTGTGGACCCTGTAGAGATCACAATTTTAATTCGAATTTTATGAAACTTGAAATGCATGGTTATAACCCAAAGATCTTGGTTCCTTTCGATATTTGCACATATGGGATCGTAACTTCCTGAATTATGGCCCCTGATTATACGCAAAATCGCCTTGGTTTAGTTTGTGGTCCCTCTGGAGGTTACAATAACTATCCGATTTAAAAAATCGTTTGATTATATCACCGTTACACCCTAAGGAAGGTTGAGTTAGAATTTCGAAAAAATTCGGAACAAAATTGCCATACAAAATGGCCGCCACATGTATGCGAATACTGTTATAAAATGGTATATCAAGGTTGTGGACCCAGTAAAGGTCACAATTTTGATTCAATTTTGATGAAGCTTGATATGCATGGTTATAACCCAAAGATCTTGGTTCCTTTCGTTATTTGCACATATCAGATCATAACTTCCTGAATTATGGCCCCTGATTGTCCGAAAAATCGCCTATGGTCCCTCTGGAGGTCACAATTATTATCCGATTTAAAAAAAACGCTTGACTCTATCACCGTTACACCATACAGAAGGTTCACTTTGAATTTCAGGGAAATTGGACCATAATTGCCAGACAAAATGGCCGCCGTTTGTACGCTAATAGTGTTAAAATATGGTATATCAAGGTTGTGGACCCAGTATAGGTCACAATTTTAATTCGATTTTGATGAAACTTGAAATGCATGTTTATAACCTAAAGATCTTGATTCTTTTCGATATTTGCGCATATCAAATTGTAATTTAATGAATTATAGCCTTTGATTGTAGGAAAAATCACTTTTGGTTTTGCTTGTTCTCTATCCATCTCTCGAAAATGTGGGCGTATCCTGCCTGGCAGTGCCAGCTTACTATCTTTGAGACTGTCAAAGTTTTGATGTTCTGAGACTGTCGAGGCATCATTGGGGGGTATTTTTAAAAAAATTTATACTGCTCGGATGCGCCGCGATGAGGTTAGTAACTTATCAAAAGGAGAACATGATCGAATAAAAATTCATATGGTCATTTTTCACGAAAAACAAAAGTTGCTGGGTCGGCTTGGGTTCGAATTTTTTAGGCCATGTGCCCGTATTAGAAATCACTTGAATTTTTTTATTTGTGCTATCTAACATCCCAAGGCACAATCTCTGAAAAATTTCAAGAAATTCCGACAACACTAACTCTGCTAAAACACGCTCACGCAAATAGGCCTATTTTTTGCCTTTTTTCAAATTTTTTAGACTAACAAGTTACTTTTTCGTGCGCTACGTTTGAGGCCCCATATCTCGGCCGCTATGGGTTTGAATCCATATGTTTTGATTGGGATCGATAGCTTGGACACTTCCCTCCAAAGTTGGGACCCCTGACCCTAACTACGGTCACGTGCAGGGTGTCAAACATGGTTTCTCAAAACGAAGGGCCATGTTTGCTGCCTTATAGCTCGGCCTCTATGAGATCGAATCAAAATGTGTTGGCTGGGAATAATAGCCTTGACAATTCTCTCCATTGTATAAAAAGTTGGCAGCTCTCACCCGAATGCCATGCACGCGGCACGATATTTAAAACTTAGGCGTTTTTCGACATTCGCGCATGCGCACAGCTGGAACTAATAGCACCAGTGGAACCAAACTCTGGTCCCATCCTGCTCTCGCTGGTGCCTAGGTGTCCTTTAACTTTCAGCTTGATAACTGCATTCCTTCTAGTCGTTTACATCTGAGACTCACTGGACAAGCATTTTTCACCGATGTACCCGCACCCCCACCTGTAAACGTCCCGGAGTGTGCCCCGGCGGGTCTCGAGGCTTGGTATTCAAAAGGTATATCCACCCCGCCGAGACGCTGCGTCACGTCAAAATGCCCACCCGGGGACCGGAAGTGGGCGAAACGTGCCCATGAATTGAAGTTTGACCCTACCTTGACCTTAGAGGGCCTCGTAGCATGGAAAGGGTCATGAGCCTAGATGGAGTCATCAATGTCCTTTCATGAGAGAGCTTGACCTTTGACCTGATCTTTGACCTTGTGGTCGAAAAATTCCCTAAACTTAGGTACCGTCCTGAAAATCTGCGTCAAGGTCAAGGCCACGACCCACAAACCCGTCGACGGGGCCGTCCCTGAGGTCAAGGTCATGACCTTGGCTGACCTCTACTAGCCTGAGAGATCAATTCCGTGTTTTGTGCATTTCCCGTTTTTTGTGCATTTCACGGCATCGCGTCGCGGCGACTCATTTATTACCCCAGCCATCTGAAAGTTTAATACAACCTGCGCAGCACCCTAGCTAGCGCAGGTTGTATCAAATTTTCAGACGATTTGAATACAAATTGAGCCCATGATAGAAGTTCCGCTATTTTGCTGTGCATTACTCCTATTTTGATCCGACTAAATTTTGTTATGTATTTTCCCCACCTTGTTTATTAGGTAAGTGTAATTTTTTTAGATACCTGATGACATATGACCCTTGACATGTGACCGGAAATGACTGTGAATATGAAAGCTTTCATATCTGCTTGGGACAGTAGCAGATCTAGTTATTATTTTATTTTTTTGTGTTTTATTCACAAATCGGATTTCTCAGAATCTACTCATAGGATTTTTCTGAAACTTTTAACTACCCCCCCAAAAATGGGTGGTGGCTGTTGGGTAAATATATTTTCAAAACGTTTTTCGCATCCGAAATCACCGAATTTTACGAACAAATGCATTTGACCTACTTTGCTGTAACTTTGTGACTATTTCACCTATTTTACTAATTCTTTTTTCTTTGATTACCTTGACTACTTTACTTCAAATCTGCAATTTCGGATTTTCGAATTTCGAAAATTCGTCGCTGTGATTTCAAGCCGGAAGTAAAAATCAAAATAACAACTTCTTTAATAGTTGCACGATTTTCATGAAATTTGGTATGTAAGTAGATCTCGCTCATGCGACTTTTAAAATGTTGTTAGAATTTTTCTAAATTATCTCCCCTTGGTGATATTAAGGATCAAAGTTTTCGAAAAAATCGTCGAAATAAAGGTCAGATTGCCTTAAAAAATTAATTTTTTTACTAGCTAGGACACTACTGATTCGTACCCCAAAAATTGAGTTTGTAGCCCAAACCGTAAGTGCAACCATCTTGAAATGTGAAAACCGATACTCCTTTGTTGATATTTTATTTACAGACAAGGCAATTATATTTTCCGAATCCTTTTAGAAAAGCCGAAAAACTGTCGGGAATAGAATTTTGTTTTAGGTCAAGTGATGGACGCCATTTTGAATTGAAAATAAGAACAAGTCGAATGCATTTGACCAACATTGCTGTAACTTTGTGAATTTTTGACCTATTTTATTAATTCTTTGTTCTTTGAATACCTTGAAACATTTACTTCAAATCTGCAATTTCGGATTTTCAAATTTCGAAAATTCGTCGATGTTATTTCGAAACCAAAAGTTGAGACCAACTTGACAACTTCTTTAATAGTTGCACGATTTTCACGAACTTAAGTATGTGAGTAGATATTATCGATACGACTTGAAAAATATCATTAGAAACTTTCTAAATTATCTCCCCTTGGAGATATAGGTCAAATTGCCTTGAAATTGTTTTTTTGTAATAGCTACGACACTACTAATTCGTACACAAAAAAAATGAGTTTGTAGCCCAGACCGGAAGTGCAACCATCTTGAAATATGCAAATCGATAAGGCTTTGTTGATATTTTACTTACAGACAAGGCAATTATATTTTCCGAATCCTTTTAGGAAAGCCGAAAAACTTTCAGGAATCGAATTTTGATTTAGGTCAACTGCTGGACACCATTTTGAATTGAAAATGAACAATGGTGAAAAATCGGTTCTATTTCAGTAATGTAAGTCACAGAGACTTGAAATTTTCAGGGGGATAGGAGATGGGCTAGCAATGACCTCACACTAAATTCCAGCCAAATCGACCAATAACTATTCATTTTACCGACCTTAAGCTTCCCACGAGGGATAAAATTTTGCCATTCGGTGTCATTTGCAATTGTTGACTCTAGACTCGAATAACAAGACACTCAAACGAACTCCAACACTCGGCGCTTCGTGCCTAACGCTGCAGTTCATAATAATAATAATGATTTTCGTATATTTTAATTCTACGCCCACATGGAAATGTGGTTGTATATTGCCGTCGCCCCCGACCGGCCGGCCGTCAGTTCGTTAAAGTTAATACCCGATTGACTTTAAATTTATGCACAGTGTTTAAGGTCATGAGACGAAGCATATGGAAATGTGGTCGGATATTGCCGTCGCCCCCGACCGGCCGGCCGTCGGTCCGCCCGTTCGTCGTCCACAATTTCTTGTGAACTCTCTAGATGCTAAAGTAAATACCCGAATGACTTTAAATTTATGCACAGTGTTTAAGGTCATGAAACAAAGAAGCATATGGATTTTCAAGGATATCCGATAGTTACTGCCAGAGTTATTACCCTTGATCTCTTCAAAAAACCTTTTTAACGCTCTAGCGGCTAAAGTTAATATCCGATTCACTTTAAATTTAAACACAGTGTTTAAGCTCACGAGACGATCAAGTATATTGAGTTTCAATGAATTTAGATAACTTGAACAGCATGAAGGAAAACTTTATATCAGCCAAACAAATTCGAATGATTTTCTGATAATAACATAATGAGTTGTTACTTTTAATCAGATTTAAGTGTATCATAAATGTTTCATTACCGATGTTCTTGGCACCTGCCGTTGTTTATTTTATTTATTTTTTTAAGCTAACTTACGGTTTCAAACTATATTTAGATCCGTAACTTCGCGAGTTTTCAACCAATTTTAATTTTTTTTTTTCTTGTTATTTTCTTTAAGATACTTGTATAATCGATGGCACGTGATGATGAATATGAAAGCTTTCATATCTGCTTGGGACAGTAGCAGATCTAGTTTTAATTTTTTTTGTGTTTTTTTCCCAAATATCTGATTTTTTTTTGACTACTTCTGGATTTTGGATTATTGTCGGAATAGTTTTAACAAGTTTTTTAGATAGATATCTTTCTGTACCAGAAATGTCAGAAACATCTATTCAGTAGTTGTTTGTAAAAAGATAAATAAAAAAGAACATTTTCAATAATTTAACGATTTTTCAACTTATTTCAAAGATTGAGGCCATTTTTTGACCCCTTATATTATTTCAAACCTTTTACTTTTGGATTCGCGCCACAGACCACCGATAGGACTCTGCGTTAAAAAAGTTTCAGAAAAATCGTAGGCGTCGTTTTCGAGAAAAAGGCTTCTAAAAAGGCTCCGAAAACGGAAAATATTAGATTTTCGGCGTACCATAATTTATTTCCTAACTATCGAAATCGTACCACTGAGATGCCATATAATAGCCTATTAATAAGGCTATCCAAGACATTTTACTTCTTTTGGTCTGTTAATATCTGATAGAGAAATTCAGCTTTTTGCAAGAGCACATTTTTTTTAACCTCTTTTTGTTCATTTTTTGAATACTTCCGGTATGGTGATTATTTTCGAGATAGTTCTAATAACCGGTTTGGACAATTAAATAGCCACAGGGCTCTGTAAGGGATATGTTACATTATCTAATCAGATAAAATACACCTGAGAAATCCTATGTTTAAAAGTGCGAAAAATGCAAAAATATCAAAATATCGGAAATAAAATATTTCGAAACCAAAAGTTGAGACCAACTTGACAACTTCTTTAATAGTTGCACGATTTTCACGAACTTAAGTATGTGAGTAGATATTATCGATACGACTTGAAAAATATCATTAGAAACTTTCTAAATTATCTCCCCTTGGAGATATAGGTCAAATTGCCTTGAAATTGTTTTTTTGTAATAGCTACGACACTACTAATTCGTACACAAAAAAAATGAGTTTGTAGCCCAGACCGGAAGTGCAACCATCTTGAAATATGCAAATCGATAAGGCTTTGTTGATATTTTACTTACAGACAAGGCAATTATATTTTCCGAATCCTTTTAGGAAAGCCGAAAAACTTTCAGGAATCGAATTTTGATTTAGGTCAACTGCTGGACACCATTTTGAATTGAAAATGAACAATGGTGAAAAATCGGTTCTATTTCAGTAATGTAAGTCACAGAGACTTGAAATTTTCAGGGGGATAGGAGATGGGCTAGCAATGACCTCACACTAAATTCCAGCCAAATCGACCAATAACTATTCATTTTACCGACCTTAAGCTTCCCACGAGGGATAAAATTTTGCCATTCGGTGTCATTTGCAATTGTTGACTCTAGACTCGAATAACAAGACACTCAAACGAACTCCAACACTCGGCGCTTCGTGCCTAACGCTGCAGTTCATAATAATAATAATGATTTTCGTATATTTTAATTATACGCCCACATGGAAATGTGGTTGTATATTGCCGTCGCCCCCGACCGGCCGGCCGTCAGTTCGTCGTCCATAATTTCTTGTGAACGCTCTAGAGGTTAAAGTTAATACCCGATTGACTTTAAATTTATGCACAGTGTTTAAGGTCATGAGACGAAGCATATGGAAATGTGGTCGGATATTGCCGTCGCCCCCGACCGGCCGGCCGTCGGTCCGCCCGTTCGTCGTCCACAATTTCTTGTGAACTCTCTAGATGCTAAAGTAAATACCCGAATGACTTTAAATTTATGCACAGTGTTTAAGGTCATGAAACAAAGAAGCATATGGATTTTCAAGGATATCCGATAGTTACTGCCAGAGTTATTACCCTTGATCTCTTCAAAAAACCTTTTTAACGCTCTAGCGGCTAAAGTTAATATCCGATTCACTTTAAATTTAAACACAGTGTTTAAGCTCACGAGACGATCAAGTATATTGAGTTTCAATGAATTTAGATAACTTGAACAGCATGAAGGAAAACTTTATATCAGCCAAACAAATTCGAATGATTTTCTGATAATAACATAATGAGTTGTTACTTTTAATCAGATTTAAGTGTATCATAAATGTTTCATTACCGATGTTCTTGGCACCTGCCGTTGTTTATTTTATTTATTTTTTTAAGCTAACTTACGGTTTCAAACTATATTTAGATCCGTAACTTCGCGAGTTTTCGACCAATTTTAATTTTTTTTTTTCTTGTTATTTTCTTTAAGATACTTGTATAATCGATGGCACGTGATGATGAATATGAAAGCTTTCATATCTGCTTGGGACAGTAGCAGATCTAGTTTTAATTTTTTTTGTGTTTTTTTCCCAAATATCTGATTTTTTTTGGACTACTTCTGGATTTTGGATTATTGTCGGAATAGTTTTAACAAGTTTTTTAGATAGATATCTTTCTGTACCAGAAATGTCAGAAACATCTATTCAGTAGTTGTTTGTAAAAAGATAAATAAAAAAGAACATTTTCAATAATTTAACGATTTTTCAACTTATTTCAAAGATTGAGGCCATTTTTTGACCCCTTATATTATTTCAAACCTTTTACTTTTGGATTCGCGCCACAGACCACCGATAGGACTCTGCGTTAAAAAAGTTTCAGAAAAATCGTAGCCGTCGTTTTCGAGAAAAAGGCTTCTAAAAAGGCTCCGAAAACGGAAAATATTAGATTTTCGGCGTACCATAATTTATTTCCTAACTATCGAAATCGTACCACTGAGATGCCATATAATAGCCTATTAATAAGGCTATCCAAGACATTTTACTTCTTTTGGTCTGTTAATATCTGATAGAGAAATTCAGCTTTTTGCAAGAGCACATTTTTTTTAACCTCTTTTTGTTCATTTTTTGAATACTTCCGGTATGGTGATTATTTTCGAGATAGTTCTAATAACCGGTTTGGACAATTAAATAGCCACAGGGCTCTGTAAGGGATATGTTACATTATCTAATCAGATAAAATACACCTGAGAAATCCTATGTTTAAAAGTGCGAAAAATGCAAAAATATCAAAATATCGGAAATAAAATTTCAGTTTTTTAATACATGTTATACATTGTTAGAAGCGGATTTAGGTCAGCTATCTGAATGTGTAACCATTTTTTGAAAAATAAACAAATAATTGAGCATTTTCAAAAAATTTGACGATTTTTCAACCTTTTTTCGATTTTCAGCCCCTCTTTTTTCGTATTCCAGACATTCCAAAGTCTTATTGGATGGCATAATTCACAAGACTATTAAATGGACTCTCAATAGAAAAAGTTAAAAAAAAAAATTGTAGGTAAAGTTTTCAAGATACAGGCGTCCAAAAACGCTAAAAAACAGAAAATAGTGCCATATTTTGCTTCCTGCTCATCGCATCCGTACGAATTGGGTATCATACGATACTGCAATTCAAAAGAAACCCAAAGATACCTTAATCGTTTTAATCCGTTGATATGGGACTGAGAAATCATGTTTTCCCCAAAAGCATTCATTTTTTGCGTTTTTTTCAAAATATCGGCCATTATTTCGACTACTTCCGGTTTACAGATTGTTGTTGAAATTGCTTTATCCGTTGGTCTGACCATATGGCTTTATGTTCCAGTAGTTTCAGAAACATCGATTGAGGCTTTAAAAAAAAATATAAGGGTTACAAAATTGGCAGAAAATTTGAAAAAATTCGAAAAATAAAGGGTGATAACTCGGATTGAAACTTATATTTCTAGAATCGGATTGTTGTCAGGTATCAAAAAATGTAGGTCAAATTTGAAAATTTTGAAAAATGACAAAAATTGTCAAAATATGCAAAAGTATCAAAATATCGGAAATAAAATTTCAGTTTTTTAATACATGTTATACATTGTTAGAATCGGATTTAGGTCAGCTATCTGAATGTGTAACCAATTTTTTGAAAAATAACCAAATAATTAAGCATTTTCAAAAAATTTGACGATTTTTCAACATTTTTCGATTTTCAGCCCCTCTTTTTTCGTATTCCAGACATTCCAAAGTCTTATTAGATGGCATAATTCACAAGACTTTTAAATGGACTCTCAATAGAAAGAGTTAAAAAAAAATTGTAGGTTAAGTTTTCAAGATACAGGCGTCCAAAAACACTAAAAATCAGAAAATACTTGATTTTCAGTGTGTCATATTTTAGTTCCTGCTCATCGCATCCATACGAATTGGGTATCATACGATACTGCAATTCAAAAGAAACCCAAAGATACCTTAATCGTTTTAATCCGTTGATATGGGACTGAGAAATCATGTTTTCCCCAAAAGCATTCATTTTTTTGCGTTTTTTTTCAAAATATCAGCCATTATTTCGACTACTTCCGTGTTACAGATTGTTGTTGAAATTGCTTTATCCGTTGGTCTGACCATATGGCTTTATGTTCTAGTAGTTTCAGAAGCATCGATTGAGGCTTTCAAAAAAATATAAGGGTTACAAAATTGACAGAAAATTTGAAAAAATTCGAAAAATAAAGGGCGATAACTCGGATTGAAACTTATATTTCTGGAATCAGATTGTTGTCAGGTATCCGAAAATGTAGGTCAAATTTGAAAATTTTGAAAAATGACAAAAATTACCTCTTAAATTGTTTTTATTCATTTTTCGAACGCTAGAAGTCAGCGACGAAGTTTCGAAATTTCAAAATTTTCAACTGCTATCATCCGTGAAATGATTTGGTGTTTCTGAAAATGTCATTTGTATCACAATAGGTACAGAATTGACATATCTACGTCCGTTTTATAATTTTTTAGCACCGCACGAAATTCGGCCACTTCGGGTCTGCGCAGAAGTTTCAAATATGGTCTAAGGAGTGGCAACCACATGGTTACATGATAGAAAATACGTCCCAGGTCGGTATCTGGTACAGGCACTGAGAAATAGACTGCCCCCAAAAATAAAATAATAATAAACTAGACCTGCAAGCAGCACTGAATCGGCTTTCGGGAATCAGACAGGAAGTATGTCATAAAATAGCCCATTCATCGAGCTACAAAACTATATTTTAATTGTTTTGATTCAGTGACACCTGGCTGAGACCTGGCGATTTTTGCAAGAGTATCAATTTTTTACTGTATTTTCTTCTTTTTTTTCTGTTTTTTTTCTGTTTTTTTCCCAAATATCTGATATTTTTTCGACTTCTTCTGGATTTTGGATTATTGTCTGGATAGTTTTAACAAGTTGTTTGGATAGATATCTTTCTGTACCAGAAATGTCAGCAACATCTATTCAGTAGTTGCTTGTAAAAAAGATAAATAAAAGAACATTTTCGATAATTTAACGATTTTTCTACTTTTACCAAAGATTGAGGCCATTTTATGACACCTTAAATTATTTCAAACCTTTTCCTTTTGGATTCACGCCAAAGACCACAGATAGAAGTTTGAGTAAAAAAAGGTTTTAAAAAAATTGCAGGAGTCGTTTTCGAGAAAAGGGTGTCTCAAAGGGCTCCAAAAACGAAAAATACTAGATTTTCGGCGTAACATAATTTATTTACTAACCATCGAAATCATACCATTGAGATGCCATATGATAGTCCATTAATGGGGCCATCCAAAGACACTATATTTCTTTTGGGCCGGTAATATCTGATGGAGAAATCCAGCTTTTTGCAAGAACGCCTTTTTTTATCCTTTTTTTTTTTCATTTTTTGAATACTTCCGGTATGGTGATTATTATCGACATAGTTCTGTAATGATATATTACATATATGATCAGATAAAATGCCCCTGAGAAATCCTATGTTTAAAAGTGCCAAAAATGTCAAAATATCAAAAATTAAATTTGAATAACTGAATACATATTATACATTTTTGGATTCGACATTAGATCAGATATCTAAATATCATAAAGTTTTTTGAAAATCAGTAAAAATGAAAGAATAATAGAGTATTTTCCAAAATTTCACGATTTTTCGACTTTTTTCGATTTTCAGTTCGTTATTTGACCTATTTACGGATATTTCAAAGTCTAAACGGACTGTTTCATACACAAGACTACCAAAAGGTATCTTGATAGAGAAAGTTGAAGAAAAATCGCAGGAGCAGTTTTCGAGATACAGGCGTTCAAAAACGCTCCAAATCAGAAAATACTTGATTTTCAGCGTGCCATATTTTACTTGCTGTTCATGTTATCTGTAATAATAGGATATCATATGATACTGCAATTCTCGGGCAACCCAACGATATCTTAATCGTTTTTATCCGTTGATATCGGACTGAGAATTAATGTTTTTCCCAAAAGCATTCATTTTTTGCGTTTTTTTCAAAATATCGGCCATTATTTCGACTACTTCCGGTTTATAGATGTTTGTCGAAATAGCTTTATACGTTAGTTTTGAACTATAACTTCATGTTCCAGGAGTTTCAGAAACGTCGATTCGGCCGTAAACCGAAACTCGAGCTCACGAAATGGGCAGAAAATTCGAAAATAATCGGAAAATAAAGGGCGATAACTCGGAATGAAACTTATATTTCTAGAATCGGATGGTCTTCAGGTATCCAAAAATGTAAGTCAAATTTTAAAATTTTGAAAAATGACAAAAATTGTCATTTTTTGAACGACAATAGTCCCATAGGAATTTTCGAAATTGAAAAATGTGAAATAGCCATTTCCTTGGGAAAGATTCAGGGTTTACAAAAATGTCATTTGTGTGAAAATAGGTACAGAATTAACGAATCTACGGCTGTTTTTTAATTTTTTGAGACGGTACGAAATTCGGCCACTTCCGGTCCGCACAGAAGTTTCAAATATAGCCAATATGTTGCAAACACATGGTTTAATGATACTAAATGAGGTTCTAGATCGGTATCTGTTACAGGCACTGAGAAATAGACTCCCCCGAAAAAAAAAAAAATAATAATAAATAATAATAATAATTTTAGTAAAAACAATAGTCTTAGACGAAAGTCTGAAAGCCTAATAATAACTAGATCTGCTACTGTCCCATGCAGATATGAAAGCTTTCATATTCATCGTCACGTGTCATGAAATATGCCAAGTATCTTTAAGAAGGTAACAAGAAAAAAGTATTAAAATTGGTCAAAAACTCGCAAAGTTACAGGTTTAAATATAGTTAGAAACATTGCACCCGGGCAAAAACAAAATGATCTGAAAACATTGGTTACGTCGTGGGGCATGCGCGAAATAAAAAGAAATTATGGTCGATTTGAGAATTTGGGGTATATTTTGGAGTTGTTTGGTAAATGACGGCAGATCTAAGGTGGCGGCCATAATACAATATAAAACGCGTTGAAGAATAAACAAATATCGTTACGGGTTTCATTCGCACCGCCCGGGCAACGTACCGAAGGTCCGATTACCTTCAAATTTGCACAGATTGTACCTCACATATTAAAAATAGAAAAGTGAGTTTCAAAGAACGTTGAAAATAAATTCAAAACCCACCCCATCTATCAAAGTCGTTTTGATTAAAAATAGTCGTATTTTATCAATTTTTATAACTTTTTATATCTGAGCAATGGATCCAAGTACTAATACCTACATGTATCAAACATGGAAGCATGTTCCTGAAGCAACGGACACAAGTTTTACAACAGTTAACCGTTGCTTCAACACTTGGATATTCCGAAACTTGTACACTGGTTGTGTTTACACGTGACTAATTAGCATTCAAAGCATTGTCCAATCAGAGGTCGTGGCACATAACACACTCACAATGTAGCACGTGACTGTAGTAAACAAATATGGCAACCCCCACAGAAAAAGAACTACAGCCATTGAATGTTTTTTCCGCTAACTCACTGACTACTAAAAACGCCGGTGAAAATGTGAAACGTCGATGAATCGAACCTTGACCTTTGCATCTCGATTGTCACATAGACATTTTAGCTAGAAGCGCGAGACTTGATAATCGTAACGATTTTTTTTTACGAAGGATAAATAAAATGAATTGAAAGTAGTCTATTTTTAGTAACCCATTTGACGAAGGAATCGGATTGGTTTACGGTTGGGGGCCTAGGATGCGGGTCGTTTCATCCCAAGACCCGTTCACCCCGGGCTGTTTCATCCCATACCCGATTTTCTATCGGGCTGTTTCATCCCGGGCTGTTTCATCCCCCTTGTTATTATAGTAGCAGTTAATTAACGGAGTTGTACTTATTGACATTATTGTCGAATAAACTGTTAAACACTTACTTACTGTTAAATAAACATGTACTTTATTGTTTATTATTAAATAAACACAAATTAATTGTTATGGATTAGTAATAAAAACATGACACAGAGTTGTGTTGTATTTACACATTTTAAATAAGAAGCCAGATAAATGATCAACATAATCAATATAAATATAATTACTTTGATCTAGAGCGTTTTCTGACTATAAATATGATCGAAAGTAAAAGATTATTATTCATCTTTTGGATTTACACCATGGCTGATCTATGTATTCGTTGTTCCTCCGTAGCAAGACCCCGTCAACATGCCGTGACATGTGACATTTGCGATCGCTGGCAGCATCGAACATGCAATACAGGTGAGTTGCCTTGAAATATTATTGATAGTAAATCATATATTTATTTAGTAACTCGGATATAGTAATTATTTATTGATAGTAAATCATATATTTATTTAGTAACTCGAATATAGTAATTATTTATTTTATATATATATTTAATTTATTGATAGTAAATCCGATATATTTATTTTTTAGGCATTACCAACAAAGATTATTTGGCCGCCAGGAAAAGCAAGATTGAACTTCATTTTGCTTGCGCCGAGTGTGTTACTAGGGAAGTAGATTTCCAAAACAGTTGGAACTATTGAAAACATGCAAACGGTGGTTTATGGACGGGACGTTCAAAGTCGTAAGAAAGCCCTTTTCGCAATTATGGTCGATTCATGGTTTTCTAAAAAAAAAAGGTGATAGCATGAAGCAGGTGCCGTTATGTTTTGTCCTGATGACAAAAAATTTTAAGGAATTTAAGCCTATATATATTTAACTAATATATTTAACAAAAAGTAAACACATTTATTTGAACAAATAGTAAATACATTTATTTATAAAGAAATTTAAAATAAACATTTTGAGCAGTAAATAGATAATTTAATGAAATCAAAGTAATTGCTTTATGTATGATTTACGTATGAAATTTAAGCCATAAATAGATAATTTAATGAAATCAAAGTAATTGCTTTATGTATGATTTATGTATGAAATGATTTGTGTATGAAATGATACAAATAGTATTACTAAATTAGCCACGAATTGTTATTGATGAATGAATAAAATATTAAAAATACGTCAAATGTGTCTATTTATTTGTGGGATGAAACAGCCCGAGATGAAATTGGGATGAAACAGCCCGAGATGAAATTGGGATGAAACAGCCCGGATGAAACAGCCCGGGGTGAAACGGTTTTGGGATGAAACGACCTGCTCCCGGGGGCCTATACCCAATCAAATTTTGTGCCGAAAAATGCAGAGTGTTGAGTGAAGGGCTTGATAAGCTGTATGTAGTTTAGGCGAGATCAAGCCTTCTAATGAAGATAACATGGAAGAGGCGATAAAATCACTTTGCATTTGCAATTTCACTATTAATTAAAACCAATTTTAAATTCCGAAAATCAATATTTTTCCGTAAAAAAAAAAAACCAACGGCAGGTGCCAAGAACAAACGACTTGAACAAATGCAGGTATCACCTTGAAAATATTAGGGTACCTAGGTACCAACGTGAAAAGTTCCTCGCCAGAATTTGGTACTCATGGTACCTTTGGTTCTAGCGTAGCGCATGCGCAAAGTCATGAGGCACGGTAGGTGCCATGATCAAACGACTTCAACAAATGCAGATATCGCCTTGAAAATTAAGGGTACCGAGGTACTAAAGTGAAAAGTTCCTCGCCGGAATTTGGTACTCATGGTACCTTTGGTTCCAGCGTAACGCATTCGCGAAGAAAAAACAAGCTAACTTGTAAACAACCTTGTCGGCACGGAAAACATCATAGGGGTAACTCGAATTTTTGAAATATTCAAAAACCAATCATTCTACCATGAGCCAGGTTATTCTTAAATGTATTAATTATGTACATAAGAGACAAATTCTCTAATCCACGGCCAATTGTGTATGTTTTCATGCCTATGAATGTGTTTTTTTTCACTATTGCTCATTTTCAATTCAAAATGGCGTCCATCATTTGCCAAAAATGAAAATTCTATTCCCGACAGTTTTTAGGCTTTTCTAAAAGGATTCGGAAAATAAAATTGCCTTGTCTGTAAGTAAAATATCACCAAAGGAATATCGATTTTCACATTTCAAGATGGTGGCACTTCTGGTTTGTGCTACAATTTCCATTTTTTGTGTACGAATCAGTAGTGCCGTAGCTAGTAAAATATAAAAATTCAAGGCAATCTGACCTATATTTCTTCGATTTTTTGAAAATTTTGATCCTTAATTTCTCTAAGGGGAGATAATTTTAAAAAATTCTACTAACATTTTTAAAGTCACATGAGCAAAATCTACTTACGTACTAAATTTCATACAAATCGTGCAACTATTGAAGAAGTTGTCATTTTGATTTTAACTTCCGGTTCGAAATCGTCCATAATTTTCCAAAAATCAAAATTCTATTCACGACAGTTTTTTGGCTTATCTAAAAGGATTCGGAAAATATAAATGCCTTGTCTGTAAGTAAAATATCAACAAAGGAATATCGATTTTGACAATTCAAGATGGTTGCACTTCCGGTTTGGGCTAAAAACTCAATATTTTGTGTACGAATCAGTAGTGTCGTAGCTAGTAAAAAAAATAATTTCAAGGCAATCTGACCTATATTTCGTCGATTTTTATGAAAACTTTGATCCTTAATATCGCCAAGGGGAAATAATTTAGAAAATTTCTAATGACATTTTTAAAGTCCCATGAGCAAGATCTACTTACATACCAAATTTCATGAAAATCGTGCTACTATTCAAGAAGTTGTCATTTTGATTTTACTTCCGGCTCGAAATCACAGCGTCGTTTTCGAGAAAAAGGCTTCTAAAAAGGCTCCGAAAACGGAAAATATTAGTTTTTCGGCGTATCATAATTTATTTCCTAACTATCGAAATCGTACCACTAAGATGCCATATAATAGCCTATTAATAGGCCTATCCAAGACATTTTACTTCTTTTGGTCCGTTAATATCTGATCGAGAAATTCAGCTTTTTGCAAGAGCAAAATATAATTCAATATAATTATCCGATTTAAAAAAAAACATTTAAATTATATCACCGTTACACCCGAAGGAAGGTCACAATTTTAATCCTTTTTTGATGTAACTTGAAATGCATGTTTATAACCTAAAAATCTTGGTTCCCTTTGATATTTGCGCATATCGGTTTTTTAACTTCATGAATTATGGCCCTTGATTGTAGGAAAAATCACTTTCTTTTTAGCTTGTTCTCATGAATTATGGCCTTTGATTGTAGGTAAAATCATTTTCTGTTTTGCTTGTTCTCTATTCATCTCTCGAAAATGTAGGCGTAGCCTATTTTTGTACATTGATGTTCTACATAACAAACATGTTACAGTTAACCGGTAGGTAGGGAATCCGAATAGTAACAGTTGCTAGTTGATCAGTCTTTCTAATTGGTTGTCAATCCTTGTGGACTAAGAATAAGACATTTTGTCCTGGTCTTGCAATCTAACCAGTACAATAATGCAAGGAAGTCTTTATGTAGTACCAATTTATATAGCAGATTCAAACGTTCTCAACCTGTAGTCTTGTTGGGGTTTTTTCCAGAGTACCTCAGGATTTTTTGCCCTGGTTTACCATTGTCACTGGTACAGGACTAAGTTCTTGACAAGGAATAATATCTAGTTGTTTGGATGGGATGGAAAACCGATGTCCCTTTTCCACATTCGCATACCAGTAGAAGAACCCCTGACAGTCGGAATTGGTAATAAGAGTAGGCCATAGTGCCATTGTCCGGACAAAATTTCTTGCATTGCACGAATCAGTGCATTACAGTAAGACATTAAACCCCATTTCTTTTCATATTTGTTTCAGATGGTGATCACACAAGAACTAAGACTGTTTTAACATCTAAATTAGGTGGTTTAGCAGGTTTTACTAAAAAACGAAGTATATGTCTTGGATGTAAAACTCCTGTAGAGAAAGAAAGTAAGAGAATATATTTTCAATAGTATTTATACATCCACATTTTCATGTAGATGTATATTTTCGTCAGTCTGTGCACAATTTGTTTGTGGGCACTCTAAAGGTCAAAATTCTTATCCTATTTTGACGAAACTTGAAATGTAGGTTTATCTTCAAAAGAGCTTGGTTCCTTTCAATTTTGGCAATTTTCATCCAATTTTGATGAAACTTGAAATATATAATATTTATAACTGTATCAAGCTACACACCATCATTCCTTATTTTCACCTCCTCCCGGAAAGTACAGTTCAAAGCTATAACCACTACTGAGGTCTGTCATATGCTGTTTACCAAGTTCTTGTCAATTCAACACTTGATGACCAAGCTTGTTCCTGTTTCGTAGCCTTTCACCATCTACAGAACCATCTTTACATCATGGAAGAATCAAAACGATCAAGAACTTACAAGAAAATACCTTTTACACGCGAATTGCGTAAATTACAATCTCATTTGTCAGAACGTAGTCCAGATGGCACAAAAGTAAGTTTAGATAAACTATAACTGTTATATAGAGAGCTAATGATAGCTTGTGAACATTATGAATATTATACCTAGATAGCGATGATCCTGATAAATTTGACGAATTGTGAAGTGAATCTTATACATGTATATCAGAAATCCATAATAAGAAGGCCTATAGTTCTGTTTTAGATCAGGCAAACACTTTTTTAGAATAATTGATATTCAAAGTTCAATTAAGCATGATGAGTCTAAGAACCCGAAGGCTATGATTACTGAACAGTCAACTAGTGATAACACATATAATAGTGAATCTGTTAATAAATCAGCTAGTTTAGATAGTAATTCATGATCAATTACTTCTACTCCTGTCCCATATCATACTTTTTATACGCCCACATTTTCATGTGTTTAAAAAAATTATAAAACGGCTGCCACTAAAACCATCATTATTTTAATCCAACGTTTCGTAGGTAAATATAACACTACATCATCAGGGTAATACAAATACTAACTGAAAGGCAAGTAATAAACTCAATGACATCACAAAAATCCTTAGTTACGTAGATATACAAAATCAAAGACTTATGACGTCATAGTTAGCAACAAGGAAAATGAAGTTAGTTTCACAATAAAAGGCCTATTATAGATAATTATCATTAAATTTAATCAGATATTAAAAATTGTAGATTCTAAAAAAAATAAAAAATAAAATAAAATAAGTTAAGCAGGCGGTAAGAAAGGTACAGAAGAAAGTTTCAAAAGTAGGATTATAATTATTTGGAGAAGTTTTTTATAGTATCTGGGTTATGTTCATTGAGACCATTAGGCCACACAGTGTTCAGTCTATGCATCCATAGAGATTCCGCAATATTCAGTTGTTTCCGATCTTCATTATATACTTGCTGGAGAATGGTACATGTATAATTATGGTTGGGTATGTTAAAATGGGGGGCAACATGTGGGGCTTTACCTGCTTTTTGCAATTTGATATTGGATCTGTGACTGTTCAATCTGGTGCTAAATGGGGTAATAGTTTGTCCGACATATTGGATTTGGCAAATTTTACATGTTAAACAATAAATAATAAATTTGCTTTGACAATTAGTAGAATGTCTGATTTGAAATGTTTGAGAGTCTTTGTTTTTAATCTTATCAGTCTGTTCAAGAACTGCGCAGGTTTTACACCTTGGTTTATGGCACGGCTTACATCCCCAAGATTCAATATTAGTATAAGTTTTATTCGTCCGCAATTTGTTGGCTCTCAAAATATCTCCAATTGTCTTATTTCGTCTTTCGGCTATAATTATCTTGCTGTTCTCTATTACTTTTTTCATCCTGGAGCTAGTTTGAAGGAGTGTGTGGTCGTTGGCCATTACACGTAAATTTGGTTGGCGGGGATCGTACGTTGTAGTCCATGGTATAATTTTATCCTTAGTGTCTCTCTTTTTGGTTTTGTATTGGAGGAGTTCTTCTCGAGTTTTGTTTTGAATTTTATGGAAAGCTTTGTTGATCGTTTTCTTTTTCTTTTTTTCTTTTTTTTTTTTTAAATTATAATCTTTATATATATATATGCCATTTTAATTCTTTTATCATCCATTTAATTTTATTTTATTTTCTATGTGTGTTGTTAACCGCTCCATTGAGCAATATTTTATATTGGCAATAGGCGCATTATAAATAAATTATTATTATTATTAATAAAACTAATTATTATGTTGTTGAAAATAATTAGATTTCTTCGTCTCATGTGTATAAATTTAAAGTCAATTGGATATTAACTATAGCAACTAGTAGTATTTGTATTACCCTGATGATGTAGTGTTATATTTACCTACGAAACGTTGGATTAAGGGCAAGGTAAAGTGACACCATTTTGTCACAACACCTGAAATGGGAGGTTTTCAAAAAGACATTTAAACAAGCTTTTATGCCTAAATATTGGTATCTACATGTGCCTGAGATGATACAGAACAATAAAAAATGGATCAAATTTCTAAAAAATGTCTTTGAAATAAAATATTAACCAAATAATGAAGCAAATTCCTATGTCAGGACTACGCAGCTACAGGCTATATGGATCAAAATACAGGAAAATGAATCAAGTTAAAAGTTGCCCAGATAAACAAACTCCAATAACCCAGGCTTGAAATCTGAAAAAAAATTATCAAAACTTAGTTCTAGGTTCACAAAGTTTGACAAAAATTTGTAAACAAAAGGCCATTTTGTTTCAAGGACTACTTTCACTGCAGATGTATGGTGTACCACTAGTGACACAGTGAACACTATTTATGATATTAGGTACAAGCAGCTGCTAGTTTGACACATTGTACTACAATTAATGGCCTTCATATTTCTGAGATTATATGTAATATATTAGAATAATAACTTGTGCCCATTTTTTAAAATAATAAAATGCATATAGGGCTCTATATATATGTAAGTCTGCTAAAGCTTAAGGGCAAGGTAAAGTGACACCATATTGTCACAACACCTGAAAGGGATTGACACCGGCTTTAATGCAGATATGTTGGTATCTACATGTACATGTATGTACCTGAGATGAAACAGAACAATAAAAAATGGATGGAAATTGGAAATCCAAAATGATGACTTTGAAATAAAATATTTACCAAATAATGGAACAAATTCCTAAGTCAGGATTGCACAGCTACAAGCTTATAAAAAAGAACACAGACAAATTTGAATGGCTAAAAGTTGCCAACCATCAAGACTTGAAATCTGAAAAAAAACAAAAAAACTTAGTTATAGGACCTCAAAGGTTTCATGCACTACTTTCATTGCAGATGTATGGTACATGCACCACTAGTAGCACAGTGAACAGCACTATTGCCCTTATATGATACGAAGTACACATTGTACAAATAGCCTTCATATTCCTGATATGACTTCTTATTACAATAGGCATTTTGCAGGGATTTTTCATGACTTGAATACAGGGCTATATTACAATGTATGTATGTCTGCTAAGGCTTATTACATGTATATGGGTAGTTGGGATGGCCAAGTGGTCTAGAGTGCCGCACTTCGACCTCTAGCTGGCCGGTCATCTCTGGCTTGCGGCTGTGGTTTCGAGCCCTGGTGTGAGCGTATGTGGCATGGCGATAGGGGCGCCTTCTCAACCGCGTGGGTTTCCTCCCACTGCTAAAGACCCCTACCCGCAAGTGATTTATTGAAATAAAATTAAACCATATGTTAATCCCGAAATGACCTTGTTGTGTTGAGTGGACGTTAAACCCCATTTCTCTCTCTATTACATGTATATAGTTATGAGTGTATTATTTGTGTGTAAGAGAGAGACGAAGAGAGTGTGGTTTAATGACTTCTGGATACAAACTAGGTCATTTTGGGACTAACACATGGTTCAAATTTATTTCAATAATTCGCTGGTGCATGGGGGTCTTTAGCAGTAGGAGGACCCAGACAAAACCCAAAAGGTTGGACAGGCGACCCTACTACATGTACCTGCCACATACAGGTAGACAACTTAAAGTACGCTACTTGACTCAAACTATGTCATTTCGGGACTAACATATGTTTTTTTAATTTTATTTCAATAATTCGCTTGCGGGTAGGGGTCTTCTGCAATGGGAGGACAACGAAGCCGGAAAAACCCACAAGGTTGGACAGGCAACCCTACTACTTGCCACATACAACCGGAGATTCGAAACCACGCCAGTAGACTCAATGACAGAACTTGTGATCAAATGTGCATGCGTTAAGCTTCGGCCACCTAATTTACTTAAAAAGCTTTCAACTAATGTACAGGTATATACATCAAAAGGAATAATCCACATAATTTACGATTTTTTATACCCACCATTTATTAATATATATTAAAGTCAACAAATACTAAATCATATTTCAGTTCCTGGCATTCATTAGACAAGCATCCTATATTTAATCTGAAAAATAAATAATGTAAAGGTGTATGTATCAATTCATTTTCTAAATCCAGCACAAACACAAATTCTATAATTAAACATCAATTGATCAATATACATGTACATTTACATGTGTAGGTGATATCAGATGTTCTAGTTAATGAGATGCTGACATACATGAATCAAAGATGTACAATGTACCCTACATGTAGGGTTTGTCTGATGAAGGCCTACATAGCTTTGTAAACTTGCCAACAGGGTTGGTGTAAGAGTGATATTATCATTTGGGCATACCCTGTCCATGCACAACACTCACCACTTTGCAAAAGTGTAACTTTACTGTCTAGAGCTGCTTTAGGTATACTAGATTAAAAAAAATAGACAGCTACCATTGTAGATACATTAACCATCAGTTCAGAGGATTTTAAATCACCACATAGGGCCTACATGTTCATGTATTCACATATTTTATTTGACTTAAAATGTTTAATGTTTTTGATTTTTTTTCATATAATTTGACAATACATACCATGTTATCACTGACATATGCCACATAATTTGTAATGCTGCTTTAAATTCCAAAGAAATCATAATTTTACTTGTTTATCTGTCACATTACACAAATCTCTAACTAAATATCATATTATCCAAAGTCTTCGACCTAGAAAATACAAATTATATGTCAGTATAAATCAACATTGATGTTGTGATCTTACCTGGGAAGGATGGATTTCTTATATCTGATATTTAAGACAAAATCATTTTACTATTGATACACCGACACACATATTGTGTACCATAATGCGTTTCAGCGCCTTTTGTAATAAGGGATTCGAAGAACGAGCAACGAGGCTAGACATATTCCACAAGTCATGTTAAGCGGTGACGACATATTCTTATCGGGAGAGTATGCACAATAAATACTATTATTGTAGACTTGAATTTGGAATAACCAGACGCTAGAGTCGATTGTTATTCCATTGAGACTTCTGACTTATTTTGCCAAACATAATTGATTTGAAATTGGAGTTACATTATTATATGTGTTGTGAACCATTTGTGTCAAATTTAAGTCCCAAACATTAGCGATTTACCTCCTTTAAAACAACACTGCCACCATAATCTGCGTTAATTATATTGTCCAACTCTGTAAAAAAGAAGAATAATTACAAGGTAGGCTATATCAATGAAAAAGTGATATGAAACAAATCTTAAATAAGTAACACATAATTATAATAATATACCGGTAATTATTATAAAATAATTTTAACATAAAAAAAACAACAAACCATGTCTTAAATAAAATAAGACATCAAAAACTAATTTAATAATATAGGCCCTTAAAATTGGCTAAGCTTGATAATTTTAACTTCTACAAAACCCACAAAATGTAGCACTAAGAGATAATTTAAAATATTCAACAATTATTTTTTAAGTTGATAATGCATTTCGGCAGGTGCTACCTGTGGTGTTCCCTGTGGTGTTCCGTAGTTCCAAACAAAATACAAGATAAGCAATTAAAACCTTTTTTTTCCAAATGGATACCACCACAACATAAGTTGCAACGTAAGAATGCAGTGTGTACTTACCAATATGAAAATAACCTTTATTCAACGAATTTGAGATCGCTTGACGACGCGAAAGCACATGGTGTAACTATTATGACAGTTCGTCCCATCTTCCTAAAAAAACACACATCTCCAGAGAACGGCTATCCGATCACAAATGACATCGATGCTACATAATGTCACAGTAACTTTCAAATTTTATCCTTACAAAACATTACTCTCATAATATTCACGAAATAAAGTTTTTGTCAAATTTCTGAATTGTTGACATTAGGAGGCCTAATAACACCTTGTGAATGTTCTGCAGCGAATGGCAATAGTGCAGCATGGCCAATTTAAATTCACTAAGTTACACTTCAGCAAGAATTTATAATTTATGCAACATAATCTTACTGATATGTGTCAAAGAGCATGCCACATAATATGACACACATTAAGACCAATTAAAAAACTGAGCCAAAAAATACTTTGACGCGGAGTAATCCCAATAGAAGGTGAAGGTTATTGGGACTACGTTCGAAATTATGGAACGTATTGAATGGCTGATCTAGAACTAAATGCAATGGTTTGGGCTTTAAAATTATATAGGTATGTAAATCAATGATTTCGCTCGATTTTGAATCCATCGGGAGTTTCGATCATACTGTTGATATTACGTGCTCTTGTTATATGTCAACAGAGGGTCAGTGGAGACGACGCACGTCACGAATAAACAAAATGGCTATGCCACATGGGAGGGTATACAGAAGTAATTAAACTGGTATTACATTAATAGAGAAAGGTTAATAGAAAAAGCGGGTCTCGGCTGTTGTTGTACACATCATGGGGCGGTATTTAAGTTGGGTAAGTAAGCGCAGAAATTTGAAATAATTCTTGTAGCTGTAACCGCGTTTGATGGACATTTTGTGATTTTTTGACCATAAATTCACGCCTCTATGATTACAAGATGGGTTTAAAGGACCAGTGCTTGTAAATTAATTGTCTGTGACTAATGTATTTTATTTAAGACCTTTGTATCCAAGGGCCAATGTTCTGGTTTTTGAAATAATTTTTTCATCATTTCAGGTGTTGTGACAAAATTGTGTCACTTTACACTAGGGATCTGGTATCCTTTAACTTGGTTGTTTTGCAGTTTAATTAATATATTAGCCTTTTAATTTCAAAGCATCCTTTGATAATTGATAATAACCCTTTAAATTTCAAAAATGGTTTAATTAGTATTATGGCTTTATTTAATGGCACACCATTTAATTTTATAGAGAGGGGTTTAGAAATGGATGACCCATTTAATTATCTAAAGCCTTTAATTACAAGCTGAGCAGAAATTAAATGGTGTACCATTAAATAAAGCCATAGTACTAATTAAACCGTTTTTGAAATTTAAAGGTTATTATCAATTATAAAAGGATGTTTTGAAATTAAAGGCTATTATATTAATTAAACTGCAAAACAACCAAGTTAAAGGATACCAGATCCCTAGTGTTACCTTGCCCTTAAAATAATGATGGTTTTAGTGGCAGCCGTTTTATAATTTTTTTAAACACTATTGTTCCTGCCATATGTATCTAGTTCCAGAACTGAGATCACCATCGACATTTTCATGATTGGATTTTGTGTACAACTTTTTATATTCGGATATTTCACAATTTGTGTTGGAGCTTTAGAATCTTCACATGTTTTATGTGATAGATCGCTGATTATGGAGATGAAACAATTCAATATAACTCGGAGGGTATGTAATAAATTAGTTCGTTACAAGGAACATTTAAATTTTTCAATCAGATGTGAAAAGAATCAGATTTTTCCAAAATGTTTACATTTAAAACTTCCGCCACCCAGTGAAACAGATGATTTTGGGTTGAAGGAAAGATGGAATTCTGTATTGTATAAAGCATCTGTAGAACTCAATGATTTATCTATCAATTTCTATCGTGAAAAAGTGGGAGAACTAGAGAAGAAGTTTGACGATGCTGTGTCTATTTATAGAGGAAGACTCTCCCCTGATAATTTCAACAGAAATATTAGAACCATTCAACGTAATGGTGACAGACTTAAATCTTCATTTCAAAGTATTCATGACCGCAAACTCAACTACCTACTATCAGTGAAAGACTTAAAGTGTATTGACCCTCCTCCTGAGAATAGACCATGTAGACAATTCAAGATTAAGAAGAAGAAAAATCGTAGATTTAGACGCCATAAAACTACATATTCCACAACCAACCCACAGTTATTGAATCAGAACTTCATTTTTAACATAAGTTCCAAAACACTTACAGAGGTTTGTCATTTTGCCCTCTACCATCAAGATATGACCAAATTAGAGAACTGACTGATCTTAGATCCTTCCAGAGGAGACTTCGCATCAATGAATTTTTCTTTGATCAAGAATCTACACCTAATCTTCCCCCATCTTTATATATGAAAAGTGAATGGTTCCCTCCTCTCGGCAGAGAAGAAGCTTTGGAACTATACTGTACCCATCAATACAGACAGATGAAAGATTTCCGAGAACCTAGAGTGAAGAACAATTTGACTTACGAAGAAAAAGGAGCCTTGTATTCACTTAAAATGGACACTGATATCATCATTGGTAAAACTGACAAAGGAGGTGGGATTATTATCTGGAACAAAGAGGACTACATAAAAGAGTGTTTTAAACATCTACGAGACCCATCGGTATATAAGGAAGTTTCATGTGACAACTCTGAAAAAATTCACCACCAATTAGAGAGGTTAGTCTTATCCCTTAAAATACCCCAAATCGAGAAAAAAGCTATACTTGATCGTCCTGTAAAAAAACCAGCTGAATTCTATATACTTGGAAAAATGCACAAAATAGAAAAGAAAAATGAAGTTCCTCCAGGCAGACCTATTTGTAGTCAAGTTGCGGCTTCTACTCGTAAAGCATCTCTTTGGTTGGATTGGAAACTTATTGTACTGAATTAGTAAAAGATACTACCAATTTTCTCCAAAAGATCCAAACCATCAATTCAGAAAGAACTCCAGCTCGTAATTTACTCACCTTTGACGTTATAAGTTTGTACCCCAATATTTTAATACCGGAAGGAATCGAAGCTCTAAAAGAAGCAATTCAGGAAAGTAGTATGTTAAGTAACGACGAAATGGAAGCGGTTTTCGATGTAGCAGATTTTGTACTACATAATAACGAGTTTACTTTTGATGAACGGTATTTCAGACAGATTTCCGGAACAGCGATTGGGACCCCTTTCGCAGTAACATACGCTAACATATACATGTCATTTTGGATGGGAAAATACTGGAATTCGATACCTAACATGTACGAGTAATAAATGAAGAAACCAAACTTGAGACAGATCTTTTTTCTAAAGAGACGGATAGTCACCATTATCTTCCACCATCCAGCTGTCATCCAGGTCACATTTTCAACTCTATTCCATACAGTGGAGCGATTAGAATAAAAAGAATATGTAGCAAACCAGATTGGACAGACATCAACCTCAAGAAATTTTCAAAATACCTTAAAAACAGTGGCTATAAAAAGAAAACGATCAACAAAGCTTTCCATAAAATTCAAAACAAAACTCGAGAAGAACTCCTCCAATACAAAACCAAAAAGAAAGACACTAAGGATAAAATTATACCATGGACTACAACGTACGATCCCCGCCAACCAAATTTACGTGTAATGGCCAACGACCACACACTCCTTCAAACTAGCTCCAAGATGAAAAAAGTAATAGAGAACAGCAAGATAATTATAGCCGAAAGACGAAATAAGACAATTGGAGATATTTTGAGAGCCAACAAATTGCGGACGAATAAAACTTATACTAATATTGAATCTTGGGGATGTAAGCCGTGCCAAAAACCAAGGTGTAAAACCTGCGCAGTTCTTGAACAGACTGATAAGATTAAAAACAAAGACTCTCAAACATTTCAAATCAGACATTCTACTAATTGTCAAAGCAAATTTATTATTTATTGTTTAACATGTAAAATTTGCCAAATCCAATATGTCGGACAAACTATTACCCCATTTAGCACCAGATTGAACAGTCACAGATCCAATATCAAATTGCAAAAAGCAGGTAAAGCCCCACATGTTGCCCCCCATTTTAACATACCCAACCATAATTATACATGTACCATTCTCCAGCAAGTATATAATGAAGATCGGAAACAACTGAATATTGCGGAATCTCTATGGATGCATAGACTGAACACTGTGTGGCCTAATGGTCTCAATGAACATAACCCAGATACTATAAAAAACTTCTCCAAATAATTATAATCCTACTTTTGAAACTTTCTTCTGTACCTTTCTTACCGCCTGCTTAACTTATTTTATTTTTTTTTTTTTTTTTTTAGAATCTACAATTTTTAATATCTGATTAAATTTAATGATAATTATCTATAATAGGCCTTTTATTGTGAAACTAACTTCATTTTCCTTGTTGCTAACTATGACGTCATAAGTCTTTGATTTTGTATATCTACGTAACTAAGGATTTTTGTGATGTCATTGAGTTTATTACTTGCCTTTCAGTTAGTATTTGTATTACCCTGATGATGTAGTGTTATATGTACCTACGAAACGTTGGATTAAAATAATGATGGTTTTAGTGGCAGCCGTTTTATAATTTTTTTAAACACTATTGTTCCTGCCATATGTATCTAGTTCCAGAACTGAGATCACCATCGACATCTTCATGATTGGTTTTTGTGTACAACTTTTTATATTCGGATATTTCACATTTTCATGTGGACGTATTATGTCGTCGCCCCTGTCCATCCGTCCGTCCACAATTGTTTGTGGACTCTCTACAGGTCACAATTCTTGTCGTATTTTGACGAAACTTGAAATATAGGTTTATCCTCAAAAGATCTCGGCTGCTTTCGATATTGGAATGTATCGGATCAAAACTTCATGGATTATGGCCCCTGATTGTACGAAAAATCACGTTTTTAGCTTGTGGACCCTATAGAGGTCACAATTTTGAACCGATTATGATGAAACTTGACATGCATGTTTATAACCCAAAGATCTTGGTTACTTTTGATATTTGCGCCTATCGGAACGTAATTTCCTGAATTATGGCCCCTGATTGTCCGAAAAATCACCTATTTTAGCTCGTGGTACCTCTGGAGGTCACAATTATTATCCGACCAATTATTATAACCGTACGATTATATCACCATTACACCCTAAGGAAGGTTGAGTTCAAATTTCGGAAAAATCAGAACAAAATTACCATATAAAATGGCTGCCGATCGTACGCGAATACTGTTAAAAAATGGTATATTAAGGTTGTGGACCCTGTAGAGATCACAATTTTAATTCGATTTAAGATGAAACTTGAAATGCATGGTTATAACCCAAAGATCTTGGTTCCTTTCGATATTTGCGCATATTGGATCGTAACTTCCTGAATTATGGCCCCTGATTATACGCAAAATCGCCTTTGTTTAGCTTGTGGTCCCTCTGGAGGTCACAATTATTATCCAATTTAAAATATCGTGTGATTGTATCACATTCTGCCTGGCAGCCACCCGACTATTTTCTTTCAAGATGCACGGCATGGGCTACTTCTGAATAGGATAATAGATGTCATTTCTCTTGGGAGGGCTTACTAAATTGAATAATGGTGGGATCCTAATCTGTTAAATAAAGGATCAAATTTCGTTTCGGTGAGGTAGAAATAGTTGTCACTCGGATTTGAGTGTACATAATTTTATAAGGCATATAAGATCCAGAATATTTTTTCGATCTCTACCATGATAGTGATCTACATGGAATCATTTATATTTAAATTCTTGAGAAGTTTGACTCGGGTATACTGTATATATTTGTCGTTGTCCCTGCTTTTCGAAGAAAGCTGGGGACTATTAAAATGTGTTTGTCCGTCTGTCTGTCACACTTTTTGGGATACAGTAACTCTCCTCCTAATTGAGCTAGAATTTTCAAACTTAATGTAGGTGTTAGTTAGGTTCAATGCATTGATGGATTTCGAAGATGAGCATTTTCTGCTTGGGGTAAGCAGAGACACGCAATTTGATTAGTTGATGCTTTGGGACATGATAACTTTAGTTCTAATTAAATGAGAGTGTTTAAACAAGGTGTATAGTTTCATTACATCAATACCTTGACTAAGTTCGATAATGACCCCCCCCCCCCCCCCCCCCCCCCGGGAGTAGGGGGTGATAAGAATATACCCTTCGTATGTCCTGCGTGTCGTAAAAGGCGACTAAAAGGATCCCTGTAATGGGGCAACGTGTTTGCCGTGTGTTGCGACCCGTGTCGGTGGAGAGTGGAATCCTGGTGATTGAGTGGGGATTTGGCTTGCGAGCTCTATTCCTGCAACACATTACTTTGGCCCATGGTTCACCTAGACGGGAGGTCAGAGTGGCCCACTCTGATCAATCGGCTTTGGTCGTTTTAGCTCTGTAGAATGTACCCTTTCCAGTTTAATGCTCCGTTGTTTATTCACTCAGCATAATTTCTACCTTTGTGTCCTAAGTATATTCTACAGAGCGGCGGCTTGGGTCAATCAGGTTGGGTGTATTGGGTCAATCAGGTTGGGTCTGCCCGCGAGTCTTATCTCAAAGAGCTCGACACCATACACAACCAGGGACTTAGAATCAGCTTAGGAGCATTTCGTACATCTCCAGTGGACAGTTTATACGTCGAGGCGCATGAGCCCTCATTGCACAACAGACGTGATAAACTGGCCCTGCAGTATGCTACGAAAATTGCATCACTTCCGAATCACATTTCATTTAACACCATATTTAGACCTCTTCATGAACATTTGTATCTAGTGAAGACTAAAGTTATTCCATCTTTCGGTATTCGCATTCAACCCCTTTTGTCCGAGGCTGGTATTAGCCTGGACAGTATTGCGAATACCCCTGTCTTTGAGACTCCACCGTGGGCTGTATCTCCCCCAAAGATCGATTTCGATCTTACTCAACATAAAAAGAGAGATACTAGCTCTACTGTGTTCCAATCTCTCTTTAGAGAGTTACGGTCTAAGTATGGTGATTATGCTCCTATTTACACAGATGGTTCTAAAGATGGTGATCGGGTAGCTTCGGCTACTGTGACGCCATCTGAGACCATCTCTGTGTGTCTTCCACCTTCTGCTTCCATATTTACAGCTGAACTCAAGGCTATTCTACAGGCCTTGGAGTTCATTCAGTCCTCTTCAGCTTTAAAGCATATCATTTTTTCCGATTCTTTGTCCTCACTTCAAGCAATTAACAATAAACAGCTTGAACACCCATTAGTAGCAGATGTTTATCTTCTGCTACTATCGTACGAGTTCAGCAGCAAAGACGTCGTCTTCTGCTGGCTTCCCAGTCACGTCGATATAAGGGGGAATGATAAAGCAGATTTTGCTGCCAAAGCTGCTTTAGATCTTCCCCAATCACCATTTTTATTACCCTTTAACGATTTTAAATCGACAATTAATCATTTTATTTATGACCGCTGGCAACGGTCTTGGGATCTTGCAGACACAAATAAACTTCATCACATCAAGCCTCTCCTTGGAGATTGGCCTAGCTCCTACAGGTCTAACAGGAGAGATGAGGTGGTTTTGTGTCGCTCTCGTATTGGTCATACTTTTTTAACTCACATTTTCATATTAAAGCGAGAGCCTCAACCAGAGTGTGAACACTGTCATGTTCCTTTGACAGTGAAGCACATTTTGATTGAGTGCAAACATCTCAAAGATACAAGATTACGGCATTACCGTTGCCAGTCACTTCATCAGTTGTTTGCCCAACCGGGTCTATTTAGTAAAGCTCTAGACTTTTTAAAAGAGACAAATTTTAATCGAAAATTTTAATTGTATATATCTGATTTTCACATTCATATTTTAAATATATATACATAAAGTTTATTAAAGTTTTATTTGATTTTTCTGTGATATTTGTTTTTATTTATGTATATATAGATAATGTGATTATTTGTTTGTAGTTTGTCTCGTATCATCACCATATGTTTGGCGCAATATGGCCCGGTTGGAGCTCACGTGCCAATAAACATCATTTCATTTCACACTTGGCATAGGTGTTTTTTAGGTGAATACCTTGATGGAGTTTGAAGATGAACATTTTCTGCTCAGGGTAAGCAGAGCGATAAGCACTTTGATTGGTTGGACTTTTGAACACAATAACTCTCCTTCGAGCTCATGTAAATAATATAAAGTCATAAAAATGTACAATAATTAACATAATTCTTAAACTTACCAATATATTAATTCGTATTGGTATTTTGTGAGCTCAAATAATATTGAGCTAGTATTTTAAATCCATAACGTGTAAAAACATTATGACGTATTTCAAAATGGCGGCGACCGTGAAAGCTCATTCATTCAAGCAAAATGACGTCTATCAATTGTTATATAAAAGAAAAATATGGATTAAAAACACACCCGAAAATACATCTTTTGTGTGGGAATATCATTTCTTAATCACGGGAATATTTGTGACCATTTAGTAGAGAATTTACGGCTGACTTTGTTTTTCGAAGCGGAACTGTCATCCTCGTGGGATTCATTGATGGCATTATCATCCTCTTGCTTTCGTTTGTTATTCTGGGAGGTGAGAAATTTCAACATTTTGAAATGATATAGAGAATTCTAACATTTCTGATAAATATATATACATCATTTGCGACGTTGACATGATTAACTCTTTGTAGGACTAATCATGTTGATACAGTATATACGGCCGCACAGCTGATGAAAGTCAGGAAATATGCTGTAACAACTCAAATTTCAAGAATGATCACACCTAAGTAAATAGATTAAATGTTGAGCTTTTAATCTGCTTGATGTTGCCCCTCCGTTAATTGGGATTAGAGCAATATACACGAGGATAATTAATTGGCAGTGGTTTCCATTCGTGGGCTACTGAACACTGTTAATTTTATTACAACCGACAGTTTACCACAAGCACGGAGTTTCGTTGTGTCCGGGATTTTATGATTTAGCACAAAATATGCTATTTTTCCTACGTGCAAAATGACCTACGGGTCTGATCCAGTTCCGGTCATTTTCCGGAGTCGTAAGTCCCGACTGGCATATACGGCCGACATGGAACCCATGGTTCAAACTGTAGAGAATGATAAAACTTTGTATAGTTTGATTGCTCGATGCTTTTGAAAAAAATAAATGTGCGATTAATTAATGTGTCATCTATTTATTTTGAGATTTCGGCGGGGGACATCGGCCTCACTGTTGGCTTGTTCTCTTTAAACTCATGTAATGTTCCGGACGTAAAATCTATTTGACTTTGAGTCGTTGTTATGGTAAAGGGCCAACTTCTGCCTAGATGACTCTGGGTTTGTTTTGTTGTTTAAAGTGACCGGGGTTTTAAAATTCTTAGCCGGTAATCAGGTTACTCCTCAGTGAGTGTAAGTAAAATTAGAAATCTATGAGTGGCAAGTTGCCGTCCCAGATTTCTCTCACAATAATTGAATTTATATGTTTTAGCCCAGGCAGTATGTACACACTGTGAACCATTAGAATCATCTATATATCAGAAAGCGATATTACAGCTTCAGTCTTTAGAAGAGAAATTCTCCCGTTTGTGGACGCAATGTCAGCGTTGTCAGGGTAGTTTACATGAAGATGTTCTCTGTACTAGGTAATCATCAATTTTACAATTATCAGTGTTGGCTTAAAAAAAGAATTTCTAGATTTCTTTCATAAAAATGTTGTGGTTTTGAATCGAGATTTATGTCCCTCACCCATAAGAATCACAATAATTATATAAAAAAACCCATTATACTGCTCATAATAATTATATTCCATGACACCCCAAAATAATCATGTTGGGCTAAATTAGAACTTCCAGTTCTGCCAAATATGGAAGTCTATTGCGGCCATTTCCTTATCTTGACTTCTCGCTGCGATAAGATGATAAGTAGAGTGCGAGGGAGTGAAAACACGAGGAAACGGGGCGAAAATACGGACATCATCACTCAGCTGATATTTATTTTTGATTACGCAGGTACATAACGGCGATGTTATTGACAATATTGCCATTGGTATATCATAATACTAGTTATCGTCAAAACCCTAACCACCACCGCGCCAATGTGTGTACACAGGACCCTGGTTTTTCATGCCATCCGAACAACAAGCTGTCCCTTGGCATTCCGTTCTATGCCACCGACAAGAAAGTACCTCGCCAGAAAAGTCCCGACTACGCAATGAGCCACCACAGCTGTGGTTCGCCTACAGGGTGCAATTCTTCATGGATTTTCTTAAAACTTGGTATACTTATTCCTTATACCCCAAGAAAGATCCCTATTGTTTTTGGTGCATGCCCGACCCCCCGGGGCAGAGCCACGTCCATTTCTAGTAATTGTTTGTTTGTTGTCTACAGGCCACATTTCTTAACTTATAATCTTGAAACTTTGCATACACATTCTTTGTACCCTAAGGAACAACCCTATCGTTTGGGGTGCATGCCCAACCCCCAGGGGCAGAGCCACGCCCATTTTCATTTCGCGTGTTTTTATGTCCCCTACAGGGCGCAATTCTTACTGGATTTTCTTCAAACTTGGTATACTTATTTCTTATACCCCAAGGAAGATCCCTATTGTTTTTGGTGCATGCCCGACCCCCAGGGGCAGAGTCACGCCCATTTCTAGTATTTGTTTGTTTGTCGTCTACAGGCCACATTTCTTAACTTATAATCTTGAAACTTTGCATACACATTCTTTGTACCCTAAGGAACATCCCTATCGTTTGGGGTACATGCCCAACCCCCAGGGGCAGAGCCACGCCATTTTCTTTTCGTGTGTCTTTGTGTCGCCTACAGGGCGCAATTCTTACTGGATTTTCTTCAAACTTTGTATAATTACTCCTTACATGATCCATATTGTTTTTGGTGCATGGCCGACCCCCAGGGGCAGAGCCACACCCATTTTCTTTTCGTATGCCTTTGTGCCGCCTACACGGCGCAATTCTTACTGTATTTTCTTAAAACTTAGTATACTTACTCTTTACACCCTAAGGATGATCCATATTGTTTTTTGGTGCATGCCCGACCCCCAGGGACAGAGCCACGCCCATTCCTTGTATTTATTTGTTTGTCGTCTACAAGCCACATTTCTTAACTTATCATCTTAAAACTTTAAATACTTATTCTTTGTACCATGAGGAACATCCCTATCATTTGGGGTACATGCCCAATCATGCCCGACCCGACCCCCAGGGGCAGAGCCACGCCTATTCCTTGTATTTATTTATTTGTTTGTCGTCTACAAGCCACATTTCTTAACTTATCATCTTGAAACTTTATATACTTATTCTTTGTAGTTTGTACCCTAAGGAACATCCCTATCATTTGGAACATCCTTATCATTTGGAGTAGGCCCTACATGCCCAACCCCCAGGGGCAGAGCCATGCCAATCGTTAAACTTGGGATATGTATTCATTATAGCCTAAGGATAACTGCTTAGCCCGACCCCCAGAGGCAAGCCACGCCCAATTTTTGTGTTTACAGGTCGCAATTCTTAACGAAACCGCTCGGTACTTGGCATATGTATTCCTTATTGCCTTAGGGAGTCCACTATTGATTTTGGTAAATGTCTCAACCCCCAGTAGCAGACTCACGCATTATCTTGGTATACTTTTAAGTTATACTCTAAGGACAGGAACTATTGATGTTGATGCATGACCCTCAACGCTAAACAAACCAAAAGCCTAGCCTTCTTGACAAAGTACCTTATCAATCAAAGCAGAATTGGAATGTGGACGTATATTGTAGCGTTAGCGTTATGTTTTTCAATACTGGTATGTGTGTCATCAGCGTACGGCGGGAAAATCATACTTTCGATTTGCACATTTTTGGAGCTGCGAATAAAAAACGTGCTTACCTTTAGCTAATAGCTGCATATTATCACTATCCATGATGTCCAAAAAAATCTATGAGGTGAAGAAATTTGTGTATCACTGCCTCTCTTATTCACAACCCTCCCACTTTTCATTTTGCTCAATCAACTCGAATTTAAGTAAATAAAAACATTTATTCCGCCAAGGTCAGTCGTTTCGTTCTGGTGATGTACTGTTATTCAACCAATCAGAAAGTGAGTATACATGTGACCTAGGTCGCTATGAATAAATTTCACTGCGAGAAGTCTAAACTCGGTCCTGTGAAAAAGACCTGACCGGAGCACAAAATAGTGCCAATAGTTTGGGGATTTATTATTCAATCTCGAGTTGTGTTCGTTTTAATGTTATTGCACAGACAACCCTTATACGACGCAGGTTTTCTGTTCGTCGAAGTGATTTTACTTTCGTTTGTTTGTTTACAAGCTGAGTTCTGTACGTTGACCTTGCGGCCTTTGACGTTTGGATAATGTCATATGGATATCAAGGCTATTCACCGTGCCAGAGTCACTTCTCTGCAGGTAGGTTGGGTCTCTCGTTCAGATTGTTATTGTATATGTATAGAATGTTATTGCCATACTGCGTTACGTGTGTTGTAGACTTGCACCATTGTTAAAAATGTTGCCTTCGCTTACTCGATCAGTTGCATTGGGAAAAATTTCAAAGTAATCAAATGTAAAAATGACTATATATAGAACTTAACGGATAGTAAGGATAGTAAAATGATTCGGATAGCCGTTATTTTGTATCCGTTAACGGACATCCGAATAGTAGTTTCAACATTATCTGACACCATAGAAAGTCCTGAATAACTTTGGCGGTGTGGGCACAGGCCTTGTCATGCTGGCCTGGAAAATGTTGTTTCGATGACATGCGGAATGTAGCGCACTGCTGTAATGCTGCCTCCTCTCCCTGAACCACAGGACCCACTCTCTGGTTCAGGCCGATTATGCTTGGACTTCTCCATGAGTACTGTTCCATAACACATTGGGCAGAATAAGGCTGGTCACGTCGAGGCCATATTCTGGTCCTGTCATCTGAAGTTGATACTCTCATCTGTGAACAGAAAAGTTCTCTATTGCCTGTGTTGCCAATTCTGGTGTTGTTGTGCCAACTGTAGACATTCACGTCAATGACAAGGGTTGAGGATCGGTCCATGGTAAGGTCTATGGCAAGATGTTCTCTCTGGTGAGACATGGGATCACGTGGATAAGTTGGGTGTTCGATCCCTGCATTGGCCGAGAAAGTTCATCCAGATTTTTCGGCGTGGTTCCCCCTGTTCAGTGATGCAGGATAAAGGGCCTGACATTGGCATGCACGTGGTTTCCTTGACAGTTGGAATTCAATATAAAAGTAGGCAGTAGCACCGCTGCCCAGGCAAAATTTCCCTCATAGCACACTGTATGGCGTATACCCGTCTTTATTAGCCCCTGTCCGTCCGTGCACAATTGTTTGTGGACTCTCTTCATATCACAATTCTTACCCGATTTTTACGAAACTTAAAATATAGGCCCATGTCCAAAAGATCTCGGCTGTTTTTTCGATATTGGTATGTATCAGATCAAACTTCATGGATTATGGCCCCTGACTGTACGAAAAATCACGTTTTTAGCTTGTGGACCCTATATAGAGGTCACAATTTCAAACCGATTTTAATGAAACTTGACTCACATATTTAAAACACAAAGATCTTGGTTCCTTTCGATATTTGCGCCTATTGAAACGTAATTTACTGAATTATGGCCCCTGATTGTCCGAAAGATCACCTATTTTAGCTTGTGGTCCCTCTGGAGGTCACAATTATTATCTGATTTGAAAAACTGTTTGATTATATCACCGTTAGGAAGGGTGAGTTTGAATTTCGGAAAAATCGGACCAAAATTACGATACAAAATGTCCGTCGTTTGTACGCGAATACTGTTAAAAATGGTTGTGGACCCTGTAGAGGTCATAATTTTAATTCGATTTTGATCAAACTTGAAATGCATGGTTATAACCCAAAGATCTTGGTTCCTTTTCATATTTGCGCTTATCTGTACGTAAATTCCTGAATTATGGCCCCTGATTATACACAAAATCGCCTTTGTTTATCTTGTGATCCCTCTGGAGGTCACAATTATTATCCGATTTAAAAAATCGTTTAATTATATTACCGTTAAACCCTTAGGAAGGTTGAGTTCAAATTTTGGGAAAATCGGACCAAAATGGCCGCCGTTTGTACGCGAATACTGTTAATAAATGGTATATCATGGTTGTGGACCTGTATAGCTCACAATTTTAATTCGATTTTGATGAAACTTGAAATGCATGGTTATAACCCAAAGATCTTGATTCTTTTCATTATTTGCGCGTATCGGATCATAACTTCCTGAATTATGGCCCCTTGTTGTCCGAAAAATTCCCTATGGTCCCTCTGGAGGTCACAATTATTATCTGATTTAAAAAAAAATAGTTGACTTTATCACTGTTACATCCTACAGAAGGTTGAGTTCGAATTTCGAGAAAATCGGACCATAATTGCCAGACAAAATGGTCAGACAGAATGGCCCCCCTTTTGTATGCGAATAGTGTCAGAATTTCGAGAAAATTGAACCATAATTAAGTGCCTACATGCCCATATCGAAAGAAACCGAGATCTTAGGGTGATAATTGGGACCTGTAGAGTGTCCACAAACAATTGTGGATGGACGGATAAGGGTGAAGACGTGCACATAGGTTGCCAGGCAAAAAAACTACGCCCACAGCAACTAAATCGTCCAGTCAATCAACAAGAGTGGTCGCATATTTTTACATTTTTCGTCAACAAGATATGCCAAAGTGATCAAGGGCCATAACTCTGGCAGTAATTATTTGAAATCGCTGAAAATGAGTAGGATCCTTCGTCTTATGACCTTAAACACTGTGAATAAATTTAAACTTAATTGGATATTAAATTTATCGCCTAGAGGGTCTGCAAGATATTTCAAAGTGATCAAGGGCCATACCTCTGGCAGGAATAATGGTAAATCGCTGAAAATTAAAAGGCTTCTTCGTCTTATGAACTTAAACACTGTGTATAAATTTAAAGTCAATTGGATATTAACTTTAGCCTCTATAGCTTTCACTAGATCTTTCAAAATGACCAAGGGCCATAACTCTGACATTAATTATTAGATGTTTTTAGGCGCTGTTCTATGTATGCTTTAGCTATTTTAATTTGTTTATTACACATGTCATATTTTATTATAATCTTTATATATATATATATGCCATTTTAATTCTTTTATCATCCATTTAATTTTATTTTATTTTCTATGTGTGTTGTTAACCGCTCCATTGAGCAATATTTTATATTGGCAATAGGCGCATTATAAATAAATTATTATTAAAACTAATTATTATGTTGTTGAAAATAATTAGATTTCTTCGTCTCATGACCTTAAATATTGTGTATAAATTTAAAGTCAATTGGATATTAACTATAGCAACTAGAGCGTTCACAAGATTTTTCAAAGTGATCAAGGACCAAACTCTGGCAGTAGTAAATGGATATCGCTGAAAATCAAAAAGCTTCTTTGACCCATGACCTTAAACACTGTATAAATTGGAAACTAACTTTGGAGAGAGAGAAATGGTGATTACGTCCATTCGACACAAACTAGGTCATTTCGGGACTTTAATTTTAATTCAATAATTAGCTTGCCCGTAGGGGTCTTTAGCAGTGGGAGGAAACAGGAGAACCTGGATAAAACCCAGGAGATTGTACTGGCGTCCCAACCAAGGATTCGAAACCACGCCAGTGACAGGCTTTATGATACAGCATGCACATGCTAACCATTCAGCCATCCAACCCCTAAAATTAACTTTGGCCTCTAGAGCGTTCACAAGAAATGGTTAACGATGGACGGACGTGGCAAAGGCAATATACGACCAAATTTCCAATGTTGGCGTGCAAATAGATGAGTTTTATTGAGATGTGTGCATAATGGTAAACAGGGCACTGGTATATTCGCGACTTAAGAATCGCTTTCCCATTTTTTCCGAACCATTCTAATCTATTTAAAATCTCGAATATCCAATGCCATCAAGAGTTGATTGTGGTGTTGTTTTGTTAAAAAATGTCTAATTAATAGTTTTTATACGCCCACATAGAAATGTGAAATAATTAATAAAATACAATATCAAAAAACCATTGTTTTATCCAACGTTTCGTAAGCAAAATGCCAACTTTCTCAAGGATGAAAGAATCAAATTCAAAATGGCTAGACTTCATTTGATTCTTTCATCCTTGAGAAAGTTGGCATTTTGCTTACGAAACGTTGGATAAAACGATGGTTTTTTGATATTGTATTTTATTAATTATTTCATACCAACCTATCTGAATATCAAATGCATCATTTTGACTTAGTCAAAAGTGATCCCATCAAATCGTCTGTATTTGGTTTGTGTTTCCTGTTTCTATCAATTGAAATTTTCACATAGAAATGTGGTCGTATATTGCCGTCGCCCCCATCCGTCAGTCTGTCGGTCCTTGATCACTTTGAAAAATCTTGTGAGCGCTCTAGAGGCTAAAGTTAATATCTGATTGAATTAAGATTTATACACAGTGTTTAAGACCATGAGACAAAAAAGCCTAGGGATTTTCAGCAACATCCGATAATTACCGCCAGAGTTATGGCCCTTGATCACTTTGAAAAATCTTGTGAACGCTCTCGAGGCTAAAGGTAATATTCGATTGACTTTAAATTTACACACAGTGTTGAGGGTCATGAAACAAAGAAGCCTAGGGATTTTCAGCGATTCTTGATAATTACTGTTAGAGTTATGGCCCTTGATCACTTCAAAAAATCTTGTGGATGCTCTAGAGGCTAAAGTTAATATCCGATTGACTAGAAATTTATACACAGTATTGAAGGTCAAGAGACGAAGAAGCCTATTGATTTTCAGAATATTAAGAGTTTCGTATACTAAACGTTAGCATGGAGGAGAACTTTATCAAAGCCAAACAAATTCGAATGATTTTCTGATAATTACATAATGAGTTGTTACTTGTTATATGATTTTAGTGTATTATAAATGTTTCATTACTGAAAAAAGTAAAATATGCAACAACTCTTGTTGACTGCCCGGACGATTTAGCTGCTGTGGGCGTATGTTTCGTTGCCTGGCAACCTATCTTTATAACATTCAAGGTTAAAGAAGGACCTGCAATAGGTAGATTAAATCTCGTATAATGTATGTTTAAATAATACCACTGACCTAGGAAATAAAATCGTATGTGATCATTTACACAACTAAATTATTATAGCCAAAATACCCATTGGGGGAAACCATTCACCCCCACTGTGCCAGTTTTATTGTTTAGGGATTAATCCCTCTTGTCCACTTTAAACTTGGTCTTGGTTATAATCCTCTCCGTTAGAAACGGATTAAATACTTTGGAATGCACGCTAACCAAATCTATGGTAAGCAAAATTAGGATATAAACCCAGAAACTCAAGAAGCATAATCATTATAATCTCTTAAGAAATTAAAACATTATGTGTTAACAATCTATTCTTACACACTGGATCCTTTGTTCTGGCTCGGGTGTTCAAGTTACGGATCAACCTGTAATGTGTTGTTTTAGCACGTGCACAGGTGATCATTTGAGGAAAAGTGGGTGTTCATATAAATGAACCCCCCAACGGGGTGTTCTCCTCCAGCTCAAAATATTGATTAAGGGGATGAAGGGTTGGGCTAGGGGATTATGGTCTGTAGCTGAAATGTGTTCACCTATTTAGATTAACCGTTTAATAAGTACATCTGAACTGTGTTTAATAAGTGTCACAATTCTTGTCGGATTTTAACGAAACTTGAAATATAGGTATATCCCCAAAAGATCTCGGCTGCTTTCGATATTGGCATATATCGGATCAAAACTTCATGGATTATGGCCCCTGATTGTACGAAAAATCACGTATTTAGCTTGTGGACCCTATAGAGGTCACAATTTTGAACCGATTTTGATGAAACTTGACATGCATGTTTATAACCCAAAGATCTTGGTTCCTTTCGATATTTGCGCCTATCGAAACGTAATTTCCTGAATTATGGCCCCTGATTGTCCGAAAAATCACCTATTTTGGCTCGTGGTACCTCTGGAGGTCAAAATTATTATCCGATTTGAAAAACCGTTCGATTATGTCACCGTTACACCCCAAGGAGGGATGAGTTCAAATTTCGGAAAAATCGGACCAAAATTACCATACAAAATGGCCGCCGTTCGTACGTGAATACTGTTAAAAAATGGTATATCAAGGTTGTGGACCCTGTAGAAATCACAATTTTAATTTGATTTTGATGAAACTTGAAATGCATGGTTATAACCCAAAGATCTTGGTTCCTTTTGATATTTACGCATATCGGATCGTAACTTCCTGAATTATGGCCCCTGATTATACGCAAAATCACCTTGGTTTAGCTTGTGGTCCCTCTGGAGGTAACAATAATTATCCGATTTAAAAAATGGTTTGATTATATCACCGTTACACTTTAAGGAAGGTTGAGTTCAAATTTCGGAGAAATCGGACTAAAATTACCATACAAAATGGCCGCCGTTCGTACACGAATACTGTTAAAAAATGGTATATCAAGGTTGTGGACCCTGTAGAGATCACAATTTTAATTCGATTTTGATGAAACTTGAAATACATGGTTATAACCCAAAGATCTTGGTTCCTTTCGATATTTGCGCTTATCGGATTGTAACTTCCTGAATTATGGCCCCTGATTATACGCAAAATCACCTTGGTTTAGCTTGTGGTCCATCTGGAGGTTACAATAATTATCTGATTTAAAAAATCGTTTGATTATATCACCGTTACACCCTAAGGAAGGTTGAGTTCGAATTGTCAAAAAATTGGACCAAAATTGCCATACAAAATGGCCGCCATTCGTACGCGAATACTGTTAAAATAAGGTATATCAAGGTTGTGGACTATGTAGAGGTCACAATTTTAATTTGATTTTAATGAAACTTGAAATGCATGGTTATAACCCAAAGATCTTGGTTCCTTTCGATATTTGCACATATCGGATCGTAACTTCCTGAATTATGGCCCCTGTTATACGCAAAATCGTCTTTGTTTGTCTTGTGGTCCCTCTGGAGGTCACAATTATTATCCGATTCAAAAAATCGTTGATTATATCACCGTTACACCCTAATGAAGGTTGAATTCGAATTTCGGAAAAATTCGGGATAAAATTGCCATACAAAATGGCCGCCGCGTGTACGCGAATACTGTTATAAAATGGTATATCAAGGTTGTGGACCCAGTATAGGTCACAATTTTGATTCAATTTTGACGAAACTTGAAATGCATGGTTATAACCCAAAGATCTTGGTTCCTTTCGTTATTTGCACGTATCAGATCATAACTTCCTGAATTATGGCCCCTGATTGTCCGAAAAATCGCCTATGGTCCCTCTGGAGGCCACGATTATTATCCGATTTAAAAAAATGCTTGACTCTATCACCGTTACACCAAACGGAAGGTTGTTTGAATTTCAGGGAAATCGGACCATAATTGCCAGACAAAATGGCCACCGTTTGTACACTAATAGTGTTAAAATATGGTATATCAATTTTGTGGACCCTGTATAGGTCACAATTTTGATTCGATTTTGTTGAAAAACTTGAAATGCATGTTTATAACCTAAAGATCTAGATTCTTTTCGATATTTGCGCATATCAAATTGTAATTTAATGAATTATAGCCTTTGATTGTAGGAAAATCACTTCGGTTTACCTTGTTCTCTATCCATCTCTCGTTTAGCTTGTGAACACTGTAGATGTCACAATTTTGAAACGATTTTGATGAAAGTTCAAATGAATGTTTATAACCCAAAGATCTTGGCTCCTTTCAATATTTGCGCACATCGGATCATAACTTCCTGAAGTAAGACCCCTGATTTTACGAAAAAATCACCATTTTTAGCTTGCGGTCCCTCTTGCGATCACAATTATTATCCGATTTAAAAAACATTTGATTATATCATCGTTACATTGTAATGAAGTTGGAGTTTGAATTTTGTGAAATCGTACCACAACTGCAGCACAAAATGGCCGCCACTTGTATGCGAATATTGTGTAAAAATATGGTTTATCAAGTTTGTGAACCCTGTAGAGGTCATAATTTTAATCCGATTTTGAAGTACCTTGAAATGCATGTTCATAACCCATTCAAAGATCTTGGTTCCATTCGATATATGCGCATCTCGATTTGTAACTTCATGAGTTATTGTCCTTGATTGTAGGAAAAATCACTTTCTTTTTAGCTTGTTCTCTATCCAACTCTTGTATGTGGGCGTATCCTGCCTGGCAGCCGCTGGTTTACAAAGTAATAAATCAATGAATTCGGTTCAATTTAAACATATTTAAGTGAGTGACATAATCAGTTGATATGTCAAAATGGCAAATGTAAATTAAAAGTGTTAAAATAAACATGTTGAATAAAACATTATCAAGTGATTTTGTTTTACTATTAGGTTTAACCTAAACAGTGCCCAATGTGAAACAGACTACAGCTAATCCTTCTTTAGAAATTACAATTAACACCATAGTCACGCTAACATGATTATTTAAGTTTTGAGCTAGGTGAGAATGAACGCCCCCAACATACTAACCCGGTGATTGTCGAAACAGACAACGCATTTTCGTGCGTGCACTGTATTATAAATAACAAGAAACACCGTGTTAATTAAAAAAGATAAATACATGCAGTAAAAACAATAAATTGATATATTTTCAATGTAGATTGTGAAATAGTATCATTAGCTAGAAAACGCATCCAATAGTATAAGGAACAAATACACAAAACTTAGCGAACTGCATACATTTCTGTTTGGCCATGTTTTAGAAAATTACAGTTTAATTTAGTATTTTATTCCATTTTAAATCTACCTTATTTTACACATCAGTACCGATACAGTGTACTGTGCCGGCGTCTCATTAGAGAAATAAGATAGTAAGCTGGCACTGCCCACATTTTCGAGAGATGGATAGAGAACAAGCAATACCGAAAGTGATTTTTCCTACAATCAAATAGTTCATTCAGTTACAATGTGATATGCGTAAAATCGAAAAGAATCAAGATCTTTAGGTCATAAACAAGCATTTTAAGTTTCATCAAAATCGAATCAAAATTGTGACCTCTACAGACTGTAACCATAAATATTATCAAATGCATCACAATGGTAGACAGTAGTATTTAAGGTTGGTACAGAATGGCAAGTTCAGCGCAAGATTCAGCGACGGTCAAATTTATCGATGCAAGTATTGATGTACGTTCCCAATGCACCATAGCGTAATGAATAAATTTATGTCAACACAAAAAACACCGAGATTTTATTAAGTGGTTTCGTAATAGCTAAAATAGTTTGGGTGTGAAATACTCAAATTCATAGCATTTTGAAACGCTTTTAGACGCTATGATGATAATATGTGCAGTCTATATCTTTATTTTTTGTGGTAGGGGTTGGGGCAATATATGCAGTCTATATCTTTTTTTTTGTGGTAGGGGTTTGAGCAATATTGTACACCTTTTTTCAAAGAGCACCTCCATTAAGCAGGCATTTTGAAATTTCTCTTGGGTGCCTGCTTAATACAAGTTCTACTGCAATATGAATTCTACATAATCACTAAGTTTAGGATTATTAAGGGCTAAAACGTAAGATATATTGATAAGTGAAATTAAAAAGTCTGACTGATCGTTTATTTGTTTTTACAAGCATCTGTATGTACATCACCAATCCACCATAATAAAAGTTGAATTCGAATTTCTGGAAAATTCGAAATGAAACTGTCCAGACAAACTTGCCGCTCTTTGTACGCAAAGTGTGTAATATGAAGGTTTTGGTTTTGATAGTCACAGTCGTCAAGACAGACATTGAAAACACTACAAGATAAAATTACCGGATGATCAAGGGTACGTCGCGAAATTCAAGATGGCAAGTCAAACACCTGGTAATGTTCTGTCTTCAAATTCAACATTAAAATTAGCAACAATTCAAGATTGGGTGAGGAAATATGAACCAGAAAAGACCTGGCTACAGTATGAAGTAAATAAAGAATGTCCAGGTTTCGTACAAATAATAACATGTGGCTTGTGCAAAGGCATGAGTCGAAAAAAAAAGTATATTATGACAAAACACTTAAAGCAGATACAATCAGGAAACATATAGTATGTGAGCCCCACTTAAGAAGTAAAACTCACGATATAATTTCATGGAACAAACATCAGAAATCAGAGACAAACTTTATGAGTAAATCTTTTGAAACTTCAGAAAAAAATGAAAGAGAGAGGGTGGCCAAATTATTTGAATTAGCTTATGCCTTGGCCTCCGAAGAGATCGCATTCTGAAAACTTTTGCTAATCTTAAGAAAAGACATGGGGCTACTCTTGGTAATACATATATAAATAAAATAAATTGTCAGCAGTTTACAAATTTTATTGGGGAAGATTTGAAACAGCAATTTATTTTTGAAATAGACTTTTCTGTTTTAATGGATGGTTCTACAGACGTCAGTGCCATTGAGAAAGAAGTTTTTACATTTTATTTATAAACAAAAAAGGGGAAAGACAAACTAAAATTTTTTAGACTCAAAAATACCAAAAATGACACTGCTGTTGGTATTAGAGACTGTTTTATGGGGGCATTACAAGAGATGAGGGTAACAGATTTGGAAAAAAACCTTTTTGGCTTTATGGCTGACGGGGCCAGTGTAAATCTGGGAAAGAGACGTGGTGTTGCTGCATTATTAACACGTTGACTGCCGACTACGAGTATACTCGTGATATGGTTACCACGCCTGTGCCGCTACAAGTATACTCGTAGTAAACATTATTGACTTGGTATATTAATATAAATCCTCAGCAATGGTGATGAACCAAGCGTATTATATGCTGCTGCAGTGAAAAAAACTAAGGTTGGCCGCAAATGTGTTAAAGGATAGTCATACATTGCCTCAACCATAGGCTGGAATTGGCTGCCAAAGATAGCTTCAATGACATTCATTTTTATACGCCCACATTGAAATGTGGTCGTATATTGGCATTGCCAGGTCCGTACGTACGTACGTCTGTCCAATTGACTTTAAATTAATACACAGTATTTAAGGTCATGAGACAAAAAAGCCTATTGATTTTCAGCGATATCGGATAATTACCGCCAGAGTTATGGCCCTTGATCACTTTGAAATATCTTGTGAACGTTCTAGAGGCTCAAGTTAATATCTGATTGACTTTAACCCTTCCTTAGCGCATAAATATTCACTGAGGTAGCGCAATATTTTTAGGCAAAATGTGCCAAATACTGTATACATGATTAAAATTAGTCCAGCTAAGTAACTAATGAATATAGAACTTTCAAATTTTCAAGGCCTACTTATTACTATCTCAGGTTATACTTGGCAAGTTTTGACCTACTTCTACCAAGTTGCCATGGTAACCAGGTAATCCAAGATGGCCGCCACTTTTTAAAAAAATCATATTTTCAAGATAATCAAGTGCTGTAGGCTATAAAATATATATAAAAATAGTGCCAATTGTATAGAATATGGGGCCTAACATGTTTCCAATATTTTACCACCAAAAAAGGGGGATAACATCTAAAATTGAAAAATAATTGGGTGATAACTAATTAAAGACAGATTTTTCGAGAAATTTTTTTTTCGCACAAAGACTTACAAAAAACATTTATTTTGTCATCAAACTTCTAAATTGTTTTTTGAACAAAATATATAACTATCTCATTGTGAACAAAGAGAAATATAAAATATGTTATGGGACATGTCGGATCATCGCCAAAACTAACCTCATCTGGGGGGGGGGGGGCAGCGAAGGTAGGCGGGGAAGCGCGAAGGTCGGCTGGTCAACTTGCATCGGTCCAGGAACATTGTCAGCTATGTCATCAAACGCCTCATTTTCTGAGCTTTCAGGAGATATGTCGTTTGTCGGTATATCGTATTCACTGCCAAAGCTATCGGGCCCTCAATCTTCGTCATTTGAGCCGTTGAAAATGAAATCTAGGGCGTGTTGAAATGCGTAGTATTTGTTGATATTTTAGTCGGATGTTATGGTTTTGTATGACCCGGATGTTGGCTATATTCGGTCGCTAGTAATACCAATGCTAGTTACACACTCCCGAGTTAGATTTCACGTGATACAAGGTCACTGAACCATGCATTCTAATATCCCGACATTTGTCGGCAGACGCTACCAGCGGTCAAAAACGTTGCCGACAAATGTCGGTAGACGCTAAGGAAGGGTTAAATTGATACACAGTGTTTAAGGTCATGAGCAGAAGAACCATTAAGATTTTCAGTGATTTCGATAATTACTGCCAGAGTTATGGCCCTTGATCACTTTGAAATATCTTGTGAACTCTCTAGAGGCTAAAGTTAATATCCAATTGACTTGAAATTATTAAAACCGGTTATTAAAACAAAAAAAGTAAATTGTCTTTGGATAGCCCTATTATTAACTATTATATGGCATCTGAATGGTACAATAGAAAATTGATTATGGTACGCCGAAAATCTAATATTTCCCGTTTTTGGAGCCTTTTTAGAAGCCTTTTTCTTGACAACGACCCAACAGATTTTTCTGAAACTTTTTTTAACGCAGAGTCCTATTGGTGGTCTGTGGTGTGAATCCAAAAGGGAAAGGTTTGAAATAATATAAGGGGTCGGAAAATGGCCTCAATCTTTGAAAAAAGTTGAAAAATCGTTAAATTATTGAAAGTGCTCTTTTATTTATCTATTTATGAGAATGAGATGGTGCCAATTGCTGTCACCCACAACTACTTTGTCATAAGTACTACACGCTCTTCTTTTGGACCTTGGCCTTACAACACTCCATGGAACTGTTCCCTTTCCCTGTGGAACATTTGCTTTCCCATTCTGAACATCTGAGGACCTACCTGTGGAGAAGTTATCTCAGAGACAGTCAATCAACATGTTTTCATATAATGTGGTCTATACGTCGCAGGTCATGAGGTCAACACACTAACAATAACAATCAAGGCTTGACTCTTCCTTGTATTTCTTTTGTAATATCCATGGGAGAATTTGTGACAATATTGATGATGTGAAACGAATGGGTCGGGGAGCATTAATGGCAAAATCAGATATACAGGATGCATACAGATTATTACATATTTATCCTGGCGATTATGAGCTCCTTGGCTTTACAGTTTTGATTGATTGATTGTATTTTGCAGACATGTGTTTACCTATGGGATTAAGTATGAGCTGCCAAACCTTTTAACGTTTTAGTAGTTCATACGTAATGTCAGAATATATTGTGACGAGTAGTAAACGGTAGTGTTGAAAGATGGATAACCCTTATTTTGTATCCGTTAATGAATATCTGAATAGTAGTTTCAACACTAGTAATCAGCTTCCTAACAAAAACATGTATTTTAATTTGTTCATATTTGTATTTCAGTCGTGATTGTCCTATTTTCTACATGAGGAAAAAAGTACAAAAAGATTTAGATGATGAAGAGAAAATAATACAGAGATTTGGACCAGCAACATGGTGATTGTGATATGAAAGTATTCCCCCAACAAATTGTATTCTTTTATTTTTCTGTTAGATTTTTGACTACTGATTTTGATCGCTGGTGCTTGGATTTTTATACATCTACATTTTCATGTTGACGTATATTGTCGTCGCCCCTGTCCGTCCGTCGTCCACAATTGTTTGTGAACACACTACAGATCACAATTTTTATCCAATTTCAATGAAACTTGAAATATAGGTTTATCACCATAAGATCTCGGTTCCTTTCAATATTGGTATATATCGGACTGTAACTTCATGGATTATGGCCCATAATTCTACGAAAAATCACGTTTCAAGCTTGTGAACACTGTAGAGGTCTCAAGTTTGAACCAATTTTGATGAAACTTGAAATGTTTATAACCCAGTTCATTTTTCGATATTTGCGCATATCGGATCCTAACTTCCTGAATTATGGCCCCATTTACAGCTCGTGGTCTCTCGGGATGTCACAAGTATTATCTGATTTAAAAAAAAAGTTTGACTAGATTGCCGTTACATCGTAGTGAAGGTTGAGTTCAAATTTCGTGAGATCCGACCAAAACTGACGGACAAAATGGATGCCACTTGTACGCAAATAGTGTAAAAATATGGTATATCAAGGTTGTGGACCTTGTAGAGATCACAATTTAATCTGATTTTGATGAAACTTAAAAATGCATGGTTATAACCCAAAGATCTTCGTTCCTTTCGATATTTGCGCATATCGGAGCGTAACTTCCTGAATTATGGCCCCTTATAATACGAAAAATCACCATTTTAGCTTATGGTCCCTCTGAAGGTCACAATTATTATCCGTTTTACAAAACTGTTTGATTCTATCACCGTTACACTGTATTGAAGGTAGGGGGCATATTTCGTAAAAACCGACCAAAACTGACAAACAAAATGGCCGCCACTTGTACTTGAATAGTGTAAAAATATGGTATCTCAAGGTCAGACCTGTCAACTCTACCGCATGACGCGGTAGAATGCCGCGAAATGGCCTCGTGTACCGCTCTACTGCGCTGGATAGATTTCTACCGCATTCTTAAACAAACGTTTTTTTTTAATTGTCTCGCCAAAACTTTGGAACTAAGGGAAGCAACTCTTTGCATGTAAACAAAAAAGATTGCGACTTTCTGTTATCAACCTCGACTTGGGGTGTTGTAAGGTGTAATTTAGCTAAGAGATTTGTTCTCGAATTCGTTTCAACCTTTTTTAGAGTCAATAAAGTGGATATATTATTGCCACGTGTTCCATATACTCTTAAAATATGTAGCGATAAACTAAACAAATAGCGACCAATTTACGGCAGCAATGGCTGACATTTTCGTTTGCGCGCGTTCGTACGTACATGTAATACAATACTTCGAATGCAACACAACCTGGAACTTTAATTTCAAGATGAGAATACGTCTTACATTGAGGGCTCCCTCGAATAAATTTAAAAGCAGATTTACGGAATTCCGTGAGAAAAAATCCGGTACACTGAATTGCATTAGAGGATAAACGTCGAAGTATGAAAAGCATATTCGATGCCAATAATATTTTATTATTTACTTATTTAGTCGCTATGCAAAACTTATTTTTTTAGGCCCTCCTCTCTCTATTCCTAATCAAGAATTGCTGTAGAATCTATATAATAATTACAATTATCTTACATTAAATAAAATTGACAAAAACTGTTGGAATAGGAAACCCACGTCAGACGAGGATTTTTTTTTTTAAAAATCATACTAATACAATACTAATAATAGTAATAAGTTAAAACAAAAGAAAAATGGTAGAATCTACTGCCAGTGTAGGCCCAATACTGGACTGCTAATTTTAATTATTTTTTCTTTGCAAATAAATACTAATTATTTCTTTCTGTAGGGTACATATCCAATTTTGGTTTAATAAATAATTTTAGATATGGTTCATTGCTAATGTACTCTCTGTGTGTATTTTATTTATTACCCATTTAATGCAATTTTTGTATTGTTAGGCTCACAATTCAATGTATCATTTGACATTTCCAAATTAATTACCCTTCGAAGTGCGAATTTACGCGTTTTTGGAAATCTACTGCCAAATCATGGTTTCTACTGCCTTTTTTACACTACCCTACTGCATTTCAGCTCTGAGGGGTTGACAGGTCTGCTCAAGGTTGTGGACCGGTCACAATTTTAATCTGATTTTGATGAAAGTTTAAATGCATGTTTAAAAACCCAAAGGTCTTGGTTCCATTCTTTATTTGCGCATATCGATATTTAACTTCATGAATTATGGTCCTTGATTGTAGGAAAAATCAAGTTTTTTTTAAGCTTAAGTTTTCTATCCAACTCTTGTATGTGGGCGTATCCTGCCTGGTTTTTATAATGAAGTGTAACATTGTAAATTATTCCTAGTATGTTGTAGTGGTGGGATATTTACAAACACCGGTACTCATACATTCTGAAGTACAAATATCTTATTACTATTAGTCAGTTTGTCAATCTCTGTAGCCAATCCAAAAATCATGTTATTCTCTCGTTTTTCATTTTGCATGAATTATTTTCCCCCACCTTTCGAAGTCATCTGTCCACCCGTAACACTTTTTGAGACACATAACTCACCTTATAATTGAGCTAGAATGTTCAAACTTGGTGTAGATGTTTATTAGGTCAATGCCTTGATGGAGTACGAAAATGAGCATTTATTCCTGCTTAGGATAAGCAATTTGATTAGTTCAATCTTTTGCACACGATAGGTTCGATAATAAGCACTTTCTGCTCAGGGTAAGCAGAGCGATAAACAATTTAATTGGTCAAGACTTTTGAACACAATAACTCTCCCTCTAATTAAGGTTGATTGTTCAAACTTGGTGTAGGCGTTCATTAGGTAAATGCCTCTATCTTGTTTGATGATAAACATTTTCTTCTTAAAGTAAGCAGAGATTCGCAATCTGATTGGTTGATGCTTTGGGGTACGATAACTTTAGTTTTGATTAAGTGAAATTGACTAAGTACGATGATGAGAATTGTCTGCTTAGACTAAGGAGCGATAAAGCAATTTGATTGGTCAAGACTTTGGAACAGAACATGAATGTCTGGACTGATCGAGTTCAATGATTAACATTTCAAGCTAAAGCTAAGCAATTTCATAGGTCGATGCTTTAGGACAAGATAACTAAGTGTATTGTTAATAATCAGTTTGATTGCTTGATACTTTTCTTAAAAAATTAAATGTGCGATAAATTAATATTTTTCATCTATTTATTTTGAGATTTCGGCCTCACTGTTGACTTGTTATTGTATTAATCCTGTTGCAAAAATAACCTAGAATTGTGTTATGGTCAGTGAAACCCCATTACATAACCTCCTCCAACTGAAAAATCAAGATGATATTTCAATAAATGTATAAGTGTATTTTTATACACCCACATTGAAATGTGGTTGTACCGGTATATGATTTTGAACCATTTCCGATATGGCTTTTTACCTCTTTGAAAAATCTTCACAAAGCATTCTCAGACTTAAGATAAGAACAAAGTAAAAAACTGATGGCCTTATTTTGACTTTGATATAGCCCTTATATAACACCTTTGTTGTTTTAATGTACCAAATACATCAATAAGAAACTATGTGCACTTTTGTGTTTCTGGATCAAAGGTATTTCTCATAAACAGTGATTGAAAGATGAGTACATTCTTGACTTAAGTCTGAGAATGCTTTGTGAACTCCGGGCCTTGTTGGTTGCATTGGAGACCAAAATAATCCTATTGATTTCCGATAATGACTGCCAGAGTTATGACCCTTGATCACTTTGAACAACCTTGTTGATGCTCTAGAGACCAATGTTAACATCTTATTGATTTCCAAAAATTGTAACACTTGATTCAATTTATTCACATGGTTCACCCTCTTGTGACCGGACTGCCCGAAACCACCCGTCATTTTGGCTGCCTTATGACTCTAAACTGCCCGATTCATACCACATTCATATTTCGCGTTCTCGTATCGGTGAGACGAGACTCCAACTAACTTCCTGTGTTTAATAACTATAAAATGGCTAGCTTGCTATTGATGTTTTATCGCGATATTTTGATCTTCGACACATATTTTCGAGTAATGGCTCCCTATATTTCCGATGAATCTATTGGGGATTTTAGTGATAATTTCACAACTTCAGATGAAGAATTTGAAGGTTATATCGACAGACTTTGAAAATAATCAACCATGTAAAAATAGTTCAAATGACGAAATGTGGAATCTGATATAGATATTTCTTCCGAAATGGATTTTCTGAGGGACTTTTTAATTTTTTTGATGTGTTGTAATATAACTTTCACTCCAATTATCCACTTATTATTGAAAGACATATGGAGATTGGTATGTTCAAATGACGAAATGCGGAATCTGATATAGATATTTCTTCCGAAATGGATTTACTGAGGGACTTTTTAATTTTTTTGATGTGTTGTAATATAACTTTCACTCCAATTATCCACTTATTATTGAAAGACAACAAAATTTGCATATGGAGATTGGTATGTTATTTTTCTTCAAAATAAAACAAACTTGTAATAGTAAATATTCAATTGCTTTCGACAGTCATGTTCTAATTTTCTGGTATTCGAAGACCAGCAAGAGCTTAGTGCATGTGGTCACGAGAGGGTTAAACTCACAGATTCAAAAGAATCCTATTGATTTCCAATGCTTTAGATAAATATTATGGCCTGTATCCCTTCAAAATATCTTGAACATTCAATGCATGATTTTAAATGTTTTGTTTACTAAACGTGACAATGGGACAGAATGAGAAACCAAACAAATTCTAATGATTTCTGGTTATTATTTCACGAGTTGTTACAGTAGTCTTTATGCAATTTTAGTATGTTGTAAATGTTTTTATAACTGACAGAAGGAAACATACGACAACCCTTGTTGACTGTTTTGACAACTTAGCTGCTGTGGACAAATGTTTTGTGGGCAAGCTGTCGTTTATTGCACCCCTGAAATTAAGATATATTATGATTATACCAGTGATTAATTGAGATAATAGAACTGACTTTAAACAGAAAAATGCTTTTTGAATTTTGAAAATCTGAGGGAATATGAGCATTCTGCAGCATTTTAATCGTTTTCCCCATTTGGACATGGTTTACTGGTAAACAATAGAGTCTCACAATTAAAATCATTAGACAATTACAGGTCTTTGTTTGTTCATCTTTTCACTCTTTCCACTACCAATTCTTTATTTTTCATGATAGAGTGACACGAATCGCCACCTAACCTAATTCCAACATGCCCTTTCTAATTAGCAACTCCAATTTTATCACCGCCGACTGTAGAGGAGGTGCCACAGGCCAAATCCATAACCCGAAAAATGTTATTTTCCAATATTATGTCACGTAGGTATCATTATAAAGGTCTTGAAGAGTAGAGTGTATTTGGATATATAAAAAAGCCTCTACTACTCAACTGTAAGACATATTATCCATTTTAACCCTTTACCATCTGCAGTATTCCGCACACACTGAATCCAAGATAGCCGTAGACAGCAAAGTGCAGTTTCACCGTAAGTTTATCATGTAGGGTATCATTTTAAAGGTCTTCAAGAGGTGAGTCAATAAAAAAGACCAATTCTTACATAACTAGGACACATTTATTTACATCGGTTTAAATTCACTGAGACATGTTAAGTTAGTCTAGAAGTAATGCTTCTGGTGCCAGAATTGTAACGAGAACTAAACAAAGATGTCACATATCTCCTGTTTTTGATTCCCTCCACTGGCTTAGGATTTCAGAAAGAATCGATTTCAAGATCTTGTGACTAACCTACCAATCAGTGTCCAAAATGGCTCCAGCCTATCTACATGAACTTGTAAACCCATATGTTCCTTCACGATGTTTGCATTCTTCTGATCAATTTCTACTTTAGACTCCATGCTACAATTTGGTGCGCAATACAAGGCTCATTATTATTATTATTATTAATATTATAAGAAGCATAACTGTCGTGAATTCCATTCCAGTTAGGCAGCTGGAACAAACGGCCACTAGCAACTGGAACAGGGCTGAATGTTTCATCTGCTTCAACTTTTGGTGGCGACCACTTGTAGACACTCCGATTGGCAGACAGATGCATAAACCTTACAACAGCACCTCCGGTGTTGAAGCTCAAAACCTGAACTGAAAGTAGTAAAAGCAGTTAATTTCGGATTGAGACATTCTACGAAAATAATGACAGTTAAGAGGGAGTAAAGAAGAAAATAAACTTTCATTGAAAAAATTATCTGTCAAATTCTTGCTTTAAATCACCACAATAAGTTCCCTCCCCCCCCCCAAAAAAAACCCTAAAAAATCACCATCCAAAATCCAAAATAAACATGCTGATACCCACCTCCCTCAAAACAGGCCAAACCAATCATCCTCAAAAGTAAACATAAGCGCACAGGCCAATCAGCATTGCAGAAACACTTCACGTGACCTAATGATCGATCGCGAGCCGCCTATACCCCTCCACAATGGAAAATATGGTATAGTCTGTATGCTGCTGGATCATTTCCTTGATTTTAAGAATTTTATATTGCGCCCTATTACCAAAATTATTATTAAGCTTTCATATATTCATAAATGAAAGCTTATTGTTTCTGAAGTTATTATCATTATTATTATTATTTTTTGGTGTTTTATCCACAAATGGGATTTCTCAGAATATACCCATAGGTTCAGCGTCTAATCAGAGGGAGGTCTTTCATATTGGAAACAAACTCCTTTTTCGCAAGAAGCAGTCATCTCTTCCGCCACACTCTTCAGCCAATGAACTAGCTAATTCATTTATAAAATTCTTCTGACAAATTCTAAAAATTCGAGATGGCCTTAAGTCAAGCTCGATCAACCTTTCTGTACCTCTACTTAGGCAGCCATCCACACACCATGTACCGAAGTTGGAATCCTTCAATTATACAAATGAAGAAGAAGTTAAACCTTTGCTCCTGAAGAGTCCCAAAAAGTCCTGCAGTCTTGACCCTTGTCCCACATGGCTTTTACTGGAGTGCACTCATCACACTGTTATTGAAAAGGGCATCGCTAGATCCAGACATTTACAAGAACTATCGCCCAGTATCAAATCTACCCTGTGTTTCCAAGGTCATTGAAAGATTTGTTGCATCAAGACTGCGAGATCATATGCGACAGAATGGACTTACGGAGGTGATGCAATCTGCCTACAAACAAGGACATAGTACTATGTCTGCATTACTATGTGTCCAGAATGACATTCTCCAGAATCTTGATTCTGACGGAGCAGCGATATTGGTTTTATTAGACTTACCAGCTGCCTTCGATACGATCGACCATGATTTCCTGTTGCAAACTCTAGAAAGTTGGATAGGAATAACCGATGATGCACTCTTATGGATGAAATCCTATCTCTCTGGTCGCTTCCAATCGGTGGTGATCATTGGCGTTTGGTCATCAAATTTTGAATTGAGTTTTGGAGTTCCACAAGGATCCGTCCTAGGTCCCATACTGTTTACTGTATACACCCTACCGGTAGGAGGTATAGCTAAATCACATGGCATTTCTTTCCACCTCTACGCAGATGATACCCAACTGTATCTGGGTTTCCGTCCACTGAACGCAAACAACCCAAATGTTTTTAATTCACTCAAGATGTATTGAAGATATTAAGGGCTGGATGACCAATTTATAATAATATGTCCAAAATCATCATGTGCAAAATTAGAACAGTTTCAACTAAGTATTTGTGACTCAGTAATCAATCCCAACACAAACGCGCGAAACCTTGGTGTTGTATTTGACTCACAATTTAATTTAGAAACACATGTGAGTAATATTTGCAAAACTGCTTACTTCCAAATATGAAATATCCGCCAAATTAGGAAATATATCAACACAGACTCCACAAAACGTCTGATTCAGGCATTTGTCATTTCTAGATTGGACTACTCCAACAGCTTGATCGCCTACAGCGTGTACAGAACACTGCCGCCAGACTTATCACTCACACAAATATCCGTCAACATGTAACTCCCATTCTTAAGAGCTTACATTGGCTTCCGATTCGTGCTAGAATAAATTTCAAGTTATTAACTTTTGTTTTCAAAGCAATCCACAATCTCGGTCCAGTTTATTTTCAATTTCTGTTTTCTTTTTACCAATCATCCAGTGCTTTAAGATCAGCCGATCAACTACAGTTGGCAGTGCCATCAAAATCAAGAACCAAATATGGAAATCGTGCTTTTGTGCGAAGTGGTGTAGTATTGTGGAACGGGCAATCCCATAGATATCAAAAGATTCATTGAACATTGAAAACATTTTTAAATCACAGGCTTTTTGGATATTTTATTTACAGACAAGGCAATTATATTTTCCGAATTCTTAAAGGAAAGCCGATAAACGCTCGGGAAAAGAATTTTGATTTAGGTCAACTGATGGACGCCATTTTGAATTGAAAATGCATAATAGTGAGACCAACTTGATAACTTCTTTAATAGTTTCACGATTTTTATGAAATTTAGTATGTTAATAGATCTTCCTTATGCAACTTCAAAAATAACATTAAAATTTTTCTAAATTATCCCCCCTTGGAGAAATTAAGGATCAAAATTTTCAGAAAAATCGACCAAATATAGGTCAGATTGCCCTGAAAAATTATTTGTGTACTGATTCGTACACAAAAAATGGGGTTTGTAGCACAAACCGGAAGTGCCACTATATTAAAATGTGATAAATCTCTAAGGCTTTTTTGATATTTTATTTACAGACAAGGGAATTATATTTTCCGAATCCTTTAATTTAAGCCGAAAAACGCTCCGGAAAAGAATTTTGATTTAGGTCAACTGATGGACACCATTTTGAAATGAAAATGAACAATAGTGAAAAATCCACATTCATGGGCTTAAAAACATACTCAATTGGTCGTGGCTTAGAGAATCTATCGTCTATTAACAAAAATAAACATTACAGGATAGCCTGGCTCATGGTCGAATGTTTGGCATTTGAATATTTTAAAAATTCGAATTACCCTTTGTGTGGAGTGGACGTTTAACATCATCTCTCTCTCTCTCTCTCTCTCTCTCTCCGTAAAAGATCCCGTAGCAGTTGGAACTCAGTTGCTGCCCGGGCAAAACTTTCCCTTTAAGCACACTGTATGGCATATGCCATTGCCCGGCTGCAATGTTTCTTACTATATTTGCACATGTAACTTCGTGTGTTTTTGACCAATTTTATTATTTTATTTTTTTATTAGTTTGTGTGGGGTGGTCGCTAAACATCATATCTCTCTCTCTCTCTCTCTCACTCTTGATAAACTTTCTCGGCCAATGCAGGGATCGAACACCCGAACTTACGCACTTAGCCACCGTGATCCTCCTGTCATTGAGTCAACTGGTGTGGTTTCGAATCCCCGGTTGTTCGTGGCAAGGAGTGAGGTCGCCTGTCCAACCTCGTGGGGTTTCTCCGGGTCCTCCAATTTCTTCCCTCTGCTAAAGACCCCTACGCGTATGCCAGTCGTTCGTTCTTGGCACCTGTCGTTCGTCGTTTTTATTCTAAGTCAATTTGCGGCTTACATAAGGGAAAAAAGTGGAATTTCGCCGCGAAACCAGGGGTTGAAAGGAATAAAATCATGGAGAGCTATAAAAGCTGTACCTAAAATTACAAATTCTGCAAATCGCTCTCCTAAAATCCTGCACCTCAGATATTCTATAGGAGAGTGTTTTTCAAAAGCAGATTTTGCTTATATTAAGTGCCCCAAATACTCTTGGAAGAATCAATTTGTAGTAGTTTTTGGGTAGGCCAACACCATGGGGTATAACTAATAAATGTGGATTATAAGTGAAACAAATTGTTTATCCATTTCAAAAATATTAATTTTTAATTTTCTTATAGTCATCAAAATAAACAATAACAGCAGATGTAACTTTGAATATCATTCTTGGCTTGACCACGGATTTTCGGGTCTTTGATAATCTTGTCCCCATGCTTTGCACAGAGTTTGCACCATATTGACTTCACATTGCCGTTGTTGTCAACAACTGTACCGATCTGCCCACCTGTGGACCATTTGTTGAAGGTTTTCAGTTGTACGGTTTTCCTAGCCATGGATACGTGTAAACAAATAGAGCGGGAATGAAACGGAAATAATAGTAGTCACAGACTGCTTAGACGTAAATCCCATAACAATGAATTATGTCTAGTATAACCTAGACTCGAGAACACTCGATTAACTGTACCGCCGAACGAAGGCGTATTTTTAAAAAGACAACAAGACATGCTAAGCAAGTCTACTATAAATAGAACACTCGATCAATTGTCTTTGAACGAAAACGTATTTCAAATAGGACAGAAAGACATGTTAAGCGAGTCTAAACCTACTCTTGAAAATCACCGTGTCGATCGTGTCGATCACCGTGGTATTTCTTGAGACCGTTAAATAAAATAGATTATTTTTACGAAAATATTATTAAAAGCGTTCGCGTTATGTCATATAATATAAAAGGTCAGGGATATTTTAAAAAGAGAACCGTGAGTTATCCTTCGGTACGAGGAGCAATGTTTATAAAATTCGGGTGCGTCTAAAAATATGTACCTGGGTTTCACTTTAGGTGCGTGGTAGGTGCGCGAGCGCTTTCGCGCGCCTTTCGTTTCGAGCCCTGCGAAACCGACAATGATTGTCCGGAAAACATGAAATTTTGACACAATACGCCCATTACAACCCCTGACTCTGCACCGTACTCCCATTTTGATTCGATTGAATAAAAAAGAGTTTTAGCAAAATATTTTGATTTTTGGAATTTAATATTGGTTTTAATTAATTTTGAAATTGCAAATGCAAAGAGATTTTATCGCCTCTTCCATGTGTGATAGGTATTAGTACTATACACATTATCCTTAAAATACAATTTTTTAAAATAACCACAACGATGATTGGGACAATAGAAACCGAAATCGCCTTTTTTGACATTTTGATTTTTTTTGCCCGGATGCATTGTTTCTGACTATAATTATGTAAACCTGTAACTTTGCGAGTTTTTGATCAATTTTAATGCCTTTTTTTACTGCTGAGGCACCGTTCCAGTGGGCCAAATCTCTTGAATTTCTAGCGGTTGGCTGCGCCGCGAAGATATTTATCCCATATTAAATTGCTAAGATATAAAGAATTAAAAAAAACACCGATAAAATACGACTATTTTTAAGCCAAACAACTTTGATGGATGGGGTTGGTTTTGAATTCATTTTTAACGTTCTTTGAATCTCACACTCTTCTATTTTTAAAATGTGATAGGTAGAGTCCCAAGGTACAATCTGTACAAATTTGTAGGTAATCGGACCTTCGGTACGTTTCCCGGGTGGTGCAAATGTACATTTACCCTGTCACGAAAATTTGTCCATTCTTCAACGCGTTTTATATTGTATTATGGCCGCCATCTTGGATCCACCCTCATTTACCAAACAACTCCAAAATATACCCCAAATTCCCAAATCGACCATAATTTTTTTTTCCGCGTATGCCTCACGATGTAACAATTGTTTTCAGTTAATTTGTTTTGCCCGGATGCAATGTTTCTAACTATATTTAAGCCTGTAACTTTGCGAGTTTTTGACCAATTTTAATACTTTTTTCTTGTTACCTTCTTTAAGATACTTGACATATTTGATGACACGTGACAATGAATATGGAAGCTTTCATATCTGCATGGGACAGTAGCAGATCTAGTTATTTAGGCTTTCAGACTTTCGTCTGAAAGCCTATTGTGATGACTAAAATTATTAGGCTTTCAGAATTTCGTCTGAAAGCCTATTGTGATTACTAAAATTATTATTAGGCTTTCACCATTGAAAATGGTGAAAGGCTATTGTTATTACTAAGATTAATATTATTTATTTTTTATTGGGGGAAGCTAGATCTCAGCAACTATAATAGATAGAGGTTTGAAAATTGATTTTCAGCTGGAAAAGTGGTGTGCAGCTAAAGCTATTTTGAAATTTGTGCGCATACCGGAAGTGACATTTAATACGAAAAACGAAAATCGGCCATAATTCTGTTAATTCTCAACCAATTTTTTCCAATATTTACATTTTTGGATAGCTGGAGACATTTCGGAGCAGATAGCATTTCAAAAACGTAGATTTTAGAAAGTTTGTCGCTCTCATTTTTTCAGTGAAAATTGGCAATTTTTTCTAAAATTGTTATTTTTTGGAATTTTGAATTATGACTCATAATTTGGATAGCTGACATCAATCCGATTCCAACAATATAAGTTTTGTTCTGAAATGTTCACTTTGAATTTTCACTTGTTTTTGCATTTTGGTGAAATCGTAGAGTTCTTATTTTTTTAAACGGCTCCAACGATTTTTCTAAAACTTCAAGACTATAGTCGAAGGTCTTCTTCAGTCCTTAAACTATAAATGAAAATCCTCTATTCACCGCAACTAGTCAAGAAAGGTAAGTTGGACAAAATTTTGAAAAATGGGTGTCAGTGCGTAAATTGCGATGTATCGATTGATCCTTTACCGAGTAGTTCAATTATTATGTCATGTGATAGCCACGTGAATTATCTACGAGATGGTACTATAGCGACAAGTTTCTATCAAAAATTGAAAAAGTTATAGGACTTTGAAAAGAAAGTCTTTTTACGATTTCGAGCAATTTTAAACGCATGTTTCTCTGAAACGCCGCCAACGATTTTTTTTAAAATTTCCTCAGTCGAGAGTCTAACGGGTGATGTATTGTGTGAAACCATTGTACGATTTCTCTAAATGTCATAAGATGTCGAATAAGGAGATTGAAAATACAAAATGTCGTATTTTTACGATTTGGGTCATTTTTAGAGTATTTTTCTCGAAAAGTCATCGTAATATTTATGTTAAAACTTGTTTTACGGAGAGTCTTATCTGTAGTCTGATATATGAAACCATTGCGCCACAGTCCTAAATATCAGGAGTGGCAAAACAAAGGGATCGAAAATTGAAAACGGCATCATTCATTGCAATAAGAGTGGATACAGTCTGTACGTATAACCAACGTATAACAAGCGTATAGAGCCCACAGAGAGAGCTATTCAAAATTGCAATTTTTGAAATAAAGGTGTTTTACTGTGAACCAATATCTGTTACTGGTGCGTCTATGGTGAAAATTATTCATATTAGTAAATAACAGTTACTCCTGGAATTAATATTCCCTGCTTTATGTCTACATGAGGTCACCCCTTTTAACCAGTTAAAATAAAGCTCCCCGCTGAAGCTTTTTATATAGAAGACGCCTCTCTTTACGAATACAGCAAATTTCATGCTGATCATTTGTTGAGGTTTTTGGTTTTTATCTGAGACTAAAAAGATTTTATTTTCCCATTCGGAAAACTGGGTTTTTTTTATTCCATGTACCATTCGTGTAGATCTCCGAAACTATAACAGATAGAGTTCTGTTTACTGTGTTTTCATGTTTTAAACAGTTAGTACTTATTAATATTGCAAAAGTTGCGAAGAGACGGGAAGTGGTGTAAATCTTTAACGTGCACGAAAATTGAAAACAGACCCTAATTATGTAAATTTCCAACGGATTTTTGAAAAAGCTATATTTTTGTACAGCTGGGGATATTGCGGATGCCATAACGACCAAATTGAGACAAGAAGTGGTGTAAATCTTTAAAGTGCACGAAAATTAAAAACAGGCCCTGATTATGTCAATTCCCAACCGATTTTTGAAAAGGTTATATTTTTGTAGAGCTGGGGATGTTCCAAAAGCGATAACGACCGAATTCAAATACCTTGGCTCTCGATTTTTTCTTGAAAAATTTGAAAATTTTCTCGAGTTGTTCTTTCTTGGAATTTTGAGTTTTTAATTACATAGTTTGATAGCCGGCGTCTATTCGATTCTACCGATCAAGGATTATCATGATTTGAATTGTTCAACTCTTTTTTTAAATTCCCTTCTATCGCAATGCGCATGCAAAGAACATGTCAATATCTGAGTTATGCAAGTGTGTGTTTCTGTTTTTCTTTAGGGGAAATGTTGCGGATAGTCTTTGTCTTGCATCAGTCAACCCGTCAATCTTGTGGCCAAGGTGAAAGTCGTTCAGTCTTGCCACGCAAGTCTAGTTAAGCTTTCATATTTTAATATGAAAGCTTATTGTTTTTGTTAAGATTATTATTCCTATTATTATTAAGCTTTCATATTTTAATATGAAAGCTTATTGTTTTTGTTACGAGTATTAAGCTTTCATATTTTAATATGAAAGCCTATTGTTTTTGTTAAAATTATTATTAAGCTTTCATATGTATTTACATATGAAAGCTTATTGTTTCTGTTAAGATTATTATTCTTCCTATTGTGATTACTAAAATTATTATTATTATTAAGCTTTCATATATTCATATATGAAAGCTTATTGTTTCTGTTAAGATTATTATTCTTCCTATTATTATTATTCTTATTATTTATTTTTTTGGTGTTTTTATCCACAAATCGGATTTCTCAGAATCTACTCATAGGAACTTTCTGAAACTTTTACCTACCCCCCCCCCTCGAATTTTACGAACAAATGCATTTGACCTACTTCTCTGTAACTTTGTGACTATTTCACCTATATTTTACTAATTCTTTTAATACCTTGACTCCTTTACTTCATATCTGCAATTTCGGATTTTCGAATTTCGAGAATTCGTCGCTGTGATTTCGAGCCGGAAGTAAAAATCAAAATAACAACTTCTTTAATAGTTGCACGATTTTCATGGAATTTGGTATGTAAGTAGATCTCGCTCATGCGACTTTAAAATTGTTGTTAGAAATTTTCTAAATTATCCCCCCTTGGTGATATTAAGGATCAAAGTTTTCAAAAAAATTGACGAAATATAGTTCAGATTGCCTAGATATTTTTTTTTGTACTAGCTACGACACTACTGATTCGTACACAAAAAATAGAGTTTGTAACCCAAACCGGAAGTGCTTCCATCTTGAAATGTGAAAAATAAATAAGGCTTTTTGGTATTTTACTTACAGACATAGCAATTATATTTTCCGAATCCTTGTAGGAAGGCCAAAAAACGGTAGCAAAAACATTTTTGATTTCTGGCAAATCATGGACGCCATTTTGAATTGAAAATGACATATAGTAAAAAATCCTCATTATTGGGCTTGAAAACATACACAATTGGTCGTGGCTTAGACAGTGTGTCTCCTATTAACGAAATTAATACATTTCAGGATAGCCTGGCTCATGGTCGAGTGTTTGGTATTCTAATATTTCAAAAATTCGAATTTCTCCTTTGACGTTTTCTGTGCCGACCAGGTTGTTTTCGAGGTTAGCGGTTTTGACTTCGCGCATGCGCTACGCTAGAACCAAAGGTATGATGACTACCAAACTCCGGCCCCCAACTTGTCACGTTGGTACCCAACAGTCCTGAAATGTTCAGATCGATACCTGCATTCCTTCAAGTCGTTTACATGTGAGGTGGCGGATTTTTTTCTCGTTTTTTTTCTAAGTAAATTCCCGCACTCCGTAAGGGGAAAAAAGTGTTTTTTGCCCTAGCAGCGCCAAACATTCTTCGATTAACCTGGTTTTTTGGCACGATGTGCCCCTTTACTAGCCCGAATTTTGAGTACTTGTCCTATCTGATTCCAATGAAAAAAAAAACAAAAGTTATGGTCAAAAAAACGATTTTACGTCTTTTTTCGCCGATTTTGAGACTAAAAAAAAGTTTTTTAGAATTTTGAAATTGCAAACGACAAGATAAAGTCATTTTGTTAGTCTCTTGTGATGGGTATGAGTCTTCTGCACCGATGCGGATTGGGTTTGATTTTTTCATAATGCCGGACTATATTTTTGAGACTGTCAAAGTTTTGATGTTCTGAGACTGCCGAGGCATCATTAGGGGGTATTTTTTCAAAATTTATACTGGTCGGATGCGCCACGATGAGGTTAGTAACATATGAAAAGGAGAACATGATCGAATTAAAAATTCGAAAAAATATGGCCATGTTTTACAATAAAAAAAAGTTGCTCGGTCGGCTTGGGTTCGAATTTTTTAGGCCATGTTCCCGTATTAGAAATCACTTAATTTTTTGATATGTGCTAGCTAACATCCCAAGGCACAATCTCTGAAAATTTCAAGAAATTCCGACAACCGTAACGCCTGCTAAAACACGCTCGCGCAATTAGGCCTATTTTTCGAATGTTTTTAGACTAACAAGTCACCTTTTCGTGCGCTACGTTTGAGGCCCCATATCTCGGCCGCTATGGGTTTGAATCCATATGTTTTGATCGGGATCGATAGCTTGGACACTTCCCTCCGTCGTATAAACCTAACCACGGTCACGTGCAGGGTGTCAAACATGGTTTCTCAAAACGAAGGGCCATGTTTGCTGCCTTATAGCTCGGCCCCTATGGGTTCGAATCAAAATGTGTTGGCTGGGAATAATAGCCTTGACAATTCTCTCCATTGTATAAAAAGTTGGCAGCTCTCACCCGAATGCCATGCACGCGGCACGATATTTAAAACTTTTTTCGACATTCGCGCATGCGCACAGCTGGAACCAATAGCACCAGCGGTACCAAACTCTGGTCCCACCCTGCTCTCACTGGTGCTTAGGTGTCCTTTAACTTTCAGCTTGATAACTGCATTCCTTTTTCCGGCGTGATTTCCTCTTGTCAGTGATGCAGAAGGAGGGTCTGACAAGGACAGCTGCCTAGTCGTTCGGATTGGACGAAAAACCGAGGTCCCGTGTACAAATTGGAGTGCACGTAAAAGATCCCTTGGCAGTTGGAATTCGATATAAGAGTAGGCCGTAGCGCTGCTGTCCGGGCAAAATTTCCCTCATAGCACACTGTATGGCGTATGCCCGTCTTCAATTGGCCCAGGTTAGGTGCTTAAGCGTAGGACGTTAAACCCCATTTCATTCATTCACTGCATTCCTTCTAGTCGTTTACATCTGAGACTCACTGGACATAAGCATGTTTCACCGATGTACCCGCACCCCCGAAGGGTGGCCGGGCGGTTCTCGAGGCTTGGTATTTAAAAGGTATATCCACCCCGCCGAGTCGCTGCGTCACGTCAAAATGCCCGCCCGGGGACCGGAAGTGGGCGAAACGGGCCCACGAAGTGAAGTTTGACCCTACCTTGACCTTCGAGGGCCTCGTAGCATGGAAAGAGTCATGAGCCTAGATGGACTCATCAATGGCCTTTCATGAGCGAGCTTGACCTTTGACCTGACCTATGGCCATGGGGTCGAAAAATTCCCAAAACTTAGGTACCGTCCCGAAAATCTGCATCAAGGCCACGACCCACAAACCCGTCGACGGGGCCGTCCCTGAGGTCAAGGTCGTGACCTTGGCTGACCTCTACTAGCCTGAGAGATCAATCCCCTGTTTTTTGCATTTCCCGTTTTTTGTGCATTTCACGGCATCGAGTCGCGGCGGCTCATTTTTTTACCCCAGCCATCTGAAAGTTTAATACAACCTGCGCAGCACCCTAGCGCAGGTTGTATCCATTTTTCAGACGATTTGAATACAAATTTAGCCCTAGAAGCTCCGCTTTTTTGCTGTGCATTACTCCTATTTTGATCCGACTAAATTTTGTTTTGTATTTTCCCCATCTTGTTTATAAGGTAAGTGTAATTATTTTAGATACCTGATGACATATAACCCTTGACATGTGACCGGAAATGACTGTGAATATGAAAGCTTTCATATCTGCTTGGGACAGTAGCAGATCTAGTTTATTATTATTTTTTTTTCGGAGGAGCCTATTTCTCAGTGCCTGTAATAGATACCGATCTAGAACCTCATTTTCTATTATTAAACTATGTGTTTGCAACATATGGGCTATATTTGAAATTTCTGCGCGGACCGGAAGCGTTCTGTACTTATTTTCATACAAATGACATTTTCAGAAACACCAAATCCTTTCTCGGATGATAGCAGTTGAAAATTTCGAAACTTCGTCGCTGACTTCCAGCGTTCGAAAAATGAAAAAAAAAATTTCAGACAATTTTTGTCATTTTTCAAAATTTTCAAATTTGACCTACTTTTTTGGATACCTGACGATCATCCGATTCCAGTAATATAAGTTTCATTCCGAGTTATCTCCCTTTATTTATCGATTTTTTTTCGAATTTTCTGCCCATATTGTGAGCTCGAGTTTCGCTTTACGGCCGAATCGACGTTTCTAAAACTTCTGGAACATTAAGTTATAGTTCAAAACTAACGTATAAAGCTATTTCGACAAACATCTATTAAGATATCGTTGGGTTGCCCGAGAATTGCATTATCATATGATATCCTATTATTACGTGGATCACGGTGGCTAAGTGGATAAGGCGCTGGTTCGCTAGCCTGGAGGTTGAGTGTTCGATCCATGCATTGGCCGAGAAAGTTCATCTCGATTTTCCGGCGTGATTTCCCCTTGTCAGTGATGCAGAAGGAGGGCCTGACAAGGACAGTTGCCTAGTCGTTCGGATGGGATGAAAAACCGAGGTCCCGTGTACAAATTGGAGTGCACGTAAAAGATCTCTTGGCAGTTGGAATTCGATATAAGAGTAGGCCGTAGCGCCGCTGCCCGGGCAAAATTTCCCTCATTGCACACTGTGGCGTATGCCCGTCTTCAAATAGCCCAGGTACGGTGCTTAAGCGTAGGACGTTAAACCCCATTTCATTCATTCATTATTACAGATAACATAAACAGCAAGTAAAATATGGCACGCTGAAAATCAAGTATTTTCTGATTTGGAGCGTTTTTGAACGCCTGTATCTCGAAAACTGCTCCAATGATTTTTCTTTAACTTTCTCTATCAAGATACCTTTTGGTAGTCTTGTGTATAAAACAGTCTGTTTAGACTTTGAAATATCCGTAATAGGTCAAATAACGAACTGAAAATCGAAAAAAGTCGAAAAATCGCGAAATTTTGGCATCACGGTGGCTAAGTGGATAAGGCGCTGGTTCGCTAGCCTGGAGGTCGGGTGTTCGATCCCTGCAATGGCCGAGAAAGTTCATCTCGATTTTCCGGCGTGATTTCCCCTTGTCAGTGATGCAGAAGGAGGGCCTGACAAGGACAGCTGCCTAGTCGTTCGGATGGGACGAAAAACCGAGGTCCCGTGTACACGTTGGAGTGCACGTAAAAGATCCCTTGGCAGTTGGAATTCGATATAAGAGTAGGCCGTGGTGCTGCTGCCCGGGCAAAAATTTCCCCTCATAGCACACTGTATGGCATATGCCCGTCTTCAGTTAGCCCAGGTACGGTGCTTAAGTGTAGGACGTTAAACCCCATTTCATTCATTCATTCATTCATAGATATCTGATCTAATGTCGAATCCAAAAGTGTATAATTCGATTCAGTTATTGAAATTTAATTTTTGATATTTTGACATTTTTGCATTTTTGGCACTTTTAAACATAGGATTTCTCAGGGGCATTTTATCTGATCATATATTGTGATATATCATTACAGAACTCTGTCGCTATTTAATTGCCTAAACCGGTTATTAGAACTATCTCGAAAATAATCACCATGCCGGAAGTATTCAAAAAATGAAAAGAAAAAAAAGGATTAAAAAATGGCGTTCTTGCAAAAAGCTGGATTTCTCCATCAGATATTACCGGCCCAAAAGAAATAAAGTGTCTTTGGATGGCCTTATAAATGGACTATCATATGGCATCTCAATGGTACGATTTCGATGGTTAGTAAATAAATAATGTTACGCCGAAAATCTTGTATTTTTCGTTTTTGGAGCCTTTTGAGACACCCTTTTCTCGAAAACGACTCCTGCGATTTTTTTAAAACCTTTTTTACTCAGACTCCTATCTGTGGTCTATGGCGTGAATCCAAAAGGAAAAGGTTTGAAATAATTTAAGGTGTCATAAAATGGCCTCAATCTTTGATACAAGTAGAAAAATCGTTAAATTATCGAAAATGTTCTTTTATTATCTTTTTTACAAACAACTACTGAATAGATGTTTCTGACATTTCTGGTACAGAAAGATATCTATCCAAACAACTTGCTAAAACTATTCCGACAATAATCCAAAATCCAGAAGTAGTCGAAAAAATATCAGATGTTTGGGAAAAAAACACAAATTTTTTTTTTAAAAAAAAGTAAAAAATTGGTACTTTTGTAAAAATCTGCATTTCTCAGCCATAAATTTAGTCCGCCATTTTGAAAAAAGTCAAACCCAATCCGCATCGGTGCAGAAGACTCATACCCATCACATGAGACTAACAAAATGACTTTATTTTGTCGTTTGCAATTTCAAAATTCTAAAAATAATTTTAGTCTCAAAATCGGCGAAAAAAGCCGTAAAATCGTTTTTTTGGCCATACCTTTATTTTTATCATCGGAATCAGATGGGACCAGTACTCAAAATTCGGGCTAGTAAATGGGCACATCGTGCAAAAAAATCAGGTTAATCGAAGAATTTGTGGCGCTGCTAGGGCAAAAAGCCCTTTTTTCCCCTTATGGAGTGCGGGAAAATCGAGATGAACTTTCTCGGCCAATGCAGGGATCGAACACCCTATCTCTAGGCTATGGCCCATTGTATCATATATAATACACTAAATCTCGGCATTGATTTTCAGAAAAAATATTGTTTATTTTTAAACTTGAATTAGACTAGTAAAACAAATATTTTCTGGCAAAAGAAAGTGTAGAGTTGGTCGCAGGGTTCTTGAAGTTGTACAGCACCCGGTGACCGATTTTTATTTAAGTGATATTTCATATTATAGCAGTAAATAATTTAAATATTTCATAGGGATTTTAATACTATGTATATCATGTATGTGTCAAGGTCATAAAACGTCCGGTCATAGTATCATCCATCGAGGTTTCGCGGCGGGATAGATTTGCACTGCCCAGGCAACGTTCCAGTGGTCCGTTTGCCTTCAAATTTGCAAAGATTGTACCTTGAGATTCTAGCTATCGCATATAAAAAATGGAAATAAATTATAAACCCACCCCCACCCATCAAACTTTTTTTGCTTGAAAAATTGCCGTATTTTATCGATTTATTTTTGTTCTTGATATATGAATATTCTCTCCTATTAATATGTGATAAATATCATCGCGGCACAGCCAACCGCTAGAAATTCCAGAGATTTACCCTTTGAATACCAAGCCTCGAGACCCGCCCGGGCACCCTTAAATATCGTGCCGCATGCATGGCATTCGGATGAGATCTACCAACTTTTTATATAATGGAGAGAATTGTCAAGGCTATTATTCCCACCCAACACATTTTGATTCGAACCTATAGGGGCCGAGCTATGAGGCAGCAAACAACGCCCTTCGTTTTGGGAAGCCTTGTTTGACACCCTGTCACGTGACCGTGGTTAGAGTCAGGGGTCCAAACTTTTCATAAGATGGAGGAAAGTGTCCAAGCTATCGATCACGACCAAAACATCTGGATTCAAACCCATAGCGGCCGAGATATAGGGCCTCAAACGTAGCGCACAAAAAAAATGACTTGTTAGTGTAAAAACATTAGAAAAATAGGCAAAAAATAGGCCTATTTGCGCAAGCGTGTTTTAGCAGGGGTTAGGGTTGTTGGAATTTCTTGAAATTTTCAGAGATTAGGCCTTGGGATATTATCTAGCACATATAAAAAATTCAAGTGATTTCTAATACGGGAAAATGGCCTAAAAATTCGAACCCAAGCCGACCCAGCAACTTTTGTTTTTCTTGAAAAATTGCCATGTTTTTTCGAATTTTTATTCTATCATGTTCTCCTTTTTATATGTTACTAATCTCATTGCGGCGCATCCAATCAGTATACAATTTTTAAAAAAAGTCTCAAAACATTAAAACTTTGTTAGTCTCAAAAATTTAGTCCGCCATTTTGAAAAAATCAAACCCAATCCGCATCGGTGCAGAAGACTCATACCCATCACATGAGACTAACAAAAAGATTTTATCTTGTCGTTTGCAATTTCGAAATTCTAAACACATTATAAGGTCCATGGTAATATAAATCAAAAGGAAGGTTAGTAAATAATTAGTGGCCTGATTCCATCCCACTTAGCACTAGTTATCTCCCTTACACTGTAGTTTAAAATAGAGATTTTTTGACTACTTCCGGTTTTTCGATCATTGTCGGAATAGCTTTAACAAGTTGATTAGATACTTAACTTCCTGTAGCAGAAATATCAGAAACATTCATTAAGTAATATTTGAAAAAAAGATAAACAAAAGAGCATTTTCAATAATTTAATGATTTTTCAACTTTTTTCAAAGATTGATGTCATTTTTGGACCACCTATAATATTGCAACGCTTTATTTTTAGATGCACACGCTAGGCCACCGATAGGACTCTGAGTAAAAAATGTTTAAGAAAAATCGTAGGCGTCGTTTTCGAGAAAAAGGCGTCTCAGAATGCTCCAAAACGGAAAATACTTAGTTTTCGGCGTACCATAATTTATTTCCTAAGAATCAAATTCGTGTTATTTAGATGTTATACGACCGTCTATTAATGGAACTATCCAACGACACTTTAATTGTTTTGGTCCGCTAATATGTGACGGAGAATTCGAACTTTTGGCAAGAGCTCCAATTCTTTTTTATCTTTTTTACATTTTTTGTCGTTTTTTGAACTACTTCCGGTATACGAATCATTGTCGAGTAGTTTTCACATCCAGTTTTGGGGTTTGTATGGGCTCTCTAATGATATACACCACTATACGATCAAATAAAATATTTCTGAGAAATCCTATGTTCAAAAGTGTTCAAAATGTCAAAATATTGAAAATTAAATTTCAATAACTGCATACATATTATACATCATTAGAATCGTAATTAGGTCAGTTATCTGAATATACAACCTTTTTTTAAAAATCTCTTAAAATAAAAATAGTAGAGCATTTTCCCAAATTTCACGATTTTTCGACTTTTTTCGATTTTCAGTCCCTGTTTTGTCTTATTCCAATTATATAAAAGTCTTAATGGATGCATAAGACTAGCGGAAGGACCATCGATAGATAAAGTTTAAGAAACATCGCTGGAGCAGTTTTCGAGATACAGGCGTCCTAAAACGCTCCAAATCAGAAAATACTTGATTTTCAGCGTGCCATATTTTGCTGTCTGTCCATAGTATCCGTATGAATGGGGTATCATGTGATAGTCCAGCAATCGTGCCATCAAACGATACCTTCAATCGTTTAATCCATTGATATCGGACGGAGAAAAAGCGTTTTCCCAAAAAATAACCATTTTTTGCATTTTTTTCAAAATATTGCACATTATTTCGACCACTTCCGGTTTAAGGATTCGTGTCGAAATTGCTTTATCATTCGGTATTGGACTATAACTTCATGTTCCAGAAGTTTCAGAAACGCCAATTCTGCCATAAAATGAGACCCGAGCTCACAAAATGGAAAGGAAATTCGAAAAAAATCGAAAAATAAAGGGCGATAACTCGGAATGAAGCTATATTACTGGAACCACATTGCCTTCAGGTATCCAAAAATGTAGGTCAAATTTGAAAATTTTAAAAAAATAACAAAAATTGTCTCTCAAATAAAATTTTTCATTTTTCGATCGCAAGAAGTCAGCGATGAAGTTTCGAAATATCGAAATTTTCAACTGCTATCGTCCGAGAAAAGACTCAAGGTTTCCGAAAATGTCATTTGTATGAAAATAGGTACAGAATTGACGAATCTACGGCCGTTTTTTAATTTTTTGACACAACACAAAATTCGACCACTTCCGGTCTGCGCAGAAGTTTCGAAAATAGTGTATCAAGTAGCCAACACATGGTTTCCTTAGAGAGAATTAGGTCCCAGATCGGTATCTGTTACAGGCGCTGAGAAATAGGCTCCCCCGAAAAATAAAATAATTATAATAAATAATAATAATAATAAGTTTAGTAAAAACAATAGTCTTTCAGACGAAAGTCTGAAAGCCTAATAAATAATAATAATTTTAGTAATCACAATAGGCTTTCAGACGAAAGTCTAAAAGCCTAATAAATAATAATAATAATTTTAGTAATCACAATAGGCTTTCAGACGAAAGTCTGAAAGCCTATTAATAATAATAATAATTTTAGTAATCTCAATAGGCTTTCAGACGAAAGTCTGAAAGCCTAATAATAATTTTAGTAATCTCAATAGGCTGTATATATCTGACTCACTAATGAAATAAAATATTGTTTAAACCAGACTAAAGTATAATATGCCATCAATAACTAAACATATTTCCATTTTGAAGTATAGTCTATGTTGATATAGACTAAAGGTAGGTATCAACTAATAAAACAATTTTCCATATTGAAGGAAGACTCTATGTTGATATACACTAAAGGTAAGTATAATATGACATCAGTTAATAAAACATATTTCCATATTGATGTAGAGTCTATGTTGATATAGACTAAAGGTAGGTATGATATGACATCAATTAATAAAACAATTTCTATATTTAAGTAAGAATCTATGTTGATATACATTAAAGATAGGTATAATTTGACATCAGGTTATAAAATATATTTCCATATTGAAGAATCTATGTTGATATTCACTAAAGGTAAGTGCAATTTGTTATCAATTGATAAAATATATTTCCATAGTGAAGTAAGTGTCTATGTAGATAAAGACTAAAGGTATAGTAGGTATGACATGACATCAATTAATAAAAGATATTCCTATATTGATGAAGAGTCTATGTTGATATAGACTAAAGTTACGTTTACTTTGACATCAATTAATAAAACATATTTCTATATTGAAGCCAGAGCCTATATTGTTATAGACTAAAGGTAAGTATAATATGACATCAATTGATAAAACATATTTCCATATTCAAGTAAGAGTCTATATTGATAATGACTAAAGGTAGGTATAATATTACATCAATTAATAAAATATATTCCTATATTGATGTAGAGTCTATGTGTATATAATGTTTTACTTCTTCGGGTTGTATTTCCGATCATTTTCAATATTGAGTGAAGTCTGTGTTACTTCAGACCCGGGACTGTACAGCGCAGTGGACGCTTACGGCTAGCCCCCGGATCCATTCACTCTTTTTTTGAATTGTTTGTTTGTTGTTTCTGAGTATGATGTCTTGTCGTTATATTTGTCTTTTGTGTGAATCATATGTGGCGCAGTCCCCCTGCACTTACCAATAGACTAAAGGTAAGTATAATAATGACATAATTAATAAAACATATTTCCACAGTGAAGTAAGAGTCTATGTAGATATAGACTCAAGGTAGGTCTGATATGACATCAATTAATAAAACATATCTCCATTTGAAGGAAGAATCTATGTTGATATACACTAAATGTAAGTATAATATGACATCAATTAATAAAACATATTTCCATATTGAAGTAAGAATCTATGTTGATATACACTAAAGGTGGGTATGTTATTACATCAATTAATAAAATATATTTCCATATTGAAGTAAGAATCTCTGTTGATATACACTAAAGTTAAGTATACTATGACAAAAATTAATAAAATATATTTCCATATTGAAGTAATAATCTATGTTGATATACACTAAAGTTGAGTATACTATGACAAAAATTAATAAAACATATTTCCATATTGAAGTAAGAATCTATGTTGATATACACTAAAGTTAAGTATACTATGGCATCAATTATTAAAATATATTTCCATATTGAAGTAGAATTCTATGTTAATAAAGACTAAACGTAAGTATATAATGGCATCAATTAATGAAACATATTTTCTACATTTAAGTAAGAGTCTTTGTTGATATAGACTTAAGTTAAGTATAATTTGACATCAATTAGTAAAACATAATTATATATTGAAGTAAGAGTCTATGTTGATATAGACTAAAGGTAGGTAGGCCTATAATAAATATAACATCACTTAATAAAACATATCCCTACAAGAGTCTATGTTGATATAGACTAAGGGTAGATATTTTATCACATATTTCTTCATTGGAGCAAGAGCTCATGTTGATATAGACCAAAAGTATGTATATTATGACATTAATAAAACATATTGCATTGATGTATCGTCAATCTTGGTAAGGACCAAGAATCAAATAATATTAGATTTACTGTTTGAATGGCATTTAGTAATTGAGCACATTAAAATAAACACAAAGTTATATGGATAACAATTACTATATTTCTATTAAAGCTACGTTTCAACAATGATTCTCTTGTCGTTATCAAGCACAATACTTGATAACGACAAGAGAATCATTGTTGAAACCTACTGAAACGTAGCTTTAATAGAAAGTTAGTAATTGTAATCCATATAACTTTGTGTTTATTTTTAATATCATATTTCTATATTGAAGTAAAACTATGTTAATATATCATTTTTCTATATTGTTTATGTTGATATAAATTAAAGTTAGATACAATAAAAATCAAATAATAAACATTAGATTTATGTATAGTACGTAGAGATTAAACCATTTTGTAAGATCAAATATTAATCATCAGATTTCTGTATTAAAGTTAAGTCTAGGTTGGTATATCAGATTTCTATATTGGAGTATAGTCTATGTTCATATAGACAAATGTGGGTATGTTAAGAGGTCAAGTGATAAAGTCAAATAGTAAACATCACATACATTTTTATATTGAGGTAGGGTCTATGTTGATATAGACAGGGTGTTGATATACTATAAGATCAAATAATAGGGTTTCAATAATACATTGAGTTGAATGAAATTACTTATTAGATAGATATACACCAACTTAATTTATAAACGTGTTAATTTAACATATCATAATATTAAAAGTTCAGTTCAGAGGAAGAATCATGTTTAGTAGAATGTCTTGGGGTTGAGGTTATCCGACCAAAATCTACCAAGGACTGTTGTCTCTTGTTTAGTAATGTGTTTATCTCAAGTAGTAGTAGTGATTAGATATTCTTGTATTACGGACCATTCAAATAAAATTAAAACCAAATACGAACAATCCAAACCATAAGTCCTAAAAACGTTATAGGCAAAAAAGTGTATTCAAGCAAAAGGATGTGAAATAATCTTTTTGTCGCGTCTGGAATGCTCTGCCTGTCTCTCTTCGAACAATTTCAAATTCTGAATCTTTCAAACGTCAGATGAAAACACATCTGTTTAAAGAATTCTATAACACCTAAAACTTGTAACTGCTGTAAAATATCGTATCATGCATGTACATATATTGCCACCCCTATCCTCCTGTTTTTGTTATAAATTTGAATGTATTAAATGTATCATATTTCTGTATGTATATGCAACAATTTAACATATTCCGTATATTACCTGATCATATTTTTAAATACTTCTACACAGTATTGTTATTATATCAGTTTTAATGTAGCATGTGTTTATATGTAAAGCGCGTTGAAACTTCTGTGTAATGCGCTATATAAGAAATAAATTATTATTAGGCTTTCAGACTTTCGTCTGAAAGCCTATTGTGATTACTAAAATTATTATTATTTTTTTTTCTTTTTCGGGGGAGCCTATTTCTAAGTGCCTGTAACAGATACCGATCTAGAACCTCATTTTCTCTCATTAAACCGTGTGTTTCCAACATATGGGCTATATTTGAAACTTCTGCGCAGACCGGAAGTGGCCGAATTTCGTACGGTGTCAAAAAATCAAAAAACGGCCGTAGATTCGTCAATTCTGTACTTATTTTCATACAAATGACATTTTCGGAAACACCAAATCTTTTATCGGATGATAGCAGTTGAAAATTTCGAAATTTCGAAACTTCGTCGTTGATTTCTAGCGTTCGAAAAATGAAAAAAAAAATTAAGAGACAATTTTTGTCATTTTTCAAAGTTTTCAAATTTGACCTACATTTTTGGATACCTGAAGACCATCCGATTCCAGAAATATAAGTTTCATTCCGAGTTATCACCCTTTATTTTTCGATTCTTTTCGAATTTCCTTCCCATTTTGTGAGCTCGGGTCTCGTTTTATGGCAGAATTGACGTTTCTGGAACATAAAGTTATAGTCCAATACCAACTGATAAAGCAATTTCCACACGAATCCTTAAACCGGAAGTGGTCGAAATAATGTGCAATATTTTGAAAAAAATGCAAAAAATGGATATTTTGGGGGAAAACGCTATTTCTCCGTCCGATATCAATGGATTAAACGAATGAAGGTATCGTTTGATGGCACGATTGCTGGACCATCATATGATACCCCATTCATACGGATACTATGAACAGACAGCAAAATATGGCACCCTGAAAATCAAGTATTTTCTGATTTGGAGCGTTTTTGGACGCCTGTATCTCGAAAACTTAACCTACAAATTTTTTAAAAATTTTTCTATGAAGAGTCCTTTTGGAGGTTTTTTTTTCTATGAAGTCATTCAATAAGACTTTGAAATGTCTGGAATAGGATAAAAAAGGGACTAAAAATCGAAAAATCGTGAAATTTTGGAAAATGCTCTACTATTTTTTTATTTTAAGACATTTTTTAAAAAAGGTTGTATATTCAGATAGCTGACCTAATTAGGATTCTAACAATGTATAATATGTATGTAATTATTAAAATTTAATTTAAGATATTTTAATTTTTTTGCATTTTTGGCACTTTTGAACATAGGATTTCTCAGGGGCATTATATCTGATCAGATAATGTAATATATCATTACAGAGCCCTGTTGCTATTATAGTGCCTAAACCGGCTATTAAAACTAGTTCGACAATAATAACCATACCGGAAGTATTCAAAAAATGAAAAAAAAGAATAAAAACATTGTCGCACTTGGGAAAAACTTGATTTCTCTCTTAGGTAATAGCGGACCAAAAGAACTAAAGTGTGACTGTATAGCGCTATTAATGGACCATCATATGGTATCTAAATAATACGATTTCGATGGTAAGGAAATAAATTATTGTATGCCAAAAATCTAGTATTTTCCAATTTTTTAACATTCTGAAACACCCTTTTCTCGAAAACGACGCCTACGATTTTTCTTAAACTTTTCTTACTCAAAGTCCTATCGGTTGTCTATATAGGGAATCCAAAATGAAAAGCATTGGAATAATATAAGTGGTCGAAAAATGGCCTCGGACTTTTGAAAAAAATTGAAAAATCGTTAAATTTTTGGAAACGCTCTTTAATTTATCTTTTTTTCCAAAACTACCGAATAGATGTTTCTGACACTTCTGGTACAGAAAGTTAAGTATCCAAAGAACTTCGTAAAGCTATCACAACAACGATCGTAAAACCGGAAATAGTCGAAAAAATGTCCGATATTTTGAAAAAAAATAATTGCAGTTCAGCCCATTTTCTTTAAAGTTTATACGGCGCCGAGGCCTGTGGCAGCATTCCCACGCGGACACTAAAAACACGTTCACTCAATCAACCGCCATTTATTGCTTGATGCCATCGACAATGTTTTCATTCATTCCTTTATCTGTCCCTATAATATCAGATATTTGGGAAAAAAACACAAACAAAATTTAAAAAAAAGAAAATACAGTAAAAAAATTGGTACTCATGCAAAAATCGACATTTCTCAGCCAGATGTCACTGAATCAAAACAATTAAAGTATAGTTTTCTAGCTCGATGAATGGGCTATTTTATGACTTACTTGCTGTCTGATTCCTGAAAGCCGATTCAGTGCTGCTTGCAGGTCTAGTTATTATTAATCTTAAGAAGCCGTCCCTATCTACATTTTCAGCTTCCATCTGTTGATTTAACATTATTATACTCTAATGCCTGTGTATTCTGTTTGTATCTAAATTCATCCAGTTGATTTTCATTTGAAATGTGAATGTTTCTATCATCAGCTACAGATCTTATGTAAATTCTGCCATCATAAGTCCAACATTCCTTAATTTCTTTCTTTTGAACAAATCTCTCACTTTTTTGTACAGAATGGCCCCCTTTCTTGTCAGGGCTTCATTTATAAACACTCTGGTATTATGGGCTTCGTTGTAGGGTTTTAGAATTTTCTTGTTTGTATACACAGCAGCCCTGTCCCTGTTACTTATAAATCTGACGATGATGTTACGTTTGGGCAAGCTCTTCGGCCCTACTCTGTGTGTGCGTCCAATATAAGATAAATAAAGCTTTTTATTTTCACCCTTAACTACCCGATATTTTCAAACATGTCTGCCTAGAATATTGCTGCATCTCGTCAATATCATCTTCAAGTTTTGATATTTTTGTCGTAGAGGGGTTGTATCTGTATAGATACGGCTTCTTTAAATATTTTTGATAATTCGCACACAATGACGTCACATTTAAGAACTTCACGACATAATGTGCGAATTGATTCCTCTCCCGTGCATATAGTGTCTAGAAAATCATCTATGCTCGTTGATGATGAGCTACTAGTGTCTGGCTTGTATTGTTTGTTACGATTCTGTGTTGACATTTTGGTGTGATGTTGAAAGATATCAAAGTCTTTTAATAGTGTTCAGTGTTCACCAAATTCACAATGTTTATGTCCGTTTTAGTGATATTTTTTATATTTCATTAAAGTAATTATGGACCTATCGTACCTTTGCATAATATATCGTCCTTGTATAACATTAGAACCCACTTTATAATCTAAGAGTTAGAGAAAATCCATAAAGTTCAATCAGATTTTCTTGTTGACAAATTTAGGCGTCCGTGTTGTTACGTCATAAATCATTCGGCAAACATCGACAGATTCCTGTACTTTCCGTAACGCTACATCTAGACTCGGCTGTATGATAGTAATTGATATGTACCTACGACCATACATTTGCGATGCGGCTAGTCAACTACCGATTTACTTTAACAGGAAAACATGCCGCTTTTACAAAAGGGTCCCAAAATGGCGTCTTTTCTAGATATAATCTTTATGGGGGCAGCCATTTTTTAGTTTGTTGATATAATCTCCTTGAGCAGCTATTTTTATCCGGGTCCTTTAAAATAGTTCAAAAATGGCGGAATTCGTTATACAGTCGAGTCTAGATGTAGGGTACCGGAATCTGTCGAGATTTGCCGAGTGAGTCATAAATAGTTTTACTACAGATGGTGATAGCACATGATTGATCCACTTTTAAAGGAGATTACTTGGATCTGCAAAAAAACCTCACATGAAATCGGGGTTGGATGACCAAATGGTTAGAACGTGTGCGCTGTATCATAAGGTATATTAATGAGTCAACTGGCGTGGTTTCGATTACCCGTTTTTTTGTGGTAAGGACTAAGGTCGCCTGTACAACCTCGTGGATTTTCTCCGGGGCCCCCGGTTTTCTCCCACTGCTAAAGACCCCTATGCGCAAGCGAATTATTGCAATAAAATTGAACCATGTGTTAGTCCCGAGATAACCTATTTTGTGTCGAGTGGACGTTAAACTCCCCTCTCTCTCATTTAAAATACGGGGTGTGACGACAACTCCCTTCTGTATTTGGTAAAGCAGATGAAAGTCATTGTGTACCGTCATCCGTAACTTTCAATCCTTACACTTTTTGCTTTCCAAGCAAAAGAAGATTTTGGAGGAACATGGACGTAATTTATTGATCAAGACTGTATTTATTGATACTCCCACAAATGTCTGTGATAAAGCCTTTCTGGTGTTTTGTACAATATAAATTATATTCCAAAAGTCTTGTGATGAGTATAGATCCTGGAAGATACATAGGGTCCATGTTCAAGATGTGACCAAAGGTGATCCCCATCCCAGGAAACTTGTACACATATCTGAATGAGTTAGAATATCTAAGCCAATAACATATTTACATGCAAAGTGGTGGGCTCTTTCAAGTTTGACAATTTATTCACGGGTTATTCACGGGTTCCATAATAGACACTGTTTTATTACTGAATAAAGGGTTACTCCATGCTGATGAACACCATAACGGTTAGCGCGACAATCACAAATAGTCCGACCTTTAAAGGTACCAGAAAGAGTGACTCCAATATGTTTAAAGTATGGGAAGGTCTTGATTACAGAGGTAGATTTGATCTTTCTAATTTTATTGGATGTGGAAAAATTCGGGATTACACTTTTGGTAGCTGAAAAACAAAATTTCTATCTCTTACTGTAGGTTTCGCATATTTGTATTAATCTCTAAAAGCCAATGAGTGACAAACTAACAACACCGACATCATCAACTGGGGCAGCATACTTTGACACATAGGAGGGATGCACCAAAACTACTACTGATTGATAGTTCACCCAGGTGATGAACAGAAGATATAGTATTGCCGAGAAAACGCCACCTTGTCTAATACCTCTATCCAATGTGGACTCGCTTGACAGATGATTGTTAGATCGAACACAGCACTTAACGCGTAGATAGCTCAAATCTCTCTCAACTCGAACGGTGTTATCTTTTAGATCAAGTAATAAAGTACCGTTTACTTTCAACAACATGGGTTGAAGAAATCGACCTAGATTTCGTGTTTAATGTAAATATTTCAGATAATTCTATGCCGAATTCCTTCAAATAAACCCTTTGTAGATTAAAGCAGTCTATAGCTAGTTTAATTTGTACTGAATCAGTTACTTTACCGAAAATCCCAATACGGGAAATTATCAATTAAACAATTCATTACGCAAGGAGTTTTATTCTGTTGATTTGCGCTTCGTCTCGCATAATAAACTAGAAACAAAATAGTCTCTGGGTTTTGAAAAAAATGCCAATTAAAATTAATTCTAGTTTATTTTTTGATTTTTTATCCCTGTTCTGTTCAACTTCATTCTGTATATGGACGGGTTGGTACAGCCTTAGACAAATGTTATTGACTTGAATGTAGTTCATTTTGGCTACTTACTGCAAAATCGTCGCAATATTTTGTAATTCCGTAAAGTCCTTATCTGAATAATCACTCGGACACAGATCATAAAATTCATCAATTACAGAGAGGTCGATAGCGTGACCAACCCGGTCCGCCATCTTGCTTTTAGGGTAAGGTGGTTTAAACGAATACAATATCACACCGTTTTAAATACAATAAAGGTATGGTTTTATTATTTAGCTAAATGGATGTCAAGATCTGGATAGAGTTCAATTCTGCATTTGTTACCAGTGTGGACTTTGGCTCTCACTTTTTGGTTTGAAAGCCATGCGCTTTTAACGGATGTGTGTCTCTGAATTTTGTCTAACAGAAGAACATTTTTCGAAGTTTATGTATTCCGAATTAGGCACTACTGAATGCTTAGGTTTCTTTCTGTTTGAAACACTAACCTATAATAAGATCACATAGACACACAGCCTTAAGTGGTCCTTTAAAATAAGATGTGTTGCAACAGGGACCATCTATTAAAATACACTTTTGAATCTCGCCTATATATTAACGGATGGAAGAACGAATGAACGATGACCGCAGGATACGCCGACATTGAAATGTGACTATATATAAATCTAAAAAATATATGGTTATAAATGCGCCAGGCAGGCCTCATACAAACAATTAACTATTAACCAATGTCCCGAACACCTTACTGTTATTGTAAATTTTAAACATACCTTGCAGACGAAATGTTGTTTACTAGTATTTATTCTCTATTTTTATTAATTACGTCGTTTTTACTTTAAACAACAGCATACATCACTAGTCGTATCATCAGGTGGCCAGTGTCAGTGACGTAATATCCGATACACCATCGATCGCTGTCCCACGCACAACAGATATTTAATGCATGTGCGTGAAAACGCGCTCAGTGGTGCACGGAAGAATCAAAAAGCAGTATTTATTTCTTTCCAGGGGAAAAATAAAAATGTAATATTACATCTAAAATTTTTGAATAAACTTACAAGAGGAATTCCAAAATAATTCAGTAAAATAAACTAATTAATTCTGTTTTCTAGTCTCGGGCTTTGACCTGAATCTTGTGATACGTTTCCAAAGAAATATCGACGTTGTAGAGCTTCAGACTCGCTTCCTGTCAAACCACTTGTTCCTTGATAAATCAGACGCGTTGTCACTTGGGTTACATTTGTGGAGAAATCTGACACAACCTTAGAACAGGATACAGCTGAAAGCCAATATTTTAGATTAACATACAATAATTGTATTAACATTCCAAACGAGTTTTTATAAACAAATGAGAACAGTTACCTTTCACCGCACCATGAGTAAAATTGAACCATCTATTTGTAAAATGGCTAATACTTGGACCTAGAAATTGACACAAATGTGTCGCAACACATATAATAATGTAATATGAATGTTTATAAACTGATTTATATTCAACGAACACCCGGCCTCCAGGCTAGCGAGCCTTACCAACTTAGCCACGTGACCCCCTTTACAGGATAGAGCTAAATTAAATGAAATGGGGATGGACGTCCTATTGTTCTGCTCCTAAACCGGGATAATAAAGACGGACATGCAGTTTGCTTTGAGGGGAATTTTGCGCGGACAGCGGCGCCACCTACTTTTATATCGAATTCCAACTGCCAAGGGCTCTGTTAAGTGCACGTCAAGATTTACACGGGACCTCGGTTTTTCGAACCATCAGAACGACTAGTCAGATGTCCTTTGTCATGCGATCCCTCCTGCATCACCGACAAGGGGAAACCGCGACTCCAGAAAACGTGGCTAACCACGTGATCCCCTACGGTTATTGGGTCCAAATTGAGAGAGAGAAGAGAGAGAGAGAGAAATGGGGTCAAACGTCCACTCGACACAAACAAGGTAATTTCGGGACTCGCATAATATGGTTTACTTTTATTTCAATAATTGGCTTTGGCGTAGGGGTCTTTAGCAGTGGGAAGAAATCGGAGGACCGGGAGAAACCCCACGAGATTTGACAGGCGACCTAACTCCTTGCCACGTACAACCGGGGATTCGAAACCACACCAGTTGACTCAATGACAGGCTTTATGATACAGTGCACGCACGCGGTCCAAATTGAGCAGGAGGATCACGGTAGCTAAGTGGGTAAGGTCGGGTGTTCGATCCCTGCATTGGCCGAGAAAGTTCATCCAGAGAGAGAGAGAAATGGTGTTTAACGTCCACTCCACACAAACTAGGTCATCAAGTATCTTAGAGAACAAAAACAAGAAAATAAACTATTGAAATTAATCAAAAACTCGCGAAGTTACAGGCCGCTGCTATATTGGATACCTAAACTCCATAAAAATCCCTACAAGCAACGTTTTATAGCAGGTTCATCCTGTTGTTCAACAAAACCACTCTCAAAAGTATTGACATCTATACTAACAGCAGTGAAAGAGGGTATTCATAAATAATGCGACAAAATATACTCTCGTAGTGGTATTAATCAGATGTGGATATTAAAAAACTCAAAAGAATTACTTGATGGTTTGCAATCTAGATCACTTTCTTCAGTCTCGTCTATACAAAAGTTGGACTTTTCTACCTTGTACACGAAAATTCCCCATAGTAAATTAAAAGCTCGGTTAAAAGACATTATTCACAGTATCTTCTCATCTGATTGGACAATCTTTTTTGGGTCTTTTTCTTGAAAACAAGATATCGGATCGTCGTTTTGTTTGTTGTGAAATGATTCTTGAGTCGAAGTCAACTCGCTGACATAACAATGGCTACCCAGTGTCACCAGAGAAATTTCTTTCTCCAAAATTTTTCTGGTTCGAGATTGATGCAAGATATCAATATTTAGTTGTTGATTACAATTCCACATATGTTGTTAAGAACCCTAGTGATTCCAAAAATAAATTTACAGCCATCAAGATCATTCAGATGTTGGATTTTTTAATTGATAATATCTTTGTTGAATTTGGAGGGGAAATTTATCAGCAAGTGGTAGGTATCCCCATAGGCACCAACTGTGCACCTTTGCTTGCTGATTTGTTTCTCTATTCATACGAAGCCGAGTACATGCAGGCACTCGTAAAATCAAATAAGCGATTAGTTAGACAATTTAATTTCACTTATCGATATATCGACGATGTTCTATCACTGAATAATTCAACTTTCAGTGATTATATAGAATTTATATATCCTGATTTGCTCAAAATTAAAAATACTACTGACAGTGACAATTACGCTTCCTACTTGGATCTGCGTCTCGATTTTGACATTTGCCATAAACTAAGTGTTAAACTGTGCGATAAACGTGATGACTTTGACTTCCGAGTGTTAACTTTCCATTTATTGATAGTAACATTCCAATATCACCAGCTTATGGAGTGTTTGTGTCTCAGCTAATTGGTTACGCGAGAGCTTGTTCATTCTATTCTGATTGTTTAAGTAGTTCGAGGCATTTGTCATTTAAGCTTCAACTACAGGAATACCTGCAAACTAAACTGATTAAAACCGTTAAAAAGTTTTATGGCCGTCATATTGACTTGATTGGTAAATATAACATGTCTCTCTCGACTATTATTCTAGACATATTTTATTGACGGGTAACGGTTTTCATCACGTGCATTTTGCATACCGATAGTTCGTTGGCCAATCACGGGTTTTCACCGAGATTTCGCCTAATAGATTGGATGCAGCTATTGCTGGTGTGGCATGCCAGCAGGGTGAGCTTGCTCTTCCGGACACCTGTTACCACTGTTTGTCGTGTATTTTGTACACGGTGAACAGTCCATATGCTGATTACACTATTTTTCCAGATTACATTATTTTGCCTATTTAAGGACTTCGAATTTTGTTTAATGGTTTGGATTGTTCGTACTTGGTTTTATTTCATAGTTAGAAACATTGCACCCGGGCAAAAAAAAAAATCCAAAGAGTCGTTTCGTCATGAAACACAGACCGAAATGTAATAACAATGCCGCGTGTGAGACTTTTGACCTAACCTGGGCTAATTGAAGAGTGGCATACGCCATACAGTGTGCTATGAGGAAAATTTCAGAATCCAAGGCAGAGATATTATTATCATAATCATAATCCAAGATTTACTACGGAATACAGTGAAAACAGAAGCAATTGTACACGCTGTAGCCGTAAACACCGGCTTGATGAACATTGCCCAGCTAGTTATTTTAAGTGCAGGAAATGTCACCAAGTAGGACATTTTGCAGTGTGTTGTAAGACAAAATCTATAAGGGAGATAACTCGGACAGTAAAAGACGAACAAAACTGTAGTACCCTCCCTTTAATCAGTAATATTGAATATTCTCATCCCGATGAAGCAATCCACAGATTGTTTACAAGATACAGAACCTGCGTGGAATATTTCATCGAGAGTTGAAGATACCTTACTTCAGTTTGAAATTGATTCTGGAGCTGATGCGATTGTAATGACTGAATTAACATTTAAAAGGTTGCGTTCGCGTACTATTTTATACAAGTCTGACGTTAATTTTGAAAGTCCAGGCGGAAGGTTAGATTGCCTTGGATATTTCATAACAAACATTGTTCAGAACCACAAAACTGTTAATTTTATGATTTACGTTGTAAGAGGCAATTTTGTTCATAATTTGTTTAGCCGTACAGCAGCAGTTTGGATTGGACTTATAAGTAGAAACGATAGCTGTCGTGTTGACAGTGTTGAAATTGATAGTGAACTTTTTGCAGATATAGGTCTCTTAAAAGGTGATCCAGTAAAAATATTACTAAAAGATGATGTCATTCCATATTCTGTCCATGCAGCTAGACGAATACTAATTCCGTTATTACCTAAAGTTGAATTAGAATTAAAAAGAATGATTGATCAAGAGGTCGTCGAAAAGGTCACAGAACCTACCGACTGGTGTGCCCCAGTGGTTCCGGTATTAAAACCAAATGGTCGTGTTCGATTATGTGTCGATTTACGTCAACTGAATAAAGGTGTTAAACGAGAAAGATATGTTTTACCCGCATAAGAAGATATTTTACATAAGATGTCAGGAAGTCAATACTTTTCACGTCTAGGTGCATCCAGTGGATATTATCAAATACCACTTGATACAGAGAGCTCTAAATTAACCACTTTTATTACACCTAATTGACGATACAGATATAAACGGTTACCATTTGGAATTACCAGTGCACCAGAAATATTGAATTACTAACAGGCTTGGAGGGAGTAGCGGTGTACATGGACGATATATTTATATTCGGAGTAACGCTTGAAGAAGATGATAGTCACCTTTCAGCAGTCATAGAACGTATTAGAGAGTCAGGACTTAAACTAAACAAAAATAAATGTTCCCTACGTCAAACTTCAATTGATTTGTTAGGTCATGTTGTAAGCTCAGGTGGTATTAGCCCACATCCGAATAAAGTACAAGCTATCCAGGAATTACGAGTACCTACAACGGTTACAGAATTGAAACGTGTCTTGGGTATGGTTAATTATTTAGGCCGATATTTGCCGAACTTGTCTCAGGTATTACAACCTCTTAACAAACTTTTAAAGAAAGTTATTGTTTGGACTTGGGGTTCACCTCAAGAAAACTCTTTTAAAACAGTAAAAGAACTGATTAGTAGCGCTCCCGTATTGTCATATGTTGTTAGTAAACCTACAATGATTAGTGCAGATACTAGTCAATATGGGATTGGAGGTGTCTTAATGCAACAACATAATTCTGATTGGATGCCTAACTTCGGTATGGTCGAGCGAGAATTTTTTTTAGATATATTTGCGGACTTGATTCGTATAAATTATTAACTGATCATAAGCCGTTGGTGCCCCTTATTAACCGTAAAGACATTGCTCAGGTTCCTATTAGATGTCAACGTTTATTGATGAGATTAATGCGTTTTAATCCAACAGCTGAATTCGCTCCATGGAAAACATTGTTGGTGGCGGATTCTTTAAGTCGTAGTCCCTTAAATAATACAGATGACAGCAGTACGGAACAAGAAATTCACATGTTTGTTAATTTGATAACTTCTTCGTTGCCGACATCAGATAAATTACTTACTAATATTCGCAGAATTACCGAAGATGATCTAACGTTAAAGACTTTTCTTTATTACGTTCAACAGGGATGGCCCGAATACAGTAGAGACATTCCAGAAAACGTTAAACCATATTTCGCTGTTCGAGAACGTCTGAGCAGGGTAAATCGTGTACTTACTTATGGTAATAGGATTGTTATTCCGTCACACCTAAGAGATGATATCTTAAACCGCATCCATGAAGGACATTTAGGTGTCACAAAATGCAGAGAACGCGCACGTTTGTCTGTGTGGTGGCCGAAGATATCGACAGAAATCAGTAATAAAGTGTCTTCATGTTTATATTGTTTGAAACAACGACCTACACAAAACAAAGAACCTTTGATTCCTAGCACGTTACCTGATATACCTTGGCAAAGAATAGCTTCAGATCTTTGTACATTTAAGAATAAATAATATTTAATAATAATTGATTATTTTTCGCGATACCTTGAGATCATCTATATGCCGACAACTACGAGTCGTTGCTTAATATCCAAGTTTCAAGATGTGATCGCTAGATTTGGTATCCCAGAGCAGTTAATTCCGGACAATGGTCCGCAATATGTGTCGCAACAGCTTTTGTAATCGTTATGGTATAGAACATATTACTACCAGTCCACACTATCCACAGGCAAATGTGAAAGCCGAGAGAGCTGTCCAAACAGCTAAGACCATTCTTAACCAGCCCGATCCACACATCGCTCTCCTGAATTATCGAGCAACCCCGCTAGAAGCTACTAAATGCAGTCCAGCTCAACTACTAATGGGATTCAATTACGTACAATGTTACCTACGTTACCGAAAAACTTAGAACCTCTGTGGCCTGATTTAGAAAGGGTGAGAGGGAAAGATGAATTATATAAAAACAATTCAGAATCTAACTTTAATCGGTCCCATGGAGTTAAAGAGTTGTCAGAATTAAAACCAGGTGATAAAGTCTTTATTAAACTTGACAATGATAAAAAATGGCTAAATCAAGGAATAATCGTAGATAAAGATACAGAACCCAGATCATACATTGTTAAAACAAAGCTTGGAATTTATCGTCGTAATAAGCGTCACCTTCGTCTTATCGGAGATCATCACGTTGACTTTAATATACCCATGGATGATGACGACGATGATTATCTAGATAGGGATATGCCAGTTGAGAACATAATGCGTCCAAATCTGCCAGCTGATAACAACCATATACCTGAACTACTACTACCACTTAGAACTCGATATAGTCGTATTATACGGAAACCGTTCAGAAACAGATAAACACTTATTAAAACAGTTAAATTATGCTTAAAAGTATTGAGCTGTATTTTCATTTTATTAAGAAACATACTATAACAGTATGCAGTGACTTACTTTTTTTTTTAAAAGAGGGAGATGTTACTATAATATCAATCGTTATAATAATATATGTATTCATATTCGCTGCGTTGTTAATGCGCATGCTTGATTTAGTAATAAAAAGAAGTTACATGGCCGCCATTGTTTTAGTCATACCACGACAGGAAGTATTCAAAAAATAAAAAAGGAGGTTAAAAAAAAAAGCCAAATAAGTAAATTGTCTTTGGATAGCCCTAATAAAAGACTATTATATGGCTTCTCAATGGTACAATTTCAATGGTTTGAAAATAATTTATGGTACGCCGAAAATCTAATATTTTCCGTTTTTGGAGCCTTTTGAGAAGCCTTTTTCTCGAAAACAACTTAACAGATTTTACTGTAACTTTTTTAACGCAGAGTCCCATCGGTGGTCTGTGGCGCGAATCCAAAAGGAACAGGTTTGAAATAATATAAGGGGTCGAAAAATGGCCTCAATCTTTGAAAAAAGTTGAAAAATCGTTAAATTATTGAAAATATTCTTTTATTTATCATTTTCACAAACAACTACTGAATATATGTTTCTGAGACTTCTGGTACAGAAAGATATCTATCCAAACAACTTGTTAAAACTATCCCGACAATGATCCAAAATCCAGAAGTAGTTAAAAAAATCTCAGATATTTGGGACAAAAACACCAAAAAAAATTTTTAAAAAAGAAAAGGAAATACAGTAAAAAATAGGTACTCTTGCAAAAATCGCTATTTCTCAGCCGGGTGTCACTGAATCAAAACAATTAAAGTATCGTTTTCTAGCTCGATGAATGGGCTATTTTATGACATACTTCCTGTCTGATTCCTGAAAGCCGATTCAGTGCTGCTTGCAGGTCTAGTTCTTATTACTAAAATTATTAGGCTTTCTGACAAACTATTGTGATAACTAATTACTAGTCCTACAAAGCAGCAATGACGGGTTTCACTGGTACCACATTACCTTTGCACTTATGTCACTTTCAGTGCCACGTTACCCTTAAACTAATATCTCTTGCAGTACCAATGGAACTTAAACATTGCACACATCAAATACAATGGAAGCAGAATCAACCAAATACAGTACTATCGATTCATTTGATACATTTGTTGCATGTAAGTGTACAGTACTTCCGATGAATGAAAATGTTCAATTACTTTTATGAAATCAGAACTGGCATTAAGGCATCAATCACATGGTGAAAATTTTATGCAAATCGAATATTATATGCCACTTTTATAGACCCACAACCTTGAAAAGTGACTTGTAGAAAATCTGCTATTTGTCGGCAACGGTACAAGTTAGAAACGATTTTGTGGCATCTGTATGATCGTATGGGTCCATTCTATTTAATGATTGGCATCAAATATCATAATTTTAAAAACATTACAAATCAGACTCATTTGAATAAAATATCTGTTTTGAAGGCTAAAAATACAGTTTTTGCCGAAATGAAATTACTTCCGGTGATACTAAAAACTTGAAATTAGTTTTGTAACATCGTGCATGACATTAGGCCTCAAATGGTGATAGATTTATGATAATCGAATAATAATTGGCCCTTTTATTGGACAAAAACCTTCAAAACTGCCTATAACTCGGCAACCGAACAAGTTAGAAACCATTTTATGATATCTAAATGTCCGTAGGATATTTATTAATATGTGAATTAAACCAAAAATTAATTTTAATACTACATATTAAATAATTCTTGGTTGAAAAAAATATCGATTTTAAAAGTTAAAAATGCAGTTTTTGACCAAATGGCGTCACTTCCGGTGTCAATTTTAAATTATTATCAATTCGATGTGACGCATACCTGCTATTTGAATCAAATGATGTCACTATTATGAATATCCATTAATAATTGACTATTTTACAGGCAAAATAAAGAAAACAGTGACTTATGCAAAAATGCCCATTTCTCAGCAACTGCTTATATAAAAAAAAGATTTTCACATACATTCTCTTCGTATGAATTATAAAAGTTACGTAGAAATATTTCAAAATCTGAAAAGCCTGAATGGGTTGTAAATAGGTCAATTTTACGCCATTTTTCACCTCCTAATCCAATTTGCTAGAAAATGAAATCGAAATAAAAAAAACTGCTTCCGACATTTTTTGCACCTTATAAGGACACACTTTTTGAGTCATACAATTTTTCAAAAAAATACTATTTGTGTTTGATAAATGGTACCTAACTGTCAAAATTGTAGTTTTTTGGTAAAATTATGCCACTTCCGGTGCCGACAGATAACACTTTCGGTAATAAAAAAAATGACAATTGAGACAACGGATCATATGAACCTTGTTTTATACAAATCGAACAACAAATAATTAATCTTGGGCTGAAAAACTGAATTAGCCAATGGTTGTCAAGCAAAATTACTGAGACAATAAAAACCAACATTTTTGCGCAAGTCAGATGACTCTTTAATTCTGTGTACAACACGACTAAAAAAATATTTATAAATAAAAAAGATTTTTGTAAAATTTTAAATTTTGAAAATTTGGTGCCTAATATATTCGAAGATTTTCCGAAAATCAAAAATCGAATTTAGCGTAGCTATGTGCCCTGTCACCGGCTATGCCAAAATGTATCGAAAGCTAAAATCCAATGATTATTGTTAAAATTACTGCAATATTTTATTGCAGAACGTTCAAAATAGCTTTAATCCTCTAAGTCACACCCACTTTCCTAGTGAAACCGAAGAAATCGTAACGATTCGACAAGCAGTTGCTGAGATCTACTCAAAACGAAAGAATAATAATAATAATAACTAGGCCTGCAAGCTGCACTGAGCCGGCTTTCTGGAATCAGACAGGAAGTGCGTCATATAATAGCCCATTCATCGATCTACCAAACGATACTTTAGTTGTTTTGATTCCCGTGACACCCGGCTGAGAAATCAGGATTTTTGCAAGAGTACTAATTTTTTACACTTTTTTCTCAAAATATCGAATATTTTTTCGTCTACTTCCTGTTTTCGGATCATTGTCGGGATAGTTTTAACAAGTTGTTTGGATTAATAACTTTCTATACAAGATGTGTCAGAAACATCTATTCAGTAGTTTTTTGTAAAATAGATAAATAAAAGAACATGTTCAATAATTAAAGATTTCTTAACTTTTTTCAAAGATTGAGGCCATCTTTGCACCACTTATATTATTTCAAACGTTTTCCTTTTGGATTCAGGCCACAGAACAGCGACTCTGTGTTGAAAACGTTTGCGAAAAATCCTAGGTGTCGTTTTCGAGAAAAGGGCGTCTAAAAAGGCCATTAATGGGGCTATCGAAAGACATCTTACTTCCTTTGGTCCGGTAATATCTGATCGAGAAATTCAGCTTTTCGCAAACGCGCAAATTGTTTTAACCATACTTCATGTATGGTGATTATTGTCGAAATAGTTATAATAACCGATTTGGGCAATTTAATAGCGGCAGGGCTATATAATGATATATTAAATTATCTGATCAGATAAAATTTCAAAAAGTGCAAAAAATGCAAAAATATCAAAATATCGAAAATCAAATTTCAGTATTTTAATACATATTATACATCGTTAGAATCGGATTCGGGTCAGCTATCTGAATGTGTAACTAATTTTTGAAAATCTGTTAAAATAAAGAGCAAATAATAGAGCATTTTCCAAAAGATGGATAGCATAATTCACAAGACAATTGAATGGACTCTCGATAGAAAAAGTGTAGGTTAAGTTTTCGAGAAACAGGCGTCCAAAAACGCTTCAAATCAGAAAATACTTGATATTCAGCGTGCCATATTTTGCTTCCTGCTCATCGTATCCGTACGAATTGGGTATAATTCAGTGGTCCAATCACCGCCCGACCACATGATACCTTTATTTGTTTAATCCGTTGATATCGCACGGAGAAATCGTGTGTTTACCCAAAACTCTCATTTTTCCCGTTTTTTTAAAATATCGCATACTATTTCGACTACTTCCGGTTTACGGATTGTGGTTGAAATTGCTTTTACCGGTGGTTTAACCATATTGCTTTATTTTCCAGGAATTACAGAAACGTCGATTCGGCCGTTACACAAAACTTAAGCTTAAAAAATGTGCAGAAAATTTAAAAAAAATCGAAAAATAAAAGGCGATAACCTCTGAATTAAACTTATATTACTTGAATCGGATTTTAGTACTTTTTTGAATTAACTTCACCAAATTTTGACTGATTATAGTGATTTTTTTCTTGTTCAGATTATTTATATCACTTATGACATTTATATCACTTAGGTCCATGCCGGTCCTCGTTCCATCGTCATTTACCAAACAACTCCGAAATGTACCCCAAATCCCCAAATTGACAAAAATTTCTTTTTACTTCGCGCATGCGCCACGCTGGAACCAAAGGTACCATGACTACCAAATTCCGGCGAGGAACTGTTCACCTTAGTATCCTGAAAAATTTAAGGCCATACCTGCATTAGTTCAGGTCGTTTGTTCTTGACACGGTTCCTGCCGTTCGTTTCTTCGCAATTAACGTCTTTTCAAAAGTTGTTATTTCTCGGAATTTAGAAATTTGACTTATGTTTTTGGATAGCCGAAATCGATCCGATTCCAACAATATCAGTTTTGTTCTGAAATGTTAACTTTTTCACTTTTTTTCGCATTTTGGTCAAATTTGGTCAGTTCTTATTTTTTAAAACGGCGTCTACGATCTTTCTGAAACTTCAGGAATATGAATTCGAAGAACCATACCAGTCAACTTTAAATGAAAATCCTCTAATCACCGGAAGTAGTCAAGAAAGGTATCATAACTTTAACAAAATTCCAAAAAATGGGTGCCTGTGCGAAAAATGCGATGTATTCATTGGTTGTTTACCGAGTGGTTAAAGTAGTGTGTCGTTTGATAGCCAAGTGAATTATCGAGTAGTTAAATTATTATGTTGTTTGATAGCAAATTGAATTGTCTATCAGATGATACTATAGCGACAAGTTTCTATCAAAAATTGGAAAAGTTATAGGACTTTGAAATGTGACGTTTTTTACGATTTCGGGCAACTTTGGACGCATGTTTCTCGGAAACGCCACCGACGATTTTTTTTAAAAACTTTCTCAATCGACAGTCTAATAGATGGTGTATTATGTGAACCCATTGTACACTTTCTCTAAATGTCATGAGTAGTCGAAAAACGATAGAGAGGCGGCTTCTCACCAATGCAACGAGGGTTCAATCCCAACTCAGGGCAAGAACTTTATTGTTGTAAGTGAGAGGGATATTCGGTCTCCCGTCCGATCAGGCAGGTTTCCCCCCGAGTTCTTCGGTTTCTTCCTACAGTAATGATCTAAATCATTCGCACGATCTGTGCCAAAGGGCCAAATTGGAAAAAGGCCTCAAGCCTAATTTGCTACCCTTGTAAAATGACGCGATTATTATTATTATTATTATAAAATCCAAAACGTCGTTATTTTACGATTCGGAGTACTTTTAGCAGTCTTTTACTCGAAAAGTTCAGAAAATATTTTTTGGAAACTTCTGTTACAGAGAGTCGTATCGTTGGTACTATATATGAAACCATTGTAGACCAGTTCCAATTATCAGGAGTAGGGGAACAAAGGGAAACTTTTTTGGAAACTTCTGTTACAGAGAGTCGTATCGTTGGTACTATATATGAAACCATTGTAGACCAGTTCCAATTATCAGGAGTAGGGGAACAAAGGGGTCTAAAATAAAAAAAACGGCAGCTTTCATTTTTAAGCGAAATATGTAGTAAAGAAGGATAAAATCTGTACGTATAACCAACGCATAGAGGCTATTCAAGGTGGGTTTTTTTCTTGCACATTTACAATATTTGAACTAAAACTATTTCAACTATGAGTGGTTACTTCTAGCAAAAATAGTTGTTTGCAATTACTAGTATTAGTCTTTGTTAAGTTGTTGCAGTAGCATCGTGCACATTTTAATCCAATATCAAACACTACTGTACAATCTGTAACATTCCGATAACAGTCACTTTCCTAGCTGGAGAAGGTATAGCAACCGTTCCACATGAGAAAATCCCTTGGTTCACACACCTTGACGGTCTCATTATTTCTCGGCAAGTCCAATAATCGTTCGCAGGCACGATACTACTGCATTCTAAAAACAATCGAGATGATTACAGTTATGAGATTTATTTTTACAAAGAAGAAACAATATTGCAATGCACTATTTATGTTGCAGGGTCACTAAACCCATATTTTTGTTAGAAGTAATCACTCATAGTTGAAATAATTTTAGTTCAAATACTGGCAACCATGTTCATAAGGGTGGATAAATTCTGTACGTATAACCAACGTATAGAGCAAATATAGAGAGCTTTTTTTGTAATTTCTTGGAATTTTTGAGATTTTGATTGCGTATTTAGATTTCCGGTGTCTGTCCGATTCTACCTATCGAAGTTCATTATGTTCTGAATTGTTCAACTATATTGTTTACTTTCATTCTATCATAATGCGCACGCGAAGAACGTGTCAATATCTGAGATTCGCAAGTGTGTGTGGGTATTGTCAGTGCCGGACTGGGCCCACTTGCCCACTTGCCAATGGCAAGTGGGCCTAAGCCGGAAAAAAAATGTGGGCCTAAGCCTCAAAGAAAAAATGAAAAAAGTAAAAAAAGAAAAGGTAGTAAAAGAGGGGAGGAGAGGAAACAGGCAAAGGAAAGGAAAGAAAAGCAGAAAGATAGATTTCGTTGGAAGAAACAAATTCTACCACCTGGCCTGAGGTGCTTGGAAAATGGGTTTGCAGCTGTCTATTTTTCAAAATTTTCTGGGGGGGGGGGAGAGACACCCCTCGAGCGATCGCGCCTGCGGCGCTCGTAGATGGCTTCGCCCGCCATTTGCTCGTGGGCCTTGTCACAGGTATGGCAAGTGGGCCTTCGGCCCACCAGTTCGGCACTGGGTATTGTCTTTGTCATGCATCTGGCGACCGTGTGCTGCCTTGGCTAAGGTGAAAGCCATTCAGTCTTGCAAGCAAGTCTAGTTATTTTTTAGTAAACAATATTTTATTTCATTTGAAATAGGATTGGAGAACAGGCTGGGCCTATGTTGACTCCTCTCCAGAATTTACATAATTAAATTTATTTTTGTACATACACAACATATATACAACATGAACATACAAAAAAAATATTTAAGATTTAAATATAAACTAAACATTTATACATATATACAACTGCCTTTCCCTTATTTAGGTGTTATGTTAGAAAGGGATGGTTCACTCGAAGGATTCGTTAAACAAGCATGTAAGGAAATAGCATACGCGCTTTATAGACTGGTTAAATTTCTGGAAAAGGGCCTTCCTTAAAAATCTAGGAGCATTTTTAGTAAAAGTGGGGAACATGACTTTTCTTAATGATTTTGGTGTGCTGAATACGAATATCCATGTTCCCAAGCCGAAATTTCAGTTTTTGACCATCTAATTAGCATAAATACAAAATGGCCGCCAAATGCTGCTAGATTGTCAGATATCTCGTTAACTATCGACTTTTGGGCCTATAAATGTATTACAGACATATAGGAAATCGACCCCAATAAATCCAAAAATGATGTATTTACGCCCCTGTGACGTCACTATGACGTCATATCCAAGATGGCCGCCATATTGATCAAGATGTTGTCTTGATGTCCTTTCCTTTCGGATATAGTCCAGGCAAGATAACGTAAGTGCGGGCAGTTGCTGCAATAGAAATGCCGACCAAGGTTTATGGTTGGTCTAGACGTATATTATCACCCCAAAAAAGTCCCAGTCCGAAACCCGTGCCAAAATAGGTCAAATTGGCCAAAATCCAAAATGGCCGCCGGTTTTGAGCCGTAAATTCCGATTTTCACCAAATAATCATAATATGATCAAATTTGGTATCAAAATATACGTTTTTGGGGTAGATGGATACATTTTTGTACTTATTTTATTACGGGATATGAGATAGCGAGTACGCAGTTCTCACTTTAATAGTTAAGAACTACATAATGTAAAGATAATTTGCTGAAAATTTCAGTCAAATTGGTCCACTATTAACCGAAAACTAAGCGGATGGAAGTTTTGCTTAGCCTCGATCAGCATTACTGAAATCAGTAAGACGAAACTAATAGTCTTGATTATCCATTGTTGTGATTTAATTATTAATGAGCGATAGCAGTATATAAGATTGTTATCTAGTCAACATTGAAGGCTAGCCTTGGCATCGGGAGTTGATTATGGTCTGGATACGTTAATTAATGTCAAGGAAATTCCCACCCTAATGAATACATGTAGTATCTCTGGATTTGGTTTCAAACAAGGGAGATGGTCGTAGCAAACATTGTGCCCCGTTTTCTACTGCCCTTTCCCTTGTTCGAAACCAAATCTAGAGATACTACAAACCAATCGCACTCAATGAACGTACAGAATATGTCCGATTTTCATTGATGATGTAAGTGCTCCATACAAGCTTAATCGGACCCTGATTTCCTCTGATGACTTCCAGAATAGGTTTCACAGCCAGATTAATACATGTATTTCCATAATATTCAGAATCAACTGATTTGTCTTAGTTGTATTTATTAATCTAAATGAATTTAGGAAAATTGCAAGAAGAGCGCAGGAACGGTTTTGTCGGTTAGCATACTCAACCCAATAAGTAACTTTTTAAAGCCTGGCTTAAAGCTGAACCCCGGTTACAAAAATACCGAAATAATTAAATAAAAAAAGTTAAAGCCCCCAAGCCGCCATACTTGTTTCAGATTTATGAAATAAATATGGCCGACATGGAGGCTTATGACCTGGAAAGGTTAGCCTTCCAGTCTGTCTCTTGTCATACAGGTGTAGACATCCGGCCTTATTCTCTACACACGCTTGACTGGTTGCTCTATTTTTCCCCGGCTTGGGACTTTAACTCTTTTTTTATTTAATTATTTCGGTATTTTAGTAACCGGAGTTCAGCTTTAAAAATGTATCCTTATCATCTTCTTGTTTTTGGTTTTGTCAGTCTAATATCAATTCTACCCCCTACCCTAATTAGGGAACATAATCGAATGAAACTTGGTAGGTACCCTTTGTAAGGAATACCAGTCCTTTTTAATGATCGGTTCTCTTCACTCACACGTCTTTTAGTTCTTGAGTGCAGCTAACTATGTCCATGTTCAGATCCTTAGGACTTAATCATAATCCCTCAAAGTCTTACGCCAAGTTTTACTCTGTTCTAAATTCCCTGCCATTGAAATTGGTATCTCCGCCCAATATTGAACTTAGGCCAGGGATCTTAATCGGCTCATTATTGTTGGCCACCAATACCCGTTAACCTTTGTCAATTTCGGAATGACGATGGGCAGTTCATTATCAAATGGTTCGCTATAGATCTGACAAACAGGCGATACTATGTCTCTGATTTGAATCAGTTTGTGACATAAATTCGCCATGTGTTTCGATATGTTTGGCAATCTAGGCTCAATTTTTGAGATTGATGATCGAAATCGGACACACCCACGATGCTGTGCCTACAATGGGCTGATAGTGACCCCCTTTCGTCATGTCCGCTTGTTTCCGTAGTTAGCAGGGTCAGCCAAAGCGTCTAAATGAAATTTAGTTGATGCTTGATGAATGTCATCGTATTAGATCTGAGGCAGACTCAACTACTCTTAGTCTTACTCCCAAAATCTCCAATTTCCACATATTTTGAGCCAGGAGAACAATTTAATTACCAACATTAACAAATGTGTCAAAAATAGAATCAGTTGCCTCCAAAACGCATATTTTGACACCAAATGTGGTCATTTTGTTAAATTCGAATTTTCCCACCAAAACCGACGGCCATGTGGAATCATTTCCTAATATTGAGTCTGAGGTTTAACTCGTCACCAAAATGTGTATGGAAATGGATTCATCTGGCCCGAAAGGATATATTTTGATACCAAACTCGATCATATTAAGATAAGTGGATAAAACTTGGCATTTGCCAGTCAAAACCAACGGCCATTTTGAATTTTGCCAATTTGACCGATTTGGGCACGGATTTAGGACTGTGACCTTTTATTGGTGATAATATACGTCTACAACTCTACACCGACCATACACCGTGGTTGGCATTTCTATTGCAGCAACTGTCCGAAACGGTGCGAAATCGAGCTTAAATGTCTGGATTAATATTTGTGCATGTCTACCACACGAGACAATGACATCAATGAATGTGACATCATCTATATAAATCTCCTTTATTTACACCCGTTGTCAGATAGAAACGAATACTACTTGTGTCGCATTTTATATATGAGCGATACATTGGTAGACAAGCACAAATATCCAAAAGGAAAGGACATCAAGACAACTTTTTATCAATATGGCGTCCATCTTGTATATGACGCCATAATGACGTCACAGGGGTATACTGACATCTTTTTTGGATTTATTGGGGTCGATTTCCTATATGTCTGTAATACATTTATAGGCCCAAAAGTCGATAGTTAATGAGGTATCTGACAATCTAGCAGCATTTGGCGGCCATTTTGTATTTATTCTAATTAGATGGTCAAAAACTCAAATTTCGGCTTGGGAACACGGATATTCGTATTCAGCACACCAAAATCATTAAGAAAAGTCATGTTCCCAACTTTTACTAAAAATGCTTCTTACATTCTGATTTTACGAAAATGTGTCTAGTCTATTACAGAATAAGAAGAATTCGACCCCTATTAGACAGACGCTCTAATGGGAAATTAGTTCATTCAATGATAACCTCACGTCTGGACTATTGCAACAGTCTATATCACAACCTACGCCTCACCCAAATACAAAAACTCCAAACCTTACAAAAATCTGCTGCCTGATTAGTTACAAGACAAGGCAAGTTTGCTCCATCAGTCTCTACACTACGTGAACTCCACTGGCTTTCAGTGGCCCAAAGATCAATATTCAAAATCATTCTATTAACTTTCAAAATTATTCACGGTTCAGCACCTATGTACCTGAGCGAAGTTGTCACTGTTAAAAATACAACTCAACACTCGGTTCGCTCAAGGTAATTGTCTGCTATACCCCCCCCCCCCAAAAAAAAAAAGAAACACTCCCAAAACCAAATTTTATGGGTCGTGAGCTTTTAAACACTCTTCTCCCGAACTCTGTTACTCTTTCCCAATACACCCCCGTGGAATCGCAGACATTGCTCTGTTTAAACACTGTTTAAAAACACATTTGTTCAAACAATGCTACTCGTGAACATGTTTGTATTTATGTGCAGGTATATGAATATGTGTGTATGTACTCCTGTTTGTATTGATTGTATTAATTGCTCTTATATATTTTTGCTCTTTTTAAAAATGTACCTATTTTATATGTAATGCCTTGTACAGCACATTGAAACTATGTGTAATGCGCTATATAAAAATAAATAATTATTATTTATTATATTGATAGGATATCTCATTTTGATCCGATTAAAAAAAAGAGTTTTAGCAAAAAATATCGATTTTCGGAATTTAATTAATTTTAAAATTGCAAATGCAAAGAGATTTTATCGCCTCTTCCATGTGTGATAGGTATTAGTACTATACACATTATCCTTAGAAGACGATTTTTTTAAAATGACCGCAACGATGATGGCACACTAGAAACTGAAATCGCCTATTTTGATCTTTTTTGACTGCTGAGGCATCGTTCCAGTGGTCCAAATCTCTGAAATTTCTAGCGGTTGGCTGCGCCGCGATGATATTTATCACATATTAAAAGGAGAAATTGCTCAGATACCAAGAACCAAATACGATTTTTTTAAAAGCAAAACAACTTTGATGGATGGGCGAGGGTTTTGAATTTAGTTTCAACATTCATTGAATCTCAAACTCTTCTTTTTTTAATATTTGATAGCTAGAATCCCAAGGTACAATCTGTGCAAATTTGAAGGTAATCGAAGCAACGGAACGTTTCCTGGGCAGTGCAAATGAACCCCGTCGCGTAAATTTGCTCATTCTTCAACGCTTTTTATATTGTATTATGGAAGCCATCTTATGTTCATCCGGGTCCTCGTTCCACCGTCATTTACCAAATAACTCCGATATATACCCCAAATCGACCGTAATTTCTTTTGAATTCGCGCAGGCGCCACACTGGAACGAAAGATACCATGACTACTGAATTCCAGCGAGGAATTTCGCCAAGACACCGGCGCCGAATGTCCGATAACCTTGAAATTATCCTTAAATGACAATTTTTTTCAAATGACCCCAACACTCAAAATCGAAATCGCCTATTTTGACTTAATCAGACATCAAATATTATATTCATGTGGTTAGTTTTTATACGCCCATATCAAAATGTTGTTGTATATTGTCGTCGCCCCCGTCCGACCGGCTAAAGCTAATATTCGAGTACTTTAAATTTATAGAGTCGACAATTTTTTCAAATGACCGCAACACTAAAAACCGTAATCGCCTATTTTGACTTTATCATACATTAGATATTATATGCTTCATGCTGTTGGGGTCCGAGGCACATTGTGCAATTGGTTTAAAAGTTATATTACTGGTCGATCACAGTGCGTTGTTCTGGACAATGTCGCCTCGGAGTCATCATTCATCACTTCCGGTGTTCCACAGGGCTCCGTTCTCGGACCGCTTCTATTTTTAATCTACATTAATGATATCATTGAAAATATTCAATCAAATATCAAATTGTTTGCTGATGACACGTCTCTCTACTTATTGCTAAAAGATCCATCGGAAAGTGCGAAAATAATGAATTCGGATATCGCGAGAATCAACGTTTGGTCCCAAAACAGAATCACTAACAATATTATTTTTATGATTATTATTAAAACATTTATATAGCGCTTATTCCACGAACGGTGTTCAGAAGCGCTTTACAATCATATACCAGTAAAACAGAAAATATATAAAATAACTAAAAAACTACAAAAAGATGCAATATAATAAAATAATATATATCTAATTAAAAGCCTTTTTAAATAAGTAAGTTTTAAGAGCACATTTAAAAGATTGTACTGAAGGTCTGGAACGAATATCAGTATCACACAATGACACACCACCAATTTTCATGGATACTGTTAAAATAATTGATGTACAAAACCACAAGCACTTGGGTCTTGAATGGGATATCCATATAAATAATATTTGTAATAAAGTATCAAAATTAATCAATTGTGTAAGATCCCTAAAGTACAGGTTAAATAGAAAATCTCTTTGCATAATTTACAATTCTTATACATTACCGCATTTCGACTACGCGGACATTATTTGGGACAATTGCACTGACCACCTAGCGAACCAACTAAAACACCTTCAGCTTGATGCCTTACGCACTATTTGGGGGGCTGTAAAGGGAACTAGCCACCGCTTACTCTACCTCGAAACTGGTATTACTCCTTTGAATGAAAGAAGAAAAAGACACAAATTACACACATTATATAAAATTATTAATGGAACGGTTCCAAATTATTTATCCAACCACATTAAATTAAAAACATCACCATATAATCTTAGAAATAAACCAGAATTAGATGAAATATTCTGCAGAACATCCATCTATTATAATTCATTCTTTCCATCAGCTATCCGACTCTGGAACAACCTAAATCCGTCTATAACAAATGTCTTATCACTTTCGAAATTTAAACAAGAACTCTCTAAACATGACCCGAAAATACCTCTCTTTTATTATATTGGCAAACGAAAAAACCAAATTATACACTAAGACTAGGCTGCAGCAATCTAAATTTTCACAAATTTATAAGACATATTTCAGATACTCCCGAATGTCTATTTGGTAATACAATAGAAGATCCTTATCACTATCTCCTTATATGTTCCTTGTATTCAGGTGCCGTCATAGAACAATCGACACTCTTCCCCACCCACTACAAAACATTAAAGTGCTACTATATGGATCGGATACACTATCATATAACGAAAACGTTTCAGTATTTAACCAAACACAAAATTTCATTGAACAAACCGAAAGATTTGCATTTTAAAAAATAGCTGATTTAAATTATTTAAAACTTATACTTTTATTGGGTTGTGTGTACATATATATATATATATATATATATATAATTTCCTTTGTATCTATTCTTTTTTTTCCTTCTTTGTTTTTCAAAATATTGTAATATAATGTAATTGATTGTAATATAGTGTAATTGATTGTAATATGATATAATTGATTTTAATATAATGTAATTGATTTTAATATAGTGTTATTGATTGTGATATAATATAGTTTATTGTAATATATTGTAATGTAATTTATTGTAACCGGGAGAGGGATTTATATAGGCTTTGTCTGTTCCCCAATCCCCTTAGTTTTCTGAATAAATATTGTTTATATAAAAAAAAAAATTATATGCATGCAGTTGCGTTTTTTTATACGCCCATATCGAAATGTCGTCGTATATTGTCGTCGCTCCCGTCCGGCCGGCTAAAGTTACTATTCGAGTACTTTAAATTTATACACAGTGTATAAGGTCATGAGACGAAGAAGCCTATTGATTTTCAGCGATTTCCGATAATTATTGTCTGAGTTATAGCCCTTGATCACTTCAAAAAATCTTGCGGGTGCTCTAGAAGCTAAATATTCTCTTTAGTTTAGGCGGGAAACATAATGGTGTCCATGTTTCACGTGGCCACCACTAGCCAATCCGAATCGGGTCGGCCAGACACTCTATACACAAGGCTCTGATCACAGCGCTGCATACAGACGCAGACTCCGAGCAAGATAGTCACGATCAAGATAGTTACTTGAAAAAGTAATTGTACCAAGCCTGCTTTGATTCCTTCTATTTCAGAAGCCAAAAAACGGACCGTAATAAGGCTGAACATCTGTGACAGAAAACAAATCTACATGTCGATAAAAATATTTATTAATCTTTAAAAGACAATATGAATAAATTAATTGAAGACGCTCTTCCGGACAATGACTTGCGCATTTATTTTCTGATTCCTTTCAAATAAAAATACGAACTTGATGAGTTAAACAATCTAATTAAAATACAGATCTATATATCGTTTCATTATTTATACTTTCGATGGCCTACTACACTACATGTAGTTAAGACAAGTAAAAACGAAATTTAAAAAAAAAAACTATTGACTTTCCCGTGATTTCAAACCGGAAGTTAAAATCATAATGACAACTTCTTTAATAGTTGCACGATATTTATGAAATTAAGTATGTAAGTAGATCTTATCGATAATATCATTAGAATTTTTCAAACTTATCTTCCCTTGGTGATAATAAGGATCAAAGTTTTCAAAAAAATGTACGAAATATAGGTCAGATTGCCTTGAAATCTTTTTTGGTACTAGCTACGACACTACTGATTCGTACACAAAAAATGGAGTTTGTAGCCCAAAATAAGGCTTTTTTTGGTATTTTACTTACAGACATGGCAATTATATTTTCCGAATCCTTTAAGGAAGGTCGAAAAATGGTAGCGATTACAATTTTGATTTCTGGCAAATCATGGGCACCATTTTGTATTGAAAAATAGTGAAAAATCCACATTAATGGGCTTGAAAACATACACAATTGGTAGTGCCTTAGATAATCTATCTTCTATTAACAAACAATAACAAATTAATGGATAGCCTGGCTCATGGTCGAATATTTTAAAAATTCAAATTACCCCTTTGATGTTTTCCGTGCCGACAAGGTTGTTTTCGAGTTAGCTGGTTTGACTTCGAGCATGCGATACGCTAGAACCAAAGGTACCATGAGCACCAAATTCCGACGAGGAACTTTTCATGTTAGTACCTAGGTACCCTAAAATTTTCAAGGTGATACCTGCATTTGTTTAAGTCGTTTATTCGTGGCACCTGCCGTTCGTGTTTTTTTCCTAAGTCAATTTTGGCGTTTTATTTTCATACATTCTCAGACTTTTATTTTTGAGTCTCTGTTTAATTCGGGATTGTCCCTTTAATATTGGTTTTAATTAATTTTGAAATTGTAAATGCAAAGAGATTTTATCGCCTCTTCCATGTGTGATAGGTATTAATACTATACACATTATCCATAAAAGACCATTTCTTAAAATGACCGCAACGATGATTGACACACTACAAACCAAAATCGCCTATTTTGACCTTTTTTGACTGTTGAGGCATCGTTCTAGTGGTCCAAATCTCTGGGATTTCTAGCGGTTGGCTGCGCAGCGATGATATTTATCACATATCTCTACGAGAAATTGCTCAGATATCAAGACCCCCCCCCCCCAAAAAAAAAAATCGATACCAAGCTTCAATCTGTGCAAATTTGAATTTAATCTGACCACCGGAACTTTGCCTAAGCAGTGCAAATGAACCCCGTCACGAAAATTTGTTTATTCTTCAACGCATTTTATATTGTATTATGGCCGCCATCTTAGATCCTTTGTCATTTACCGAACAACTCCGAAATGTACCCAAACCAAATTCCGGCGAGGAACTGTTCACCTTGGTGCCCTGAAAATTAAAGGCCATACCTGCGTTCGTTCAGGTCATTTGTTCTTGTCACGGTCCCTGCCGTTCGGTTTTTCGCCATTTACGTCTTCTGCAAGGGCGAAAAAGTGGAATTTCGCCACGACACCGGTACCGAATGTCCGAAAACCATCAAATTTGGACAAAATACGCCTATTACCACCCCTGACTCTGTGCCTTACTCCAATTTTGATCCGATTAAATTTTGTTTTGTATTTTTCCCATCTTGTTTATAAGGTAAGTGTATTTTTTTTTAGATACCTGATGACATTTCTCCTTATCGTTTCAGTAGATCCCAATATAACATTTTACAGTTAATATGAAAACTTTGATATCTGGTTTGCAGATCTAGTTATTAAACAAAATTTTATTTCATTTGAAATAGGATTGGAGAACAGGCTGGGCCTATGTTGACTCCTCTCCAGAATTTATATAAATAAATTTATTTTTGTACATACACAACATATATACAACAAGAACATACAAAAAAATATATATTTAAGATTTAAATATAAACTAATCATTTAAACATATATACAGCTGCGTTTCCGTGACTTTATATTAATATGATATCCGCCCCTATTATTAGGCTTTCACCATTGAAAATGGTGAAAGTCTATTGTTATTACTAAGACTATTATTTTTTTTTTCCGTTTTGCCTATTTCTCAGCAAGTATAAGAGATAAAAGTCTAAAGTTTGATTTTCTCTCGGGAAACTTGGTGGTAGTTAGTGCTTAAAGCTATTTCGAAAGTTGTGCGCATAGCCGAAATGGGTCAAATCTTTAACGTGCACGCAAATTAAAAACCTGCTATAATTCTTTTAATTCTTAACCGATATTTCAGATAATTACTTTTTTGGATAACTGGTTTCATTTTTGAGCTGATAGCAGTTCAAAATCGTCGAATGTTGTAACTTTGTCTCTCTCATTTTTTTGGTGAAGATTTAAATTTTTTAAAAAAAATTCTAAAATTGTCATTTTTTGGAATTTTGAAATTTGACATATATTTTTGGATAGCTGACATCAATCCGATTCCAACAATATCAGTTTTTTTCCGAAATGTTAAATTTGATTTTTCACTTTTTTTCGCATTTTGGTCAAATCGTAGAGTTCTTATTTTTTTAAAACGGCGCCTACGATTTTTCTGAAACTTCAAGACTATAAAGTCAAAGGTCTTCTCTAGTCCTTAAACTATAAATGAAAATCCCCTAGAAAGGTATCCAAAGTTGGACAAAATTGTGAAAAATGGGTGTCTGTGCGTAAAATGCGATGTATCGATTGGTTGTTTACCGACAAGTTAAATTATTATGTCGTTTGATAGCCACGTGAATTATCTACAAGATCGTATTATAGCGACGAGTTTCTGTTTGACACTAAACAAATTATGGAACTTTGAAAAGTAAGTTTTTTTTTACGATTTCGAGCAATTTTAAACACATGTTATACGTTATTTCAAATTGGGGGAGCCTAAATCTCAGAATCTTTTTGAACGAATGTTTTGAAACTTTGGAATCAAATTGACTGTTTCATGTATTAGTGCTTAAATTTAAAACGAAATTACCAGAATATCAGGCTTTTGTAGAATCTTTAACGTGCACGGAAATTGAAAATCAGCCATAATCCTATGTTTTGTCAACCAGTATTTCAGATATTTGCATATTTGGATAGCTGGAGTCATTTCTGAACAGATAGCAGTTTAAAAACTTCAAGTTTAGAAACTTTGTTGCTCTCATTTTTTGGGTGAAAATTGAAATTTTTTCAACAATTGTTATTTTTTGGAATTTTGAAATTTGACTTATTTTTTTAGATAGCTGAAATCACTCCGATTCCAACAATAGCAGTTTTGTTCTGAAATGTTCATTTTGATTTTTCACTTTTTTTCGCATTTTGGTCAAATCGTAGAGTTCTTTTTTTTAAAACGGCGCCTACGATTTTTATACGCCCACATTTTCATGTGGACGTATTATGTCGTCGCCCCTGTCCGTCCGTCCGGACGTCCGTCCACAATTGTTTGTGGACTCTCTACAGGTCACAATTCTTGTCCGATTTTGACGAAACTTTAAATATAGGTTTATCCCCAAAAGATCTCGACTGCTTTCGATATTGGCATGTATCGGATCAAAACTTCATGGATTATGGCCCCTGATTGTACGAAAAATCACGTTTTTAGCTTGTGGACCCTATAGAGGTCACAATTTTGAACCGATTTTGATGAAACTTGACATGCATGTTTATAACCCAAAGATCTTGGTTCCTTTCGATATTTGCACCTATCGGAACGTAAATTCCTGAATTATGGCCCCTGATTGTCCGAAAATTCACCTATTTTAGCTCGTGGTACCTCTGGAGGTTACAATTATTATCTGATTTGTAAAACCGTTCGATTATATCACCGTTACACCCTAAGGAAGGTTGAGTTCAAATTTCGGAAAAATCGGACTCAAATTACCATACAAAATGGCCGCCGTTCGTACGCGAATACTGTTAAAAAATGGTATATCAAGGTTGTGGACCCTGTAGAGATCACAATTTTAATTCAATTTTGATGAAACTTGAAATGCACTGTTATAACCCAAAGATCTTGGTTCCTTTCGATATTTGCGCATATCGGATCGTAACTTCCTGAATTAGGGCCCCTGATTATACGCAAAATCGTCTTTGTTTAGCTTGTGGTCCCTCTGGAGGTCACAATTATTATCTGATTTAAAAAATCGTTTGATTATATCACCGTTACACCCTAAGGAATGTTGAGTTCGAATTTCGGGAAAATTCGGAACGAAATTGCCATACAAAATGGCTGCCGTTTGTTCCTTTCGTTATTTTCACATATCAGATTATAACTTCCTGAATTATGGCCCCTGATTGTCCGAAAAATCGCCTATGGTCCCTCTGGAGGTCACGATTATTATCCGATTTAAAATCTTGACTCTATCACCGTTACACCATACGGAAGGTTGAGTTTGAATTTCAGGGAAATCGGACCATAATTGCCAGACAAAATGGCCACCGTTTGTACGCTAATAGTGTTAAAATATAGTATATCAAGGTTGTGGACCCAGTATAGGTCACAATTTTAATTCGATTTTGATGAAACTTGAAATACATGTTTATAACCTAAAGATCTTGATTCTTTTCGATATTTGCGCATATCAAATTGTAATTTAATGAATTATAGCCTTTGATTGTAGGAAAAATCACTTTCGATTTTGCTTGTTCTCTAACCATCTCTCGAAAATGTAGGCGTATCCTGCCTGGCAGTGCCAGCTTACTATCTTTAACAGATATTTTTAAAAACACAGATAAAAAGACACCTGTATCTATGACTGAAAAAATGTCAGGCACCAGGGGAATGGTACCAGACATACATGTAGCATGTAGCTGAAATATGTGTCTGACAATTGATAGGTGTCATATTTAATTTTGTCAAAGAAAAAATTGTAAGTTATATCAAACATGTGTTGGAAGTTAATTATAAGTTCATTGTAACTTTTGTCAGGTATTCAGATTTGCTCAGTACAATTCAATTTAATCAAAATCTGTTTTATATTTTATAGGATCGATGCGTTTCTATGGGCGTGATTTCAACTGGCAATCCCTATGGTATTGCTGAAGGTATTATGTACAGTTTTCCATTGATTGTTGGTACTGATAGAAGCTACAAGATTGTATCTGGTTTGAACATCACTGACTTTGCTAGAGAAAAGATGAGTTTGACAGAAAAAGAGCTGATTGAGGAGCGTGAAGTGGCTGTATCTGTCTGTAATGGATGACTATCACCCCGATTATAAATTAGTAGCATTGATTGTTACTACAGTCAATATATTACTGGTGTCTCCAGTTTAATATTATACAAATTTCTAGGTGCAAATTTGAGTGGTTTTAGAACAATATCATGAAATAATACAGATAATGATTCCTAAAAATATACTGTTCTTGTTATTTATTTACACAACACTTTTGAAGAGAGTGTTAAAATATACTGGTGATTATATGCAGTTTCTGTGAAAAAATAGCATTCTGGACTGTTAACATTTTTGTCATTTCTTCATACACCATGGATTGTCATAATGCTATGTATTCCAGCTACAGCATGGTAACATCTGCCTACATCAGTCTTTTAATGCCCTTAAAATATCTGAACAGGGTTTGCAGGTCCAGGTTATAATGTAATTTATTCCACAACACAATAGTATTTTCTTTACTTGAATCTTGATACTATCGATGCTCGGCAGCACATCACAATTTTTATTCGCCCACATTTTCATGTGGACGTATTATGTCGTCGCCCCTGTCCGTCTGGACGTCCGTCCACAATTGTTTGTGGACCCTCTACAGGTCACAATTCTTGTCCGATTTTGACGAAACTTGAAATATAGCTTTATCCCCAAAAGATCTCGGCTGCTTTCGATATTGGCATGTATCGGATCGAAACTTCATGGATTATGGCCCCTGATTGTACGAAAAATCAAGTTTTTAGCTTGTGGACCCTATAGAGGTCACAATTTTAAGCCGATTTTAATGAAACTTGACGTGCATGGCTATAACCCAAAGATCTTGGTTCCTTTCGATATTTTCGAATATCGAATTGTAAATTCCTGAATTATGGCCCCTGATTTTACGCAAAATCGCCTTTGTTTAGCTTGTGGTCCCCCTGGAGGTCACAATTATTATCCGATTTAAAAAATCGTTTGATTATATCACCGTTACACCCTAAGGAATGTTGAGTTCGAATTTGGGGTAAATCGGACCAAAATAGCCATACAAAATGGCCGCCGTTTGTACGTGAATACTGTTAAAAAATGGTATATCAAGGTTGTGGATCCTGTAGAGGTCACAATTTTAATTTGATTTTTGATGAAACATGAAATTCATGGTTACAACCATGATTCCTTTCGATATTTGCGCATATCGAATCGTAAATTCCTGAATTATGGCCCCTGTTTATACGCAAAATTACCTTTGTTTAGCTGGTGGTCCCTCTGGAGGACACAATTATTATCCGATTTGAAAAAACGTTTAATTATATCCCTGTTACACCCTAAGAAAAGTTGAGTTCGAATTTCGGGAAAATCGGACAAAAATTGCCATACAAAATGGCCGCCGTTTGTGAGCGAATACTGTTAAAAAATGGTATATCAAGGTTGTGGACCCTGTAGAGGTCACAATTTTAATTCGATTTTGATGAAACTTGAAATGCATGGTTATAACCCAAAGATCTTGGTTCCTTTCGATATTTGCGCATATCGGAATGTCATTTCCTGAATTATGGCCCCTGATTGTCCGAAAAATCACCTATTTTAGCTCGTGGTACCTCTGGAGGTCCCAATTCTTATCTGATTTGAAAAACCGTTTGATTATGTTACCGTTACACCCTAAGGAAGGTTGAGTTCAAATTTCGGAAGAATCGGACCAAAATTATCATACAAAATGGCTGTCATTCGTACGCGAATACTGTTAAAAATTGGTTTATCAAGGTTGTGGACCCTGTAGAGATCACAATTTTAATTCGATTTTGATGAAACTTGAAATGCATGGTTATAACCCAAAGATCTTGGTTCCTTTCGATATTTGCGCATATCAGATCGTAACTTCCTGAATTATGGCCCCTGATTATACGCAAAATCGTCTTGGTTTAGCTTGTGGTCCCTCTGGAGGTTACAATAATTATCCGATGTAAAAAATTGTTTGATTATATCACCGTTACACCCTAAGGGAGGTTGAGTTCGAATTTCGGAAAAATTTGACCGAAATTGCCATACAAAATGCGTATTCGTACGCAAATACTGTAAAAAATGGTATATCAAGGTTGTGGACCATGTAGAGGTCACAATTTTAAATCGATTTTGATGAAACTTGAAATGCATGGTTATAACCCAAAGATCTTGGTTCCTTTCGATATTTGCGCATATCGGATCATAGCTTTCTGAATTATGGCCCCTGATTATACGCAAAATCGCCTTCATTTAGCTTGTGGTCCATCTGGAGGTCACAATTATTATCCCTTTTAAAAATCGTTTGGTTATATCACCGTTACGCCCTAAGGAAGGTTGATTACAGATTTCGGTAAAATTGGACCAAAATTGCCATACAAAATGACCGCCATTCGTACGCGAATACTGTTAAAAAATGGTATATCAAGGTTGTGGACCGTGTAGAGGTCACAATTTTAATTCGATTTTGATGAATCTTGAAATGCATGTTTATAACCTAAAGATTTTGATTCTTTTCGATATTTGCGCATATCAAATTGTAATTTAATGAATTATAGCCTTTGATTGTAGGAAAAATCACTTTCGGTTTTCCTTGTTCTCTAACCACCTCTCGAAAATGTGGGCGTATCCTGCCTGGTAGTGCCAGCTTACTATCTTTCTGAATCTTCAGGAAGATGAAGTTGAAGGACCAGACCAGTCCATGAATTATAAATTAAAATCCTCTAATCACCTGAAGTAGACAAGAAAGATATCCGAACTTTGACAAAATTCAAAAAAATGGGTGACTGTGCGGAAATTGCGATGTATTCATTAGTTGTTTACCGAGTAGTTAAATTATTACGTTGTTTGATAGCCAATTAAATCGTCTACCAGATGATACTATAGCGACAAGTTTCTATCAACAATTAAAAAAGTTATAGGACTTTGAAATGTGACGTTTTTTTACGGGCGCATGTTTCTCGGAAACGCCTCCAACGATTTTTTTTAAACTTTCACAATTGACAGTCTAATAGATGGTGTATTGTGTGATCCATTGCACAATTTCTCTTATTTCATGAGTAGTCGAAAAACGAGATTGAAATCCAAAACGTCGTATTTTTAGAAGTCTAATTCTGTCAATTTCCAACCGATTTTGGAAAAACTTATATTTTTGTACAGCTGGGGATATTGCGGATGTGATAAAGGTCGCATTGAGGTACCACGCCGTTCGTTTATTTACTTGAAAATTTGAAAATGTACTAAAATTGTAATTTCTTGGAATTTTTTAGTTTTGGATTGCGTATTTAGATTTCCGGTGTCTGTCCGATTCTACCTATCGAAGTTCATTATGCTATGAAGTGTTCAACTATATTGTTCACTTTCATTCTATCGTAATGCGCATGCGAAGAACATGTCAATATCTGAGTTGTGCTAGCGTGTGTGTGTGGTTTTAAAGGGTGAGTAGTGGGCATGTCTAGTTAGGCTTTCACCATTTGTTATTACTAAGATTAATATTATTATTATTAGGCTTTCACCATTGAAAATGGTGAAAGGCTATTGTTATTACTAATATTAATATTATTATTATTAGGCTTTCACCATTGAAAATGGTGAAAGGCTATTGTTATTACTAAGATTATTAAGCTTTCATATTTTAATATGAAAGCTTATTGTTTTTGTTAAGATTATTATTCCTATCATATTCATATATGAAAGCTTATTGTTTCTGTTAAGATTATTATTCTTCCTATTATTATTTTTTTTTTTTTTGTGTTTTATTCACAAATCGGATTTCTCAGAATCTACTCATAGGATCTTTGTGAAACTTTTACTAACCCCCCCCCCCCCCCCCAAAATGGGAGGTGGCTGTTGGGTAAATATATTTTCAAAACGTTTTTCGCATCCAAAATCACCGAATTTTACGAACAAATGCATTTGACCTACTTTGCTGTTTCTTTGTGACTATTTTACCTATTTTACTAATTATTTTTTCTTTGAATACCTTGACTCCTTTACTTAAAATCTGCAATTTCGGATTTTCGAATTTCGAAAATTCGTCGCTGTGATTTCGAGCCGGAAGTAAAACTCAAAATAACAACTTCTTTAATAGTTGCACGATTTTCATGAATTTCGAAAATTCATCGCTGTGATTTCGAGCCGGAAGTAAAACTCAAAATAACAACTTCTTTAATAGTTGCACGATTTTCATGAAATTGGGTATGTAAGTAGATCTCGCTCATGCGACTTTAAAAATGTTGATTAAGGATCAAAGTTTTCAAAAAAAAATCGACGAAATATAGGTCAGATTGCCTTGAATTTTATTTTTTTACTAGCTAGGACACTACTGATTCGTACCAAAAAAATTGAGTTTGTAGCCCAAACCGGGAGTGCAACCATCTTGAAATGTGAAAATCGAATGCATTTGACCAACATTGCTGTAACTTTGTGACTTTTTGACCTATTTTATTAATTCTTTTTTCTTTGAATACCTAGAAACATTTACTTCAAATCTGCAATTTCAGATTTTCGCATTTCGAAAATTCGTCGATGTAATTTCGAAACCAAAAGTTGAGACCAACTTGACAACTTCTTTAATGGTTGCACGATTTTCACGAAATTAAGTATGTGAGTAGATCTTATCGATACGACTTGAACATTATCATTAGAAATTTTCTAAATTATCTCCCCTTGGATAAATTAAGGATCAAAATTTTCAAAAAAATCGACGAAATATAGGTCAAATTGCCTTGAAATTGTTTTTTTGTAATAGCTACGACACTACTGATTCGTACACCCAAAAAATTGAGTTTGTAGCCCAAACCGGAAGTTCAACCATCTTGAAATGTTCAAATCGATAAGGCTTTGTTGATATTTACTTACAGACAAGGCAATTATATTTTCCGAATCCTTTTAGAAAAGCCAAAAAACTGTCGGGAATAGAATTTTGATTTTTGGAAAATGATGGACGATTTCGAACCGGAAGTTAAAATCAAAATGACAACTTCTTTAATAGTTGCACGATTTTTGTGAAATTTAGTATGTCAGTAGATTTTGCTCATGTGACTTTAAAAATGTCATTAGAAATTTTCTAAATTATCTCCCCTTGGAGAAATTAAGGATCAAAATTTTCAAAAAATCGAAGAAATATAGGTTAGATTGCCTTGGGTTTTTTATTTTTTACTAGCTACGGCACTACTGATTCGTACACAACAAATGGAAATTGTAGCACAAACCGGATGTGCCACCATCTTGAAATGTAAAAATAGATATTCCTTTGGTGATGTTTACTTACAGACAAGGCAATTATATTTTCCGAATCCTTTTAAAAAAGCCTAAAAACTGTCGGGAATAGAATGTTCATTTTTGGCAAATGACGGACGCCATTTTGAATTGAAAATGAGCAATAGTGAAAAATTCACATTCATGGGCTTGAAAACATACACAATTGGCCGTGGCTTAGAGAATTTGTCTCTTATGAACATAATTAATACATTTAAGGATAACCTGGCTCATGGTCGAATGATTTATTTTTGAATATTTCAAAAATTAGAATTACCCCTATGATGTTTTCCGTGCCGACAAGGTTGTTTTCGAGTTAGCTTGTTTTGACTTCGTGCATGCGTTATCTGCATTTGTTCAAGTCGTTGGTTCGTGGCACCTACCGTGCGTCATGACTTTGCGCATGCGCTATGCTAGAACCAAAGGTACCATGAGTACCAAATTCTGGCGAGAAACTTTCCACGTTGCCACTAGGTACCCTGAAATTTTCAAGGTGATACCTGCATTTGTTCAAGTCGTTTGTTCTTGGCACCTGGAGTTTGTCGTTTTGATCTAAGTCAATTTACGGAAAAATATCGATTTCGGAATTTAAAATTGGTTTTAAATAATTGTGAAATTGCAAATGCAAAGTAATTTTATCGCTTCTTCCATGTCATGTTCATTAGAAGGCTTGATCTCGCCTTAACTACATACAGCTTATCAAGCCCTTCACTCAACACTCTGCATTTTTCGGCACTAAATTTGATTGGGTATATGCCCCCAACCGTGCCCCATTTAGATTCCTTCGTTAAATGGGTTACTAAAAATAGACTACTATCAATTCATTTTATTTATCCTTCGTTAAAAAAATCGTCACGATTATCAAGTCTCGCGCTTCTAGCTAAAATGTCTATGTGACAATCGAGATGCAAAGGTCAAGGTTCGATTCATCGACGTTTAACATTTTCACCGGCGTTTTTAGTAGTCAGTGAGTTAGCGGAAAAACAACATTCAACGGCTGTAAACTTGTCTAGTTCTTTTTCTGTGGGGGCTGCCATATTTGTTTACTACAGTCACGTGCTACATTGTGAGTGTGTTATGTGTCACGACCACTGATTGGACAATGCTTTGAATGCTAATTAGTCACGTTTAAACACAACTAGTGTAAAAGTTTAGGTTTACTACAGTCACGTGCTACATTGTGAGTTTGTTATGTGCAATGACCTCTGATTGGACAATGATTTGAATGCTAATTAGTCACTGCCATATTTGTTTACTACAGTCACGTGCTATGGTGTGAAATTGGCTTGCGCGGTTCTGTTTTTAACTGGTTTAAGTCATATCTAAGCAATCGCACCCAAGCTGTTAGAATTGGAGATTCAACATCTGACAATAATACAATGCTTTGTGGGGTACCACAAGGTTCTGTACTCGGACCTGTACTTTTTATTATCTTCACAAAGCCTATCACTAAGATCGCTGAAGGTTATGGGCTAAATATTCATTTGTTTGCAGACGACACTCAACTTTATATTGAATTTGACACAGACTCTCAACATTCTACGATACAAAATATAGAGCTTTGTCTCACAGAAATTCTTACGTGGATGACAGAACATTTCTTGAAATTAAATCCAAATAAAACAGAACTGCTAGTAATTGGGACCAAGCAACAACTCCGAAAAATTGATCAAACTCTTGTTAATTTTGATAAAGAAATAATTTCAGGAACCCATAAAGCTCGAAATATTGGTGCTATATTAGACTCAAACCTATCGTTTAAAGATCACATACAGAGTATTTGTTCTACCGCCTTCTATCATATACATCGAATTGGAAAGATCCAACGCTATCTCAATTATGAAAATAAAGAAAAGCTCATTCACGCATTTATCTCAACTAAACTAGATTACCATAATGGTTTACTATACGGCTTACCAGATTAACAAACTACAACATGTTCAAAATTCAGCAGCTCGACTCCTCACTAAAACTAGAAAACATCAACACATCGCCCCTGTATTGCAATCTTTACATTGGCTCCCAATTCAGCAAAGAATTAAGTTCAAGTTACTACTTTTGGTCTTCAAAGCGTTAAACGGCCAAGCTCCATCTTATATAAAAAGTCTTGTAGAACCCTATATTACCAGTAGAAATCTCCGCTCTCAGAAAAAACATCTTCTCAAATCTCCAGCCATTAACTTACAACTTGGAAAACGAGCCTTTTCTTATGCTGGTCCTTTTCTATGGAATAGACTACCACAGTCAATGAAACAACTACCATCTGTGGGCCATTTTAAATCTCAACTTAAAACATTCTTATTTCACAACCCTGATCTGTAAATAATCAGTGAATATAAAATCCAACAGCGCCTTAGAAACTGATTTCTTCAGTATTAACACGCTTTATAAATGACGATATTATTATTATTATTATTACATTGTGAGTGTGTTATGTGCCACGACTTCTGATTGGACAATGCTTTGAATGCTAATTAGTAACGTGTAAACACAACCAGTGTAAAGGTTTAGGAATAGCCAAGTGTTGAAGCAACGGTTAAATGTTGTAAAACTTGCGTCCGTTGCTACAGGAACATGCTTCCATGTTTGATAGGTATTAGTACTTCCATTGATCAGATATAAAAAGTTATAAAAATTGATAAAATACGACTATTTTTAATCAAAACAACTATGATGGATGGGGTGGGTTTTGAATTTATTTTCAACTTTCTTTAAATCTCACACTCTTCTATTTTTATACGCCAACATTTTCATGTGGACGTATTATGTCGTCGCCCCTGTCCGTCTGTCCGTCCGTCCGTCCGTCCACAATTGTTTGTAGACTCTCTACAGGTCACAATTCTTGTCGGATTTTGACGAAACTTGAAATATAGGTTAATCCCCAAAAGATCTTGGCTGCTTTGGATTATGGCCCCTGATTGTACGAAAAATCACGTTTTTAGCTTGTGGACCCTATAGAGGTCACAATTTTGAACCGATTTTGATGAAACTTGACATGCATGTTTATAACCGAAAGATCTTGGTTCCTTTCAATATTTGCGCCTATCGGAACGTAATTTCCTGAATTATGGCCCCTGATTGTCCGAAAAAATCACCTATTTTAGCTCGTGGTACCTCTGGAGGTCACAGTTATTATCCGATTTAAAAAATCGTTTGATTATATCACCGTTACACCCTAAGAAAGGTTGAGTTCGAATTTCGGTAAAATTCGGAACAAAATTGCCATACAAAATGGCCGCCGCGTGTACGCGAATACTGTTATAAAATGGTATATCAAGGTTGTGGACCCAGTATAGGTCACAATTTTGATTCAATTTTGATGAAACTTGAAATGCATGGTTATAACCCAAAGATCTTGGTTCCTTTCGTTATTTGCACATATCAGATCATAACTTCCTGAATTATAGCCCCTGATTGTCCGAAAAATCGCCTATGGTCCCTCTGGAGGTCACGATTATTATCCGATTTAAAAAAAACGCTTGACTTTATCACCGTTACACCATACGGAAGGTTAAGTTTGAATTTCAATGAAATCGGACCATAATTGCCAGACAAAATGACCGCCGTTTGTACGCTAATAGTGTTAAAATATGGTATATCAAGGTTGTGGACCCAGTATAGGTCACAATTTTAATTCGATTTTGTTGAAAGTTGAAATGCATGTTTATAACCTAAAGATCTTGATTTTTTTCGATATTTGCGCATATCAAATTGTGATTTAATGAATTATAGCCTTTGATTGTAGGAAATATCACTTTCGGTTTTGCTTGTTCTCTATCCATGTCTCGAAAATGTGGGCGTATCCTGCCTGGCAGTGCCAGCTTACTATCTTTAATATGTGAGGTACAATCGGTGCAAATTTGGAGGTAATCGGACCTTCGGAACGTTGCTCGGGCGGTGCGAATGAAACCCGTAACGAAAATTTGTTCATTCTTCAACGCGTTTTATATTCTATTATGGCCGCCACCTTAGATCCGCCGTCATTTACCAAACAACTCCAAAATATACCCCACATAGATCATTAAATTATAGTAGAGGTGTATTCGATGTCGAGACCTTGAAGGCAGCAGTGAGGATGAAATGGTTGAATACCTTTCTTCTCAAGGCGTCCAACAAGTTAAACGAATTAGTGTACGCCGAGGAGATAAGGTGATTCCTACAAGCCCCTATATCCTCACTTTTAATCGTCCCGACATACCGAAATCAATCAAGGCAGGTTATTTAAATATACCTGTTGATTCTTATATTTCCAACCCTCCTCGCTGCTATAATTGTCAACGATTTGGACATAACAAGACCGTCTGCAGGGGCAAAGACACCTGTGCTCGTTGTGGTCATGAAGGCCATGAGAGCACTGCCTGCCAGGCTGAGTTTTGCTGCGTTAATTGCAAGGGTAAGCATTTTGCTTATTCTCGCGAATGTCCAATATGGCAGAAAGAGAAAAGAATTCAACAGGTAATGTCTGAACGGAAGATTCCATATTTCGATGCTAGGAAACAAGTAGAACTGACTTCACTCATTGCACCACAAGGGAAATCCTTTTCGAGTGTAGTTAAAGTGTCTACAACATCCATATCTGTTCAGACAGATATAACCTAAGACTTTGCCAACATCAGATCATGTAAAAGTCGTCTCGATCCCCACTGACAGATCGAGTCAAAGCACTAACTCTCTCCCTGATGAGATTATATCCTTCTTGCCTTCATCTGGAGTTATTGAGAAAATTCCCAATACTCCAATCCAAAATGGCAAGAAGGATCCTCCCTTGCGCGTCTCTAAAGCTGACACTGCTGATTCCAGTTCCACTGGGTCAGGGATGCAGGTTCAGGGTATTCCATCCGCAAAGGACAAAATAGTGCATCCTAAAAAAACATCAAAAAAATTTAAACAAATTTAGAGAGAAAGAATCTAAGGGTTCAAAAAACCCGATTACTCTCTATAATAAATATGGGGATGATCTGATGGACGACATTACTGTAGTGGATGTGTCCACGAGGACCCACTCAGTAAGCCACCAAAATTTAAATTTCCCTGACAATGGCTAATTCCATTATTCAATGGAATTGTCGTGGTTTAAAACCAAATTTTAATGAAGTTCAACTTTTAATTCAAAATTATAATCATTCACTCTGGGGTAGTCCAGATGATAACAACAGAGGTAAACAAATAGCGGACTTCATTAACATTAATAATTTGTGTTTATTAAATGATGACTCGCCTACTTATCTACATCCTGCCACAGCTTCTTTTTCTTCTCTTGATCTCACCATTTGCTCTCCGGTCCTGTTTCAGGATTTTAGATGGAGAGTAAATGAAGATCTATGTGGTAGTGACCACTTTCCTATCTTTATTGATAATAATGGTCCCTCTCCGGTCGAAAGACCTCAGAGGTGGAAGTTGCATAAGGCTGATTGGGCTCTTTTCGAGTCTTTGTGTCTCTTCTCTTTGGATGCAAAAGAGTTAGAAGATGCAGATGAGCCCATGGCCTTATTCACTTCAATTCTCCAAGATGTAGATGAGCAGGCGATTCCAAAAACCACGACGGAACCAAAACGTTTCAATAAACCATGGTATAACGACGATTGCAAATTTGCAATAAAAGAGCGTAATCGTCTTTTGAGATGACTAAAGAACCATCCTTCCATGGAGAATATTGCGGCTTACCAAATGGTCCGGGCGAAAGCCCGTAGAACCATACGTCAAGCAAAGAAGTCTTCATGGCAAGGTTACGTCTCTAGGATCAATTCCCGTACCACCTCTAAATCGGTATGGGACAGGATTTGTAGGATTAAAGGTAAAAGTAGTGTTTTATCAGTACATCATCTAAATGTTGAAAATACCACCTTAACAACATTCCCAGATATTGCAAATTCTCTGGCCAGTACTTTTTCATTCAATTCATCATCCAATTCTCCTCTGATGCCTTTCGGGGCATAAAGCAACAGCAGGAGAAAAGGCGACTTAATTTCAAGTCCCGTAATGATGAATGCTATAATGATCGTTTTTCCAACTTCTTTAATAGTTGCACGATTTTCATGAAATTGGGTATGTAAGTAGATCTCGCTCATGCGACTTTAAAAATGTTGATTAAGGATCAAAGTTTTCAAAAAAAAATCGACGAAATATAGGTCAGATTGCCTTGAATTTTATTTTTTTACTAGCTAGGACACTACTGATTCGTACCAAAAAAATTGAGTTTGTAGCCCAAACCGGGAGTGCAACCATCTTGAAATGTGAAAATCGAATGCATTTGACCAACATTGCTGTAACTTTGTGACTTTTTGACCTATTTTATTAATTCTTTTTTCTTTGAATACCTAGAAACATTTACTTCAAATCTGCAATTTCAGATTTTCGCATTTCGAAAATTCGTCGATGTAATTTCGAAACCAAAAGTTGAGACCAACTTGACACTTTCTTTAATGGTTGCACGATTTTCACGAAATTAAGTATGTGAGTAGATCTTATCGATACGACTTGAACATTATCATTAGAAATTTTCTAAATTATCTCCCCTTGGATAAATTAAGGATCAAAATTTTCAAAAAAATCGACGAAATATAGGTCAAATTGCCTTGAAATTGTTTTTTTGTAATAGCTACGACACTACTGATTCGTACACCCAAAAAATTGAGTTTGTAGCCCAAACCGGAAGTTCAACCATCTTGAAATGTTCAAATCGATAAGGCTTTGTTGATATTTACTTACAGACAAGGCAATTATATTTTCCGAATCCTTTTAGAAAAGCCAAAAAACTGTCGGGAATAGAATTTTGATTTTTGGAAAATGATGGACGATTTCGAACCGGAAGTTAAAATCAAAATGACAACTTCTTTAATAGTTGCACGATTTTTGTGAAATTTAGTATGTCAGTAGATTTTGCTCATGTGACTTTAAAAATGTCATTAGAAATTTTCTAAATTATCTCCCCTTGGAGAAATTAAGGATCAAAATTTTCAAAAAATCGAAGAAATATAGGTTAGATTGCCTTGGGTTTTTTTATTTTTTACTAGCTACGGCACTACTGATTCGTACACAAAAAATGGAAATTGTAGCACAAACCGGATGTGCCACCATCTTGAAATGTAAAAATCGATATTCCTTTGGTGATGTTTACTTACAGACAAGGCAATTATATTTTCCGAATCCTTTTAAAAAAGCCTAAAAACTGTCGGGAATAGAATGTTCATTTTTGGCAAATGACGGACGCCATTTTGAATTGAAAATGAGCAATAGTGAAAAATTCACATTCATGGGCTTGAAAACATACACAATTGGCCGTGGCTTAGAGAATTTGTCTCTTATGAACATAATTAATACATTTAAGGATAACCTGGCTCATGGTCGAATGATTTATTTTTGAATATTTCAAAAATTAGAATTACCCCTATGATGTTTTCCGTGCCGACAAGGTTGTTTTCGAGTTAGCTTGTTTTGACTTCGTGCATGCGTTATCTGCATTTGTTCAAGTCGTTGGTTCGTGGCACCTACCGTGCGTCATGACTTTGCGCATGCGCTATGCTAGAACCAAAGGTACCATGAGTACCAAATTCTGGCGAGAAACTTTCCACGTTGCCACTAGGTACCCTGAAATTTTCAAGGTGATACCTGCATTTGTTCAAGTCGTTTGTTCTTGGCACCTGGAGTTTGTCGTTTTGATCTAAGTCAATTTACGGAAAAATATCGATTTCGGAATTTAAAATTGGTTTTAAATAATTGTGAAATTGCAAATGCAAAGTAATTTTATCGCTTCTTCCATGTCATGTTCATTAGAAGGCTTGATCTCGCCTTAACTACATACAGCTTATCAAGCCCTTCACTCAACACTCTGCATTTTTCGGCACTAAATTTGATTGGGTATAGGCCCCCAACCGTGCCCCATTTAGATTCCTTCGTTAAATGGGTTACTAAAAATAGACTACTATCAATTCATTTTATTTATCCTTCGTTAAAAAAATCGTCACGATTATCAAGTCTCGCGCTTCTAGCTAAAATGTCTATGTGACAATCGAGATGCAAAGGTCAAGGTTCGATTCATCGACGTTTAACATTTTCACCGGCGTTTTTAGTAGTCAGTGAGTTAGCGGAAAAACAACATTCAACGGCTGTAAACTTGTCTAGTTCTTTTTCTGTGGGGGCTGCCATATTTGTTTACTACAGTCACGTGCTACATTGTGAGTGTGTTATGTGTCACGACCACTGATTGGACAATGCTTTGAATGCTAATTAGTCACGTTTAAACACAACTAGTGTAAAAGTTTAGGTTTACTACAGTCACGTGCTACATTGTGAGTTTGTTATGTGCAATGACCTCTGATTGGACAATGATTTGAATGCTAATTAGTCACTGCCATATTTGTTTACTACAGTCACGTGCTACATTGTGAGTGTGTTATGTGCCACGACTTCTGATTGGACAATGCTTTGAATGCTAATTAGTAACGTGTAAACACAACCAGTGTAAAGGTTTAGGAATAGCCAAGTGTTGAAGCAACGGTTAAATGTTGTAAAACTTGCGTCCGTTGCTACAGGAACATGCTTCCATGTTTGATAGGTATTAGTACTTCCATTGATCAGATATAAAAAGTTATAAAAATTGATAAAATACGACTATTTTTAATCAAAACAACTTTGATGGATGGGGTGGGTTTTGAATTTATTTTCAACTTTCTTTAAATCTCACACTCTTCTATTTTTATACGCCAACATTTTCATGTGGACGTATTATGTCGTCGCCCCTGTCCGTCCGTCCGTCCGTCCACAATTGTTTGTGGACTCTCTACAGGTCACAATTCTTGTCGGATTTTGACGAAACTTGAAATATAGGTTAATCCCCAAAAGATCTCGGCTGCTTTGGATTATGGCCCCTGATTGTACGAAAAATCACGTTTTTAGCTTGTGGACCCTATAGAGGTCACAATTTTGAACCGATTTTGATGAAACTTGACATGCATGTTTATAACCCAAAGATCTTGGTTCCTTTCAATATTTGCGCCTATCGGAACGTAATTTCCTGAATTATGGCCCCTGATTGTCCGAAAAAATCACCTATTTTAGCTCGTGGTACCTCTGGAGGTCACAGTTATTATCCGATTTAAAAAATCGTTTGATTATATCACCGTTACACCCTAAGAAAGGTTGAGTTCGAATTTCGGTAAAATTCGGAACAAAATTGCCATACAAAATGGCCGCCGCGTGTACGCGAATACTGTTATAAAATGGTATATCAAGGTTGTGGACCCAGTATAGGTCACAATTTTGATTCAATTTTGATGAAACTTGAAATGCATGGTTATAACCCAAAGATCTTGGTTCCTTTCGTTATTTGCACATATCAGATCATAACTTCCTGAATTATAGCTCCTGATTGTCCGAAAAATCGCCTATGGTCCCTCTGGAGGTCACGATTATTATCCGATTTAAAAAAACGCTTGACTTTATCACCGTTACACCATACGGAAGGTTAAGTTTGAATTTCAATGAAATCGGACCATAATTGCCAGACAAAATGACCGCCGTTTGTACGCTAATAGTGTTAAAATATGGTATATCAAGGTTGTGGACCCAGTATAGGTCACAATTTTAATTCGATTTTGTTGAAAGTTGAAATGCATGTTTATAACCTAAAGATCTTGATTTTTTTCGATATTTGCGCATATCAAATTGTGATTTAATGAATTATAGCCTTTGATTGTAGGAAATATCACTTTCGGTTTTGCTTGTTCTCTATCCATGTCTCGAAAATGTGGGCGTATCCTGCCTGGCAGTGCCAGCTTACTATCTTTAATATGTGAGGTACAATCGGTGCAAATTTGAAGGTAATCGGACCTTCGGAACGTTGCTCGGGCGGTGCGAATGAAACCCGTAACGAAAATTTGTTCATTCTTCAACGCGTTTTATATTCTATTATGGCCGCCACCTTAGATCCGCCGTCATTTACCAAACAACTCCAAAATATACCCCACATAGATCATTAAATTATAGTAGAGGTGTATTCGATGTCGAGACCTTGAAGGCAGCAGTGAGGATGAAATGGTTGAATACCTTTCTTCTCAAGGCGTCCAACAAGTTAAACGAATTAGTGTACGCCGAGGAGATAAGGTGATTCCTACAAGCCCCTATATCCTCACTTTTAATCGTCCCGACATACCGAAATCAATCAAGGCAGGTTATTTAAATATACCTGTTGATTCTTATATTTCCAACCCTCCTCGCTGCTATAATTGTCAACGATTTGGACATAACAAGACCGTCTGCAGGGGCAAAGACACCTGTGCTCGTTGTGGTCATGAAGGCCATGAGAGCACTGCCTGCCAGGCTGAGTTTTGCTGCGTTAATTGCAAGGGTAAGCATTTTGCTTATTCTCGCGAATGTCCAATATGGCAGAAAGAGAAAAGAATTCAACAGGTAATGTCTGAACGGAAGATTCCATATTTCGATGCTAGGAAACAAGTAGAACTGACTTCACTCATTGCACCACAAGGGAAATCCTTTTCGAGTGTAGTTAAAGTGTCTACAACATCCATATCTGTTCAGACAGATATAACCTAAGACTTTGCCAACATCAGATCATGTAAAAGTCGTCTCGATCCCCACTGACAGATCGAGTCAAAGCACTAACTCTCTCCCTGATGAGATTATATCCTTCTTGCCTTCATCTGGAGTTAATGAGAAAATTCCCAATACTCCAATCCAAAATGGCAAGAAGGATCCTCCCTTGCGCGTCTCTAAAGCTGACACTGCTGATTCCAGTTCCACTGGGTCAGGGATGCAGGTTCAGGGTATTCCATCCGCAAAGGACAAAATAGTGCATCCTAAAAAAACATCAAAAAAATTTAAACAAATTTAGAGAGAAAGAATCTTAGGGTTCAAAAAACCCGATTACTCTCTATAATAAATATGGGGATGATCTGATGGACGACATTACTGTAGTGGATGTGTCCACGAGGACCCACTCAGTAAGCCGCCAAAATTTAAATTTCCCTGACAATGGCTAATTCCATTATTCAATGGAATTGTCGTGGTTTAAAACCAAATTTTAATGAAGTTCAACTTTTAATTCAAAATTATAATCATTCATCTGGGGTAGTCCAGATGATAACAACAGAGGTAAACAAATAGCGGACTTCATTAACATTAATAATTTGTGTTTATTAAATGATGACTCGCCTACTTATCTACATCCTGCCACAGCTTCTTTTTCTTCTCTTGATCTCACCATTTGCTCTCCGGTCCTGTTTCAGGATTTTAGATGGAGAGTAAATGAAGATCTATGTGGTAGTGACCACTTTCCTATCTTTATTGATAATAATGGTCCCTCTCCGGTCGAAAGACCTCAGAGGTGGAAGTTGCATAAGGCTGATTGGGCTCTTTTCGAGTCTTTGTGTCTCTTCTCTTTGGATGCAAAAGAGTTAGAAGATGCAGATGAGCCCATGGCCTTATTCACTTCAATTCTCCAAGATGTAGATGAGCAGGCGATTCCAAAAACCACGACGGAACCAAAACGTTTCAATAAACCATGGTATAACGACGATTGCAAATTTGCAATAAAAGAGCGTAATCGTCTTTTGAGATGACTAAAGAACCATCCTTCCATGGAGAATATTGCGGCTTACCAAATGGTCCGGGCGAAAGCCCGTAGAACCATACGTCAAGCAAAGAAGTCTTCATGGCAAGGTTACGTCTCTAGGATCAATTCCCGTACCACCTCTAAATCGGTATGGGACAGGATTTGTAGGATTAAAGGTAAAAGTAGTGTTTTATCAGTACATCATCTAAATGTTGAAAATACCACCTTAACAACATTCCCAGATATTGCAAATTCTCTGGCCAGTACTTTTTCATTCAATTCATCATCCAATTCTCCTCTGATGCCTTTCGGGGCATAAAGCAACAGCAGGAGAAAAGGCGACTTAATTTCAAGTCCCGTAATGATGAATGCTATAATGATCGTTTTTCCATTGCAGAGCTCCGTGATTCGTTAAAGCGGGCTCGGGACACTGCAACTGGACCAGATGAGATACACTACCAAATTCTAAAACATTTACCTTTTTCCACTCTCTTAATTTTATTGAATCTTTTCAACCGAATTTGGGTTGATGGGAATTTTCCCCCTTCGTGGCATGAAGCTACAATCATTCCCATCCCTAAACCAGGCAAAGATCATACGAATCCTACAAATTATCGTCCAATCGCTTTAACTAGCTGTATTTGCAAAACCATGGAGAGATTGATCAATCGAAGGCTTGTTGGTACCTTGAGTCCAACAACCTTATTACAGACCTCCAATGTGGATTTCGGTCCCAAAGGAGCACACTTGATCATCTCGTTCGATTTGAATCTTTCGTCAGGGACGCTTTCATCCAGAAGTAACATTTAGTTGCAATATTTTTCGATCTGGAGAAAGCATATGATACCACGTGGAAACATGGTATCATGCGCGACCTCCATAACCTCGGCCTACGAGGTCGCTTGCCTATCTTCATTAAAAATTTCCTGGAAGATAGGTCATTTAAGGTACGAATGGGATCAATATTCTCTGACCCATTTCCTCAGGAAAAGGGAGTTCCCCAGGGAAGTATTTTATCACCAACACTTTTTGCCATAAAAATTAACACGATCCCAGAGTGCCTTAAACCAGGTACAAACGGGGCTCTCTATGTCGATGACTTTCAGATGTGCTATGGTTCAACAGACATGCGGATAATCGAACGTAAGTTGCAGCTTTGTTTGAATTCACTTCAACAATGGGCAACCGAAAATGGATTTCGTTTTTCGAAATCCAAGACTGTCTGCATGCATTTCTGTCAGAAAAGAGGTTTGCATCCTGATCCAGAACTTTTCTTGGATGGCAATCGCCTTCCAGTTGTGGATGAAACCAAATTTCTGGGGCTGATATTTGATAAGAAATTATCATTTATCCCCCACATTAAAAACCTACAAAAGAATTGTCTGAAAGCCCTCAACATATTGAGCGTCTTATCAAATACAGATTGGGGAGCAGACAGCAAGGTCTTGCTCAAATTATATCAAGCTTTAATAAGATCTAAACTCGATTATGGGTGTATTGTGTACGGGTCTGCCCGCGAGTCTTATCTCAAAGAGCTCGACACCGTACACAACCAAGGACTTAGAATCAGTTTAGGAGCATTTCGTACATCTCCAGTGGACAGTTTATACGTCGAGGCGCATGAGCCCTCAATGCACAACAGACGTGATAAACTGGCCCTGTAGTATGCTACGAAAATAGCATCATTTCCAAACCACATTTCATTTAACACCATATTTAGACCCTATCATGAGCATTTGTATTTTGTGAAGACTAAAGTTATTCCAACTTTCGGTATTCGCATACAACCCCTTTTGTCCGAGGTTGGTATCAGCCTTGACAGTATTGCGAATACCCCTTTCTTTGATACTCCACCGTGGGCTATATCTCCCCCAAAGATTGATTTCAATCTAACACAACATAAAAAGAAAGATACTAGCTCCACCGTTTTTCAATCTCTCTTTCGAGAGTTGAGGTCTAAATATGGTGATTATGCTCCTATTTACACAGATGGTTCAAAAGATGGTGATCGTGTAACCGCGGCTACCGTGACGGCACCTGAGACCATATCTGTTCGTCTTCCACCTGCACCTAATTTAAAACATATAATCTTTACTGATTCTTTGTCCTCTCTTCAAGCAATAAATAATAAGCATAGACTGTCGTCTGTCAATAGCTATCGTCTCAAAAAAAATCTATACACTGGGTCTAGTTGTAATTCACACATTAGTAATATGTGAATAAAATAAGGATAGGAAGCCTTATTCCCGCTTCTAGAATGTGCCAGTTTTTATAAACGAGTCCTCGCAAGTTTTTGAATTACTTTCTGTTCGCGCCATGGAGTTTATAAACCACTCTTACACCTGATGAATATCAATTAGCCAAACAACCAATCAAAACCACTCCAGATAATATTGCGCCAATTTGACCTCAAGTTCACAGGTCAAAACGCCAGTCTGAGCTGTAGTGTTTACTTTGAGACCACAAAGTGTTTTGTTCACCTCGTAGACAAAGATTGTGGAAAGCTGAATAAATTTACAAGTTGGAATAAGGTTGTATTAAGTTATAAAGAATGGGCTAATCTTGATGGAATCGAGCTAAAAGTGTGCCAACAGTATAAAGATGTATTTGAGGGTAAGTTTATCAACTAAATCAAACTAAAATTGATAGTACGAAGTCTACGAGTCGCCATTTTATTATTCTGCGAAACACAATTTTTTGTTGTTTACATTTTAAATTATATTCTTACTGGTAGGCGGATTACATTTTATAGACACCTGTACTCATCACAAATTCTCGGGACTGTACAATGCAACGAGAGCTTACGTCCATATATAATATTTCTTGTTTGATGTCATTGCTGTGTGCAAGCTGTTACGATAAATAATAGGCCTAATAATAATGTTTGTTGACATTCATTCAATTCATATTGTATAGTCTCGTTAGTTCATAGAGTAGATTAGGTTTGTTTTAAAATCGACAGCATTCACGCTAGCCTTTGGTTTTATTTTATTAACCCCAGATTGTTTAAGTGTCTTTTCACAAATCAAGTGCAAACATGTGGCAGTCAGTGCCGGACTGGGCCCTCTTGCCAATGGCAAGTGGGCCTAAGCCGAAAAAAAAATATGGGCCTAAGCCTCAAAGAAAAAAGTTAAAAAAAAGGAAAAAGAAAAGGTAGTAAAAGAGGGGAGGGGAGGAAACAGGGAAAGGAAAGGAAAGAAAACCAGAAAGATAGATTTCGTTGGAAGGAATAAATTCTATTCGTATTCGAGGATGTGTGATTAAAGTGCTCGCAGGTCACCATATATCTCCATCCGCTGCTCTGGCCTTAGGTGCTTGGACAATGGGTTTGCGGCTGTCTATTTTTCAAAATTTCCTGGGGGGAGACCCCCCCCCCCGAGCGCTCGTAGACGGCCTTCGCCCGCCATTTGCTCGTGGGCCTTGTCACAGGTATGACAAGTGGGCCTTCGGCCCACCAGTCCGGCACGGGTGGCAGTGTCTTACTTTTCATAAAAGAAGAGTAATTTTTATTATGGATATTTGTTGCCACCTAAATTCTTCTCAGTCTCAGGTTCTAATTTGCTTATTTTGTGTATGTGTGCAATAATATATGGAGTATGTTTGTATTTATAGGGAAAAAAGATGGTGCACTACCAGTTTATAAATTATGGCTATCATTCCAAGTGTTATTCGAGATTCACAACAGACAGAACAAAGATTGATCGAGCTACTAAAAGAGTTGCATTACAGCCTGGTAATAATAAGCAAACAAGTGATAACAGCCAATCCACATATCTAGGTCACAAGGTTTGCGATCAGCCGCAACTAAATCTTCAACCACCCAATGCAAGCTGTTAACCTGCGAGGGCATGTCTTGCCTCCTGTTTGCAATATCTGCAAGAAAGTACCTCTGTTCTACAGGTGTCAAAAAAAGACTGTCTCTGATAAGCTGATTTTAGCAGAAACTAAATATGAAGGTAATTTTTTATTATTTGTTCAATCGTTGTGATTAAAACTGTGGAATAGGAACATCGCCCCTCCCCAGGGTGTCGTAAAAGGCATTTATTGCGGACAGTGGTCAGGTGGCTGATAGGTGTTACCTATCAATCTGCCTCAATAGAGTCGAGGGTTCGACTCTCTTTCTCTGCGATCTCAGTGACAAGGTGGGGGAGTAGCCTATCCAAACATGCAGGGTTATGTATTTACCCCTGCAGCGCAAGTACTCCCAGGCCAGGGTTAAAAATATTTCCGTTTGCCCAAACCCGACTCATGGTGATAATGTATGGGTAGGTAGGTAGACAAATTTTGTTTATTTTGGGGGGTGGGGGCCAGACTTTGGCGATAAATAACCAGATTTTACGAAATCACTTGTCGAGTTTGGTGTTACTATGTATAGACATGACAGTGGCTGTTCAATCTCTCAACCAATTATTTCGCATGTGGACTGGTGTAAATTGAATATGTAGTCTACTTCTAGTTGGTTTATGATATCCATAATATTTACAATTGTCCATATCTTTTTAGGTCGAGTTAGAGAAGCAGCAGTTATGAAAGCAGATGAAACCATTCTCAGGCATTGAAGTTAGGTACCATCTACGGTGCTACAAGGATTATGTTCGATTCCTGATGAGAAAACCCAAAGTTTGGTCGTCAGGGTAAGTTTATTTCATACTTGTAGTAGTTGTTGTGTCCTTGTGACTTGTTATATATCTATTTTATATCAAAGACAACTAGTGGGTGGGAAGGGATTTATATAGCCAAGCGGGTGGTTAAAAAAAAGGTCTGTCATCAGTTCGCATCCCATTATCAGTGACCTCAATGACAAGGTGTGGGAGTGGCCGATTTACTCTATAGTATAAGTAGTGCTGGTATCTTTGATGGCAAGTGGATTGGCACAAAATGACCAGATTGTGGTGTTCAAATGCATTAAAACAAAGTCCATTCGTTCTAAGAATGTGTGAACATTATTTACTAGCACTTTTGCGCGGTCAAGACTTGTTTGTGATATGATAAGTTTAAAGTGTATTAATATGTTTGTTTTACTTAATCGACCATCGACCAATACATCTTAAGTGGAAATATCACCAAACATGAATTCTTGCATCTACGATGAGATTTCCTTGTACGTGTAGTAACTATGAACTTATATTTTTCAGCTCTTCTGAGATGTCTGCATATGAGACAACCTTTGATATTTTGTGAAGATGTGATTAGAAAAAGAATTATTTTCCACAAAGAAATTCTGCGAATGGCCAAGTTATTAGATATTTCAAATTACCTGTAATAATTTGTTATTTCTGTACATTGGTTGTGTCCTTTATTATTGTTAAACTCCATTTATTTCAAGCATTAATTATTTCACAACTGTTACAGCAAGATTTAAATAAATTATTGATATAACAGTTATTAAAAATTAAAAAAATGTTTTCTGTATTTTAAAAAAAATATTGATTGAAATGTTGTTGTAAATTACAATACACAGGCCTAATTTATATATATTTAAACCTTTAATACTAGTAATTAAATATAAGAATAATGTTTTAACTTTGGGGATAGGGTGGGTTTTCAAGGGGGAAATTTGGTCTTTGTTCAATATTTGTAGGACATTTATGATACGAGTTATCTCCCCTTATACCTTTTTATCTGGAACCCCTATTTGAAATATCACGTTTGTGCATTGTTTTTTGGTTGAAATCGAATATGTCTATGCAATTATCAAATTTATGTATGATTTCTGATAATAAATTAAATTCAATATCAATTCAATGAACCTGTATTTTCATAAATAGACAAAAACATGCTACCATGCGCAACAATGCTGCTTGGTGGGCGCTTATTATTGGCCCTGTGAAAATGCAAATTGAGATATTTCCATAATTTTTTTTTCAAATTTTGCTATGCATATTGGCAGTACACACGAAAAAAAATCATTCACCTGCAGTAATTTTAGTACCCAAAATCACGACGTCAAAGTCATGTTAGACATGCATGATAAATTGACCGAGACCCTGGGTAAATGGGTAATATTTTAAAAACTGGCATTACCTGAAGGTGGGAATATGGATTTTCCATCACTAGAAACCTTGTACTATGGGAAAATGGCAAAAAATTTTAGACTCAGGGGGGGTGCAACAAAAATCGATTTCTAAGCACATTTTCCCTATACAGACGACAGTCTAGCAACTTCATCACCCATTAATAGCAGACATTTATCGTCTGTTACTATCTTTCGAGAGTATCAGCAAGGACATTGTCCTTTGCTGGCTCCCCAGTCACATGGATATAAAAGGGAATGATCAAGCAGATTTGGCTGCCAAGTCTGCTTTAGATCTTCCCATATCTCAATTTTTAATACCATACACAGATTTTAAATTTCCTATAAATTCGTTTATATATGACCACTGGCAACGGTGTTGGGATCTTGCAGACACAAATAAACTTCATCACATCAAGCCTCTCTTAGGAGACTGGCCAAGCTCCTATCGCATTAAAAGGAGGGATGAAGTTGTTTTGTGTCGCTCTCGTATTGGTCATACCTTTTTAACCCACATTTTCATTTTGAAACGAGAGCCTCAACCAGAATGTGTTCACTGTCATGTTCCTTTGACAGTTAAGCACATTTTGATTGAGTGCAATCATCTCAAGTATATTAGAAATAAGTATTACCGTTGCCAGTCACTACGTCAATTGTTCGCACAACCAGAGCTATATGAAAAATTGTTAAACTTTTTAAAAGAGACAAACTTTTATTACAAATTTTAATTGAATATATATATATTTCGTATTTTTGTTTTAACTATTTATATATATATTTCGTATTTTTGTTTTAACTATTTATATACATAAAGGACTTAGATTTATTTTTAATTACATTATTGTCTGTGATAGTTGTTTTTATTTATGTATATAAATATATTAATGTGATATTGGTTTCATTTGTCTCATAAAAATCACCATATGTTTGGCACCATATAGCCCGGTTGGAGCTGACGTGCCATTAAACTCTATTTCATTCATTCATTCATTTTTATTTCGCGCATGCCCCACGATGTAACCAATGTTTTTAGATCATTTTGTTTTTGCCCGGGTGCAATGTTTCTAACTATATTTAAACCTCTTACTTTGCGAGTTTTTGACCAATTTTAATACTTTTTTCTTGTTACCTTCTTTAAGATAGTTGACATATTAAATAATTTCATGACACGTGACAATGAATATGAAAGCTTTCATATCTGCATTGGACAGTAGCAGATCTAGTTCCTATTATTAAGCTTCCATATTTTAATATGAAAGCTTATTGTTTTTGTTAAAATTATTATTAAGCTTTCATATTTTAATATGAAAGCTTATTGTTTTTGTTAAGATTATTATTCCTATTATTATTATTATTTTTTTTTTTTTGTTTGTGTTTTATCCACAATTCGGTTTTCTCAGAATCTACCCATAGGATCTTTCTAAAACTTTCACCTACACCCCCAAAAAGGGGTGGTGGCTGTTGGGTAAATGTATTTTCAAAACGTTTTTCGAATCCGAAATCACCGAATTTGACGATTAAACGCATTTGACCTACATTGGTGTAACTTCGTGACTATTTGACCTATTTTACTAATTCCTTTTTCTTTGAATACCTTGTAACTTTTACTTCAAATCTGCAATTTCGGATTTTCGAATTTCGAAAATTTGTCGCTGTGATTTGGAACTCCTTTAATGATTGCACGATTTTTATGAAATTTAGTATGTAAGTAGATTTTACTCATGCGACTTTAAAAATGTCATTAGAAATTTTCTAAATTATCTCCCTTTTGGTGATATTAAGGATCAAATTTTTCAAAAAATCGACGAAATATAGGTCAGATTGCCTTGGATTTTTTTTTTACTAGCTACGACACTACTGATTCGTACACAAAAAGTGGAAATTGTAGCACAAACCGGAAGTGCCAACATCTTGAAAGTTGAAAAAAACCTAAGGTTTTTTGATATTTTATTTACAGACGAGGGAATTATATTTTCCGAATCCCTTAAAGAAAGCCGAAAAACGCTCGCAAAAAGAATTTTGATTTAGGTCAACTGATGGACGCCATTTTGAATTGAAAATGAACAACCTTGAGACCAACTTGACAACTTCTTTAATAGTTTCACGATTTTCATGAAATTTAGTATGGAAGTAGATCAAGATGGCAGCCAGGTAAAAGGTGGGATAAAGTGCTCTTGGTTATTTAAGCTCATATCTGTGATACTACTGTAATATAAATGTAGGAAGTTGGCAATACTAAGTGCAATGGTACCAAGAACAGATTGTGAAAATTTAGGTAAAATCTAGGTACAAATTAAAAAGTTATTAGCAAAAAACTGTATGGAATAGATATCTATTATTGTAAGGTGAGCTGAAAATCAATGGATTAGACTGACAATTAGTGAATTGTACTTATAAAAACAAACCAGACCTTGTGAGTTTAGTTAGACCTTGTGAGCTTAGTTAGACCTTGTGAGCTTAGTTTACAAGCTACTCAACTAGAGACATATAATGAGTCAGAAATCAGACCTAACAATAACATCTAATAAAGGAACAAAATCTTCAGCAAATAAACCACCAAATAAGAGAATTAGAGAAAACTCCACCCAATCAGAAATCAGTGACCTGGACATGTCAACAGAAATTAATGAAAATATAGCATCTCTCAGGGATGAAATGGACCAAAACTTCAAAAACATGTTAACTAAAGAAGACATAATAGATGTAAAATGAACATTTAAGGACTACTATCCTTCATCAAGTAAAGACTGAAATTTAAAAAGATATAAAAGCCTTGGTTGAAGAATCCAATGACCTAAAAAAAAATACTTAGAGTCAAAAACTACAAATGATGAACTTATTGTTGAAAATAAAAGTTTACAACGACAAATAGCTGAAATAAAACAAGATCAAGATATACTCAACATGAATAATAATGAAGCAATTGGTATGGCAAATTACAACGAACAATACTCAAGAAAACTGAATGTGAAAGTTTATGGGATAACGGAAGAAACTGATGAAAACCTTAGACAAAAATTCTGTCAAATAGTAAAGGACGTCACAGGTGTTAATGTCTCCCCAGATCATTTATTGGCAATACACAGACTGCCTTCAAAATATAGGGACAAACCTAAACCAATTTTAGTAAAATTCTACAACAGTGAATCAAAGTCTAGAGTGATGTTTAAGAGAAAAGCTTTCTTTACCAATAACCTGATGATATTTGATGATATAACTTTTAAAAACAGAGGATTAATAAAGAGACTGAAATCATTAGATGGAGTTTCGTCCTGGTATAATAACTGCAATGTTTATGCGAAGCTGGAAGGAAAAAAACGTGTGAAAGTTGGACTGTTTGAAGAGGCCCATAAAGTTATAGATAAATTGAACAATGCATCTCTGGAAATAGCTAGACAAATAGATGATTTTATGACAGACACACTTGATGAGACCACTGTGTAAAAAAAATCTGGAACACTATATATAAAACTAAATGAAGTAAATTAACTGTATATAACTAGTTTATTGAAGGACTCAAACTGTAAGTTATTTTTTACACATGTAAATTGAAATCCCTCCCATAGGCCATTTTGTCTCCACCCTTGCATAATCCTGTAAAACGATATAAGCTGTTAATTTGATCAAATCATACTTTAGAAGGACGACTGCATGAATATAAATTTCAAATGACACGTTTTTACACTTCAGTAACAAATCAACCTTTTCAATAGATGTAAATATTATAAGATGATAATACTGTACATTTTACAAATATGGTTAATTCCAGTTAACAGAAGCATAAAGTGAACCTTATAACGATTATAATGGCTATAGTAATGTTCAGGAACCAATAACTTATAAATAAAATCCTACTACCAAAATTAAAATGATTTAAATATCGCATTGAACCACATCAAATGGAAAATCATGCTCTTTTGTATCAACAGATGATTACGGTATAAATAACTAAAGAGTATCTAAGACACGCCCCACTCCCCACCCCCCGCACCACCACCCATCTTGGAATCTGCAACCTTGTAACATGTTCATCTTCGATATACACAGAGAATGTAAAGTCTCTAAAACTTTACTAAAATTAATTGATAGAAATGTAGAAGAAATTGTATACTTTCGGTATGTTATTTATTGTATATTTCAAAAGAAAAACATAATGAAACTTAAAAAATCATTTAATCCTAATTACAAGCATTATTATATCATTATTATATTATTATTATATCATGTTAAATGTAATCACTGTTCAGGGTATGCATGTGCTGTGCCGTCAATTATTGTATCCAAACAATTAAAACAAAAATGGCCAAGTTAGAATTGTTATCATTAAACGTTAGGGGATTGCGTGATAAAACTAAACGTAAGAAGGTTTTTAACTGATAAAGGATACCAAATGTAATTTGTGCTTTTTACAAGAAACCCATAGCATAAAGGATGGTGAGAGTTCCTGGGTTAGAGAATGGGGTGGTAAAGCTGTATTCTCACACAACAGATCCAACTCAGCTGGAACTGCTATCCTATTTAAAGTGGAAGACAGCTTTGACATCCTAAAGGAATATTCAGATACTAAAGGATATTACACTGCCTTAATACTATTAATGAATAATGAAAAATATATCCTCGTCAACACCTATAGTCCTGTAAACAACTTAGAACAATCGGTATACTTTGTACATATTCTTAACAAAATAGAAACAATTTTAGAAGAAAATGAAAACTCCAACATAATAATTGGAGGTGACTTTAACAATGTATTAAGTCCATTATTAGATAGAGCAGGGGGGAATTATACAATTAAAAAAGACGGTGTGGATGCTATTCAAAATATAATAGATAGTTTTGATCTAACTGATATCTATCGAATAAAAAATCCTTCACTGAAGAAATATACATGGAGGAGAAAAATCCACACATTCAAAGCAGAATTGACTTCTGGTTAACGGCACATAAAATACATGATATGATAGAGGCATGTGATATTAAACCAAACATTTTTAGTGACCACTCTTCAATTCATTTAGTTTTAAGAACCGGTAGAAATCAAAGGGGACCTGGACTTTGGATCTTTAATGCTACTCTTTTAAACGATAAAACCTATGTTAAATTAATAAAAGAATCTTTAAGTGGGTGGAAAGGAGAATACTTTGAACAATCAGATAAAAGGGGACTTTGGGACTACATAAAATACTGTATCAAAAAGCGAACAATCCAATATAGCAAGGCGAAACAAAAAATTAAAAGAAATATTAAGGAAGAACTAAATAGGGAGCTTGACAAAACCGTAAATAAGTTAGATATCACTAATGATGAGGAGTATAATATAAACTATACAATATATCTCCAGACCAAGGGAAAATTAGATAAACTGTATGATGAAGAAATTAATGGAGCAATTTTAAGATCAAAAATGACATGGTATAAAAAAGGGGAAAAAAATAATAAATTCTTTCTTAATCTAGAAAAAGAAAAAAAACTCAACACAACAATAGGAAAAATTAGGATATCAGATGGAACAAATATACATAAAAGTAAAGATATATCACAAGAAATACTAAAATTTTACAAAGAACTATACTCCAATTCAATAAATGTAAATGACGATACAATCTGCAAAAGCCTATTAGAAAACTTCCAAATTGAATCATTACCCAAATTAGATGAAAATCACAAACATATTTTTGAGTATAAACTGAACTACTTTGAATGTGACAAAGCCTTAAAAGCCCTGAAAGACAACAAATCACCTGGTAATGACGGCTTGACAGTTGAATTCTACCGCGTTTTCTGGCCAAGTATAAATTCATTTTACTTGGATGCTATTAATAAAAGCTTTGAAGAGGAATGTTTGTCTGAAAGTCAAAGACAGTCAGTAATAAAATTAATACCCAAATCCTCTAAAGATAAAACCGATCTATCTAATTGGAGACCAATAACACTAATAAATGTAGACGTCAAAATAGCAACTAAAGCATTATCTAATAGATTGAAGCCCTTTTTAGCTGAACTTATCCATCCGAATCAAACGGCCTTTGTGCCAGGTCGTCATATTCATGAAAATATCAGGATAATTGATGATTGTGTTGAATTAGCAAAACAAAGAAAAGTCATTGGATTTCTCTTAGCAATAGATTTTAAAAAAGCTTTTGATTCCATTGATCATAAATTTATGTATAAAGCACTACAATCTTTTGGTTTTAAAAACAACTTCATACGATGGATTAAAACATTATATAAAGACATAAAATGCGCAATTTTAAATAATGGTTATACAACTCCCTACTTTCCAATCGAAAAAGGAGTCAGACAAGGGGACCCAATGTCATCAAATTTATTTAATTTTGTAATTGAGATCTTACTCCACAGCATAAGACATACAAATGAAATTAAAGGAATAGATTTTGGAAATAAATCATTAAAAAGTATAGCCTTTGCAGATGACCTCACCTGCTTACTTAAAGACTTTAAATCTGCTAGACATCTCTTTGAAATATTAAAGCTTTTTTATAAAATCTCAGGATTAGAAACTAATCTCACTAAAACTGATGCTCTGAATTTGACAATACCCCATAATAAATTTATTGATCAAATAGAAAGCCTAGGTATTACAACCAGTAAAACACCAGTTAAAATACTTGGAATCTACTTCTCACTAAATCAAAGTGACTGTGATAACCTTAACTTTGAAAATAAATTACTAGATATAGAATCTGTTATAACAAAATGGAATAATAGACACTTAACAATACTTGGAAAAATACAAATAATAAAGACATTCTGTCTACCAAAGATCTCATATCCAGCCCTGGCACTTAAAGTTCCTAAAAACATAATATTTAAATTCAATCAAATAGTTTATAAATATCTGTGGAATGGTCCAGATAAAATTAAAAGAAGTGTTATTACCCAGAATATACCAAATGGGGGTCAATCCATGTTAAATCTAAAAGAATTTCTGAAGTGTCAGTGTGCCTTTTGGATACAAAAAATAATTTCAAACAACGATCAATCATGGATTATTCCATTTAACTTCATTTTGGAAAAATATGGAGGAACTGTCCTACCAGCCTGTAATTATAAAAAAGGCATAAAAATACAAAATCCGTTCTACACAGAATTATTAAATAACTGGTATGAAATATATACTAATTATCTTGACAGCAAAGTTCCGATTGAAAAACAAATTGTCTGGAACAATAAAAATATTAAACTACAAAACAGTAGTATAGTTGGTAAAGTCTTAATTCAAAACAAATACCTGTATGTAGCAGACATCATTAGCAATACACAAAATGCAACAGTTTTTGAAAAATGTAATATTGATGCATTGAATCAAGTAGCACATGCTATAAAGAAGCAATATAATGTGAACTATGATAATATAATAGCATTCACAAAAAACACAATAATAGAAGATATCAACAATAATCTAAAGGATATATATGACAAAACATTATTTAACATAAAATCTAAGGATATCTATAATGTAAGAGTAGAAAACTCATTTGTTACACCAAGATGCATAAACCAGTGGGAAACTATTCTAAATACCGCTATTGATAATATAAAAACCAGAAAAATATTTAAGTTAGCAAAAATTGTATGCTGTGATACAAAAATGCGCAGCTTTCATTATAAATACATACACAGAATAATATACACTAATACAAAGCTATGTAAACTCAAATTTACCGAGAGCTCTCTTTGTACTCTCTGTAACTCATGCCTTGAAACCCAGGAACACTTATTCTACCTATGTCCTGTAACTCAAACAATATTAGCTAATTTTTCGGAAATCCTATTAAAAAACAATATTAAATTCATAATCTCTCAAGAGTCAATAAATCTATGTGCGTATAATATAGAAATGTTTAATGACAAACATGAATGGTTATTTGTAAATCACTTCATCCTCCTTACAAAATACTACATCTATGAATGCAAAATTAAAAGTAAATTCCCAAATAAAGATCAGTACCTCAACTTTATGAAAACTGTGTCAAAGACAGAATTGGAATTGTTTGTCGGCAACAAGACAATCAAAGACAAATGGAAATATGAAATTTAATTATAAAGGTACAACGCAAAGCAATCCCCCCCCCCCCCCCCTGAACAAAGTACAGCACATGCACACTCTGATCAGTAACTCTGATTAGTAATCATTAAAATTACTCTCTTTTTTCTATGTTAGTAATTACTGTCTCTTCAAAATTATATGTATTGCATATAAATGAATAATAGAGTGTATTATTTAAATATGTTATTTTGATTGTATTATAATTGTCTACATATGTATCTTTAAACATATTAATTTGTGTATAAAGAAATGTTTTTTTTTTTGTTTTTTAAAAAAAAAAAAAAAAAAAAAAATCTTACTTATAAAATAAAACCAAGTACGAACAATCAGCATATGGACTGTTCACCGTGTACGAAATACACGACAAACAGTGGTAACAGGTGTCCGGAAGAGTAAGCTTACCCTGCTGGCATGCCACACCCGCCATAGCTGCATCCAATCTATTAAGCGAAATCTCGGTAAAATAGCGTGATTGGCCAATGAAGGTATGCAAAATACACGTGATGAACAGTGTTAACAACGTAGTAGACCTATATTATCAGGGATATAGTATATCCGTCAATGAAATATGTCAAATATTATAGTCGAAAGAGACATGTCATATTAACCAATCAAATCAATATGACGGCCATAAAACTTTTTAAAGGTTTTAATAAGTTTAGTTCGTAAGTATCCCTGTAGTTGAAGCTTAGATGACAAATGCCTCGATCTATTTAAAAAATCAGAATAGAACGAACAAGCTCTCGCGTAACGAATTAGCTGAGACACAAACACTCCATAAGCTGGTGATATTGGAATGTTACTACTAATAAATGGAAAGTTAACAATAGGAAAGTCAAAGTCATCACGTTTATCGTACAGTTTAACACTGAGTTTATGGCAATTGTCAAAATCGAGACGCAGATCCAAGTAGGAAGCGTAATTGTCGCTGTCAGAAGTGTTTTTAATTTCGAGCTCATCAGGATATATGAATTCTATATAATCACTGAATTTTGAATTATTCAGTGATAGAACATCATCGATATATCGATAAGTGAAATTAAAATGTCTAACCAATCGTTTGTTGGATTTTACGAGTGCCTGCATGTACTCGGCCTCGTATGAATAGAGAAACAAATCAGCAAGCAAAGGTGCACAGTTGGTACCCATTGGGATACCTACCACTTGCTGATAAATTTCCCCTCCAAATTCAACAAATATATTATCTATTAAAAAATCCAACATCTGAATTATCTTAATGGCCGTGAACTTATTTTTGGAATCACTATGGTTCTTAACAAAATATGTAGAATTGTAATTAACAACTAAATATTGATATCTGACATGTCCCGATTTAGTTGAAAAGACACTGTGAATAATGTCTTTCAATCGGGTTTTTAATTTGCTATGGGGAATTTTAGTGTACAAGGTAGAAAAGTCAAAAGTTTGTATAGATGAGACTGAAGCAAGTGATCTAGATTGCAAACCATCAAGTAATTCTTTGGAATTTTTCAATATCCACATTTGATTGATACCACTACGAGAGTATATTTTGTCGCAATATTTTTGAATACCCTCTTTCACTGCCGTTAGTATAGATGTCAATACTTTTGAAAGTGGTTTAGTGGAACAACGGGATGAACCTGCTATAAAACGTTGCTTGTAGGGATTTTTATGTAGTTTAGGTATCCAATATAGCAGCGGCAGATCTGTATAGGTATCACCACATGGCGTACCAAATGAAGTGAGTACAGATCTGTGATTGGATATAATTTCATCCTTACTTAGAGTAGAGCGTTTATACGTAGCACTGTCAATTGGTTTCCCGAAATTTAGTTCTTTGAACAGGCAGTCATAATAATACCGTTTACATATAAACACTAGGTTATTGGATGCTTTGTCAGCTGGCACAATGACATACTTGTTATGTAAGGCGTTGAGATTTTCAACAATGCTAACATCATTGAAAATAGATTTAGGCCTAGTGTCAACTAACAAGCGTTGCATATAAATTCTGCGTTTAAGTAAACGACTAATAGACTTAGTCCAATCTGAGAGAGTATCAGAGATAACATCTTCCCTCTTGGCCCATGATCTAGCGTATTCCTCTACGGCATCCATAATAAGTTTGAAATTTTGATCCCATGAAAATGGTTGCGGTTCTCGGTATTTGGGTCCTGTGGCGACTTCAAAAATGACTTTAAAATTGTTCTCAATTATCTTATATTTTTTTTTACAATTCGGATATCTCAGAATCTACCCATAGGATCTTTCTAAAACTTTCACCTACACCCCCAAAAAGGGGTGGTGGCTGTTGGGTAAATGTATTTTCAAAACGTTTTTCGAATCCGAAATCACCGAATTTGACGATTAAACGCATTTGACCTACATTGGTGTAACTTCGTGACTATTTGACCTATTTTACTAATTCTTTTTTCTGTGGGTACCTTGTAACCTTGACTTCAAATCTGCACTTTCGGATTCTCGAATGTCGAAAATTCGTTACTGTGATTTCGAACCGGAAGTTAAATCAAAATAACAACTTCTTTAATAGTTGCACGATTTTTATGAAATTTAGTATCTTAGTAGATCTCGCTCATGTTACTGTAAAAAGGTCATTAGAAATTTTCAAAATTATCTCCCCTTGGTGATATTAAGGATCAAAATTTTCAAAAAAATCAACGAAATAGATGTCAGATTGCCTTGATTTTTTTTACTAGCTACAGCACTACTGATTCGTACACAAACAATATAATTTGTAGCACAAACCGGAAGTACCACCATCTTGAAATGTTAAAATCGATATTCCTTTGTTGATATTTTACTTACAGGCAAGGCAATTATATTTTCCGAATCCTTTTAGAAAAGCCTAAAAACTGTCGGGAATAGAATTTTCATTTTTGGCAAATGATGGACGCTATTCTGAATTGAAAATGAGCAATAGTGAAAAAAACACATTCATGGGCTTGAAAACATACACAATTGGCCGTGGCTTAGAGAATACATTTAAGAATAACCTGGCTCATGGTAGAATGATTGGTTTTTGAATATTTCAAAAATTCGAATTACCCCTTTGATGTTTTCCGTGCCGACAAGGTTGTTTTCAAGTTAGCTTGGTTTGACTTCGCGAATGCGTTACGCTGGAACCAAAGCTACCATGAGTACCAAATTCCGGTGAGGAACTTTTCACTTTAGTACCTCGGTACCCTTATTTTTCAAGGCGATATCTGCATTTGTTCAAGTCGTTTGATCGTGGCACCTATCGTGCGTCATGACTTTGCGCATGCGCTACGCTAGAACCAAAGTTACCATGAGTACCAATATTCTGGCGAGGAACTTTTCACGTTGGTGCCTAGGTACACCGAAATTTTCAAGGTGATACCTGCATTTGTTCAAGTCGTTTGTTCTTGGCACCTGCCGTTGGTCGTTTTTTTTTCTAAGTCAATTTACGGAAAAGTATCGATTTTCGGAATTTAAAATTGGTTTTAATTAATTGTGAAATTGCAAACGCAAAGTGGTTTTATCGCCTCTTCCATGTTATCTTCATTAGAAGGCTTGATCTCGCCTAAACTACACACAGCTTATCAAGCCCTTCACTCAACACTCTGCATTTTTCGGCACTAAATTTGATTGGGTATAGGCCCCCAACTGTGATCCAATCCGATTCCTTCGTTAAATGGGTTACTAAAAATAGACTACCTTCAATTTATTTTATTTATCCTTCGTTAAAAAAATCGTCACGATTATCAAGTCTCGCGCTTCTAGCTAAAATGTCTATGTGGCAATCGAGATGCAAAGGTCAAGGTTCGATACGTCGACGTTTAACATTTTCACCGGCGTTTTTAGTAGTCAAAAAACATTCAACGGCTGTAGTTCTTTTTCTGTGGGGGTTGCCATATTTGTTTACTACAGTCACGTGCTACATTGTGAGTGTGTTATGTGTTATCTGATTGTACAATGCTTTGAATGCTAATTAGTCACGTGTAAACACAACCAGTGTACAAGTTTAGGAATATCCAAGTGTTGAAGCAACGGTTGAATGTTGTAAAACTTGCGTCCGTTGCTTCAGGAACATGCTTCCATGTTTGATAGGTATTAGTACTTAGATCCATTGCTCAGATATAAAAATTGATAATATCAAAACGACTTTGATAGATGGGGTGGGTTTTGAATTTATTGTCAATGTTCTTTGAATCTCACACTCGTCTATTTTTTATATGTGAGGTACAATCTGTGCAAATTTGAAGGTAATCGCACCTTCGGTACGTTTCCCGGGTGGTGCGAATGAAACCCGTAACGATATTTGTTTATTCTTCAACGCGTTTTATATTGTATTATGGCCGCCATCTTAGAACCGCCGTCATTTACCAAACAACTCCAAAAAATACCCCAAATTCTCAAATCGACCATAATTTCTTTTTATTTCGCGCATGCCCCACGATGTAACCAATGTTTTCAGATCATTTTGTTTTTGTCCGGGTGCAATGTTTCTAACTATATTTAAACCTGTGACTTTGCGAGTTTTTGACCAATTTAAATACTTTTTTCTTGTTACCTTCTTTAAGATACTTGGCATATTTCATGACACGTGACGATGAATATGAAAGCTTTCATATCTGCATGGGACAGTAGCAGATCTAGTTAAGCTTTCATATTTTAATATGAAAGCTTATTGTTTTTGTTAAGATTATTATTAAGCTTTCATATATTTATATATGAAAGCTTATTGTTTCTGTTAAGATTATTATTAAGCTATCATATATTTATATATGAAGGCTTATTGTTTCTGTTAAGATTATTATTCCTATTATTATTAAGCTTTTATATTTTAATATGAAAGCTTATTGTTTTTGTTAAGATTATTATTCTTACTATTTTTTTTTGTGTGTTTTATCCACTTTTCGGTTTTCTCAGAATCTACCCATAGGATCTTTCTGAAATTTTTACCTACCCCCCCCCCCCCCAAAAAAAATGGGTGGTGGCTGTTGGGTAAATATATTTTAAAAAATCGTCACGATTATCAAGTCTCGCGCTTCTAGCTAAAATGTCTATGTGGCAATCGAGATGCAAAGGTCAAGGTTCGATACGTCGACGTTTAACATTTTCACCGGCGTTTTTAGTAGTCAAAAAACATTCAATGGCTGTAGTTCTTTTTCTGTGGGGGTTGCCATATTTGTTTACTACAGTCACGTGCTACATTGTGAGTGTGTTATGTGTTATCTGATTGTACAATGCTTTGAATGCTAATTAGTCACGTGTAAACACAACCAGTGTACAAGTTTAGGAATATCCAAGTGTTGAAGCAACGGTTGAATGTTGTAAAACTTGCGTCCGTTGCTTCAGGAACATGCTTCCATGTTTGATAGGTATTAGTACTTAGATCCATTGCTCAGATATAAAAATTGATAATATCAAAACGACTGTGATAGATGGGGTGGGTTTTGAATTTATTGTCAATGTTCTTTGAATCTCACACTCTTCTATTTTTTATATGTGAGGTACAATCTGTGCAAATTTGAAGGTAATCGCACCTTCGGTACGTTTCCCGGGTGGTGCGAATGAAACCCGTAACGATATTTGTTTATTCTTCAACGCGTTTTATATTGTATTATGGCCGCCATCTTAGAACCGCCGTCATTTACCAAACAACTCCAAAAAATACCCCAAATTCTCAAATCGACCATAATTTCTTTTTATTTCGCGCATGCCCCACGATGTAACCAATGTTTTCAGATCATTTTGTTTTTGTCCGGGTGCAATGTTTCTAACTATATTTAAACCTGTGACTTTGCGAGTTTTTGACCAATTTAAATACTTTTTTCTTGTTACCTTCTTTAAGATACTTGGCATATTTCATGACACGTGACGATGAATATGAAAGCTTTCATATCTGCATGGGACAGTAGCAGATCTAGTTAAGCTTTCATATTTTAATATGAAAGCTTATTGTTTTTGTTAAGATTATTATTAAGCTTTCATATATTTATATATGAAAGCTTATTGTTTCTGTTAAGATTATTATTAAGCTTTCATATATTTATATATGAAGGCTTATTGTTTCTGTTAAGATTATTATTCCTATTATTATTAAGCTTTTATATTTTAATATGAAAGCTTATTGTTTTTGTTAAGATTATTATTCTTACTATTTTTTTTTGTGTGTTTTATCCACTTTTCGGTTTTCTCAGAATCTACCCATAGGATCTTTCTGAAATTTTTACCTACCCCCCCCCCCCCAAAAAAATGGGTGGTGGCTGTTGGGTAAATATATTTTAAAAAATCGTCACGATTATCAAGTCTCGCGCTTCTAGCTAAAATGTCTATGTGGCAATCGAGATGCAAAGGTCAAGGTTCGATACGTCGACGTTTAACATTTTCACCGGCGTTTTTAGTAGTCAAAAAACATTCAACGGCTGTAGTTCTTTTTCTGTGGGGGTTGCCATATTTGTTTACTACAGTCACGTGCTACATTGTGAGTGTGTTATGTGTTATCTGATTGTACAATGCTTTGAATGCTAATTAGTCACGTGTAAACACAACCAGTGTACAAGTTTAGGAATATCCAAGTGTTGAAGCAACGGTTGAATGTTGTAAAACTTGCGTCCGTTGCTTCAGGAACATGCTTCCATGTTTGATAGGTATTAGTACTTAGATCCATTGCTCAGATATAAAAATTGATAATATCAAAACGACTTTGATAGATGGGGTGGGTTTTGAATTTATTGTCAATGTTCTTTGAATCTCACACTCTTCTATTTTTTATATGTGAGGTACAATCTGTGCAAATTTGAAGGTAATCGCACCTTCGGTACGTTTCCCGGGTGGTGCGAATGAAACCCGTAACGATATTTGTTTATTCTTCAACGCGTTTTATATTGTATTATGGCCGCCATCTTAGAACCGCCGTCATTTACCAAACAACTCCAAAAAATACCCCAAATTCTCAAATCGACCATAATTTCTTTTTATTTCGCGCATGCCCCACGATGTAACCAATGTTTTCAGATCATTTTGTTTTTGTCCGGGTGCAATGTTTCTAACTATATTTAAACCTGTGACTTTGCGAGTTTTTGACCAATTTAAATACTTTTTTCTTGTTACCTTCTTTAAGATACTTGGCATATTTCATGACACGTGACGATGAATATGAAAGCTTTCATATCTGCATGGGACAGTAGCAGATCTAGTTAAGCTTTCATATTTTAATATGAAAGCTTATTGTTTTTGTTAAGATTATTATTAAGCTTTCATATATTTATATATGAAAGCTTATTGTTTCTGTTAAGATTATTATTAAGCTTTCATATATTTATATATGAAGGCTTATTGTTTCTGTTAAGATTATTATTCCTATTATTATTAAGCTTTTATATTTTAATATGAAAGCTTATTGTTTTTGTTAAGATTATTATTCTTACTATTTTTTTTTGTGTGTTTTATCCACTTTTCGGTTTTCTCAGAATCTACCCATAGGATCTTTCTGAAATTTTTACCTACCCCCCCCCCCAAAAATGGGTGGTGGCTGTTGGGTAAATATATTTTCAAAACGTTTTTCGAATCCGAAATCACCGAATTTTACGAACAATTGAATTTGACCTACTTTGCTGTAACTGTGTGACTATTTGACCTTTTTTACTAATTCTTTTTCATTTAATACCTTTTAACATTTACTTCAAATCGGCAATTTCGGATTTTCGATTTTCGAAAAAGTTAAATCAAAATTACAACTTTATTAATAGTTGCACGATTTTCATGAAATTTAGTATGTAAGTAGATCCTACTCATGCGACACAAAAAATGACTTTGAAAATTTTCTAAATTATCTCCCCTTGGAGAAATTAAGGATCGAAATTTTCAAAAAATTCGACGAAATATAGGTCAGATTGACTTGAATTTATTTTCAGGTACTAGCTACGACACTACCGATTGGTACACAAAAAATGGAGTTTGTAGCCCAAACCGGAAGTGCCACCATCTTAAAATGTGAAAAATCCCTAAGGCTTTTTAGATATTTTTTTTTACAGACAAGGGAATTATATTTTCCGAATCCCCTAATTAACGCCGAAACACGCTCGCGAAAAGAATTTTGATTTAGGTCAACTTATGGACGCCATTTTGAATTGAAAATGAACAATAGTGAGACCAACTTGACAACTTCTTTAATAAATTCACGATTTTCATGAAATTTAGTATGTAAGTAGATCTCAGCTATGCGACTTTAAAACTGACTTTAAAAAATTTCTAAATTATCTCTCCTTGGAGAAATTAGGGATCATAATTTTCAAAAAAAGCGAGAAAATATAGGTCAGATTGCCTTACAAAAAAAATTGTACTAGCTATGATACTACCGACTCGTACGGAAAAAGTGGAGTTTGTAGCCCAAACCGGAAGTGCCACCATCTTAAAATGTGAAAAATCCCTATAGCTTTTTTGATATTTTATTTACAGACAAAGGAATTATATTTTCCGAATCCCTTAACTAACGCCGAAAAACGCCCGCGAAAAGAATTTTGATTTAGGTCAACTGATGGACGCCATTTTGAATTGGAAATGAACAATAGTGAAAAATCCACATTCATGGGCTTAAAAACATACACAATTGGTTGTGGCTTAGAGAACCTATCGTCTATTAACGAAAATAATACATTACAGGATAGCCTGGCTCATGGTCGAATGTTTGGCTTTTGAATATTTTAAAAATTCGAATTATTCGAACTTTTCACGTTAGTACCTAGATACCCTGAAATTTTCAACGTGATACCTGTATTTGTTGTTCAAGTCGTTTGTTCGTAGTACCTGCCGTGCGTCGTGACTTCGCGCATGCGCTACACTAGAACCAAAGGGACCATGAGCAACAAATTCCGGCGAGGAACTTTTCACATTGGTTTCATGGTGATATCTGCATTTGTTCAAGTCGTTTGTACTTGGCACGACTCAAGGTCGGTTGACTTCGTGCATGCGCTACGCTAGAACCAACGGTACTATAAGTGCCAAATTCCGGCGAGGAACTTTTAACGTTGGTACCTAGGAACCCTAAAATTTTTAAGGCCATACCGGCATTTGTTCAAGTCGTTTGTTCGTGGCACCTGCCATTCGTGTTTTCTAAGTCAATTTATAAGGCTTCCATAAATATTCTTTTGTCCGGTGCAATGTTTTTAACTATATTTAGACCAGTAACTTCGCGATTTTTTGACCAATTTTACGAACACCCGACCCCGTGCGCGCACTATATCATAAAGCCTGTTATTGCGTCAACTGATGTGGTTTCGAATCCCCGGTTGTACGTGGCAAGGATTAAGGTCGCCTCTCCAGCCTTTGGGGGTGGGGGGTCGCCGGGTCCTCCGATTTCTTGCCAAGCGAATTATTGAAATAAAAGTAAACCACATGTTAGTCCCAAAATTAACCGTAGGGATCATGTGGTTAGCCAGGTTTTCCGGCGTGGCGCGGTTTCCCCTTTTCGGTGATGCAGGAGGGATCGCCTGAGTGACAATGGACACCTGACTAGTCGTTTTGATGGTTCGAAAAACCGAGGTCCCGTGTAAACATTGGCGTGCACGTAAAAGATGCCTTGGCAGTTGGAGTTCAGTTGCTGTACGGGCAAAATTTTCCTCACAGCACACTGTATGGCATATGCCAGTCGTTTGCTCTTGGCACCTGTCGTTACGGCTTATATAAGGGAAAAAAAGTGGAATTTCGCCGCGAAACCGACACCGATTGTCCGGAAAACATGAAATTTAGACAAAATACGCCCATTACCACCACGGACCCTGCACCGTACTCCCATTTTAATTCGATTAAATAAAAAAGAGTTTAGCAAAAAATATCGATTTTCGGAATTTAATATTGGTTTTAATTAATTTTGAAATTGCAAATGCAAAGAGATTTTATCGCCGTATTAGTACTATACACATTATCCTTAAAAGTCATTTTTTTTAATTGGGACACTAGAAACCGAAATCGCCCTTTTATGACATTTTTTTTTTTAACCCGGGTGCATTGTTTCTAACTATAATTATGTAAACCTGTAACTTTGCGGGTTTTTTACTGCTGAGGCACCGTTCCAGTGGTCCAAATCTGCCGCGATGATATTTATCCCATATTAAAAGAAGAAATTGCTCAGATATAAAGAATTTAAAAAACCCGATAAAATACGACTATTTTGAAGCAAAACAACTTTGATGGGTGGGGTGGGTTCGGAATTTATTTCCAACGTTCTTTGAATCTCACACTCTTCTATTTTTAATATGTGATAGCTAAAGTCCCAAGGTACAATCTGTGCAAATTTGTATGTTGGTAATCGGACCTTCGGTACGTTGCCCGGGCGGTGCAAATGTACCCGGTCACGAAAATTTGTCCATTCTTCAACGCGTTTTATATTGTCTTAGATTCACTCTCATTTACCAAACAACTCCAAAATGTACCCCAAATTCCCAAATCGACCATAATTTCTTTTTACTTCGCGCATGCCCCACGATGTAACCAATGTTTTCAGTTAATTTTTTTGTCCGGGTGCAATGTTTCTAACTTCTAACTGTATATTTCAACCTGTAATTTTGCAAATTTTTGACCAATTTTAATACTTTTTTCTTGTAAATTCCTTTAAGATACTTGACATATTTGATGACACGTGACAATGAATATGAAAGCTTTCATATCTGCATGGGACAGTAGCAGATCTAGTTCCTATTATTATTTTTTTTGTGTGTGTTTTATCAACAATTCGGTTTTCTCAGAATCTACCCATAGGATATTTCTGAAATTTTTACCCCCCCCCCCCAAAAAAAAATGGGTGGTGGCTGTTGGGCAAATATATTTTCAAAACGTTTTTCGAATCCGAAATCACCGAATTTGACGAACAAATGCATTTGACCTACATTGCTGTAACTTCGTGACTATTTTACCTATTTTACTAATTCTTTTTTCTCTGGGTACCTTGTAATCTTGACTTCAAATCTGCACTTTCGGATTTTCGAATTTCTAAAATTCGTCGCTGTGATTTCGAACCGGAAGTTAAATCAAAAAGACAACTTCTTTAATAGTTGTACGATTTTCATGAAATTTAGTATGTAAGTAGATCTTATTCATGCGACTTTAAAAATGTCATTAGAAATTTTTTAAATTATCTCCCCTTGGTGAAATTAAGGATCAAAGTTTACAAAAAAATCGACGAAATATAGGTCACATTGCCTTGAAATTTTTGTTTTGTATTAGCTACGACATTACTGATAAGTACACAAAAAATGGAGTTTGTAGCACAAACCGGAAGTGCCACAATCTTGAAATGTGAAAAAACCCTAAGGCTTTTTGGATATTTTATTTACAGACAAGGCAATTATATTTTCCGAATCCTTAAAGGGACAATAACACTCTTGCTGGCTTGACAGGTCCAGAATTTTTTTTTAGCCTTATTCTAACTACAAGATGTTTAAGTGTCCTACCTGTTGTGTAAATTATCCATTACAACCTATCTTACTTATCCAGAGGGTTCGAAAATATGTTTAAATCCAAGTTGCATTTGAAAGTGCTTACATAGGCTTTTCACACCATGTTACGGTATGTAGTTGAATTTTTTCAATTTTTCCAATTTGGTGTGTTAAGATGAAATTTGTATCATTTATTAATTGAAATATTGTAAACTAGTACAAATTGTTGACCAGAATAAAGATTGGAACATATTATTCAGTTACAACAAGAGTGGTATTGGGGCTTTAAAGCAAAGCCGAAAAACGCTCGGGGAAAGAATTTTGATTTAGGTGAACTGATGGACGCCATTTTGAATTGAAAATGAACAATAGTGAGACCAACTTGATAACTTCTTTAATAGTTTCACGATTTTCATGAAATTTAGTATGTTAATAGATCTTCCTTATGCAACTTCAAAAATGACATTAAAAAATTTCTAAATTATCTCCCCTTGGATAAATTATAGATCAAAATTTTCAAAAACATCGACCAAATATAGGTCAGATTGCCTTGAAAAAATTATTTTTGTACTAGCTACGACACTACTGATTCGTACACAAAAAATGGAGTTTGTAGCTCATGGTCGAATGTTTGGCATTTGAATATTTTAAAAATTCGAATTACCCCTTTGTTTGTGTGGAGTGGACGTTAAACATCATTTCTCACTCTCTCTCTTTCTGTCTCTCTCTCTCTCTCTCTCTCTGGATGAACATTCTTCGCCAATGCAGGGATCGAACACCCGACCTTACCCACTTAACCAGAGTGATCCTCCTGCTCCATCTGTACCCCGTGCGCGCACTGTAACACAAAGCCTGTCATTGAGTCAACTGGTGTGGTTTCGAATCCGCGGTTGTTCGTGGCAAGGAGTAAGGTCGCCTGTCCAACCTCGTGGGGTTTCACCGGATCCTCCAATTTCTTCCCACTGCTAAAGACCCATACGCGCAAGTGAATTATTGAAATAAAAGTAAACCATATGTTAGTCCTGAAATTACCTAGTTAGTGTCGAGTGGACGTTAAACCCCATTTCTCTCTCTCTTCTCTCTCTCGCTCTCTCAATTTGGACCCAATAACCTTAGGGGATCATGTGGTTAGCCAGGTTTTTCGGCGTGGCGCGGTTTCCCCTTGTCAGTGATGCAGGAGGGATCGCCTGAGTGACAAAGGACATCTGACTAGTCGTTCTGATGGTTCGAAAAACCGAGGGCCCGTGTAAACATTGGCGTGCACGTAAAAGATTCCTTGGCAGTTGGAATTCAATTGCTGCCCGGGCAAAAATTTTGAATTGAAAATGAACAATAGTGTGACCAACTGGATAACTTCTTTAATAGTTTCACGATTTTCATGAAATTTAGTATGTTAATAGATCTTCCTTATGCAACTTCAAAAATGACATTAAAATTTTTCTAAATTATCTCCCCTTGGAGAAATTAAGGATCAAAATTTTCAAAAAAATCGACCAAAAATAGGTCAGATTGCCTTGAATTTTTTTTGGTACTAGCTACGACACTACCGATTGACCGAAAACCATAAAAATTTGACACAATACGCCCATTACAACCCCGTACTACCATTTTGATCCGATTAAATAAAAAAGAGTTTTAGCAAAATATATTGTGGAATTTAATATTGGTTTTAATTAATTTTGAAATTGCAAATGCAAACAGATTTTATCGCCTCTATACACATTATCCTTAAAAGACAATTTTTTTAAAATAACCACTTGAAACCGAAATCGCCTTTTTTGACATTTTTATTATTTTTTTGCCCGGGTGCATTGTTTCTAACTATAATTATGTAAACCTGTAACTTTGCGAGTTTTTGACCAATTTTAATACTTTTTTTTCTGCTGAGGCACCGTTTCAGTGGTCTAAATCTCTTGAATTTCTAGCGGTTGGCTGCGCCGCGAAGATATTTATCCCATATTAAATTGCTCAAATATAAAGAATTAAAAAACCCCGATAAAATACGACTATTTTTAAGCAAAACCACTTTGATGGGTGGGGTGGGTTTTGAATTTACTTTCAACGTTCTTTGAATCTCACACTCTTCTATTTTTAATAAGTGATAGCTAGAGTCCCAAGGCAAAATCTGTGCAAATTTGTAGGTAATCGGACCTTCGGTACGTTGCCCGGGTTGTGCAAATACATTTACCCTGTCACGAAAATATGTGCATTCTTCAACGCGTTTTATATTGTATTATGGCCGCCATCTTAGATCCACCCTCATTTACCAAACAACTCCAAAATATATAGTTGGGTACGAGAGATAAAATCCGTGACCAATTTGCGGGGAAGTTGTTTTGAAGGTGCTTTTTATAAGAAAAAAACCTGCTGAAGCGATTAAGCTTGGGTGCCTCTCTCTAAAATGCTGGCGGAAGCCGTTAGAGGGCCAAATTCAAAATGGTGGTCAGATGTGGCGGGGAAATATAAAATTATGTAATATAGGCTTCTGATGTGTCTATTCGTATGTTTTAAGGGTTTCTGAAATCGAAATACTGTAATCAAAAATCCATCCAGCCACTAGTTTTGCCAAAATGGCCGAAAAATTCAAGATGGCCACCATTTTTGGCCTGGTAAATAGTTTCGGGGTTGATGTCTTCAATTTTGATGAATTTGTGTCTATAGATGGCAACCAGCAATAATACTCACCGATATTTATCATCTGATATACTCTGTAGTGAACTGATTTTGATTTTAATTTAATCAACGCTTCATAATGGAGCCATTGAATCACGTATGATAATCAACATCACCAACTTATCAGATCAAAGCCAAAGTTTTACTATCAAGATCAGATTTAAAAGATAGGTCCAGTTTTGATTGTTCAGATTCAGAAGTTGAAGTTTCATCGGAATCTTCATCACTTGCACTATCACTGCAGTGAACAAGTAAGTCACTTAAACGTCCTGGTAATGCTGGGCTCACATATCTAATCGAGTCGCACTGTCCATTATGGAGCAATTTCCAACAATTACCAACGGAAGAGTGGGTGAACTCAGATTTTAGTAATTAGGCATTAAATAAGCCTGAAAATAAAATAAAGACACGACACAACTATTGTTATGCGAACAGTTGTTTTATTGATAGCTCGACGATGAACTTAACTACTGAAAATCGGAAGGATGAGGAGGATGCCGCTATTGCATTTATTTTCCTTGCTGGTGCTCATCTCAGAAGACAACATTGTCACGGTCATTACAGTATCACTATCGGTTGCCCAAACACTGCTGCGTGGCTCGTCTAAACTAATTACCTGTAATATATCAAGGCTCGCCCAAACTTTCTACCTGCAATGCACGTGCATACAGGTAGTATATAAGCCGGCCAATCGGGCTTGTTGGGAGATGAATTATGACAGTGGTAATGAGGACACGATACTGCCACCAGGTACTTGGGTGAGTGAAATTATACTTTTAACTTTGTTGTCTGTGCAGGATTCGTATGTTCTACTCATCGTCATATATTTTAGTATGAGTAAATAAGTTAGTATGAGTAAATTTATGTACAAAAGTTGACTAATTTTACAGGTCCCGTTTGGATACCTACTGATTGTTCCTGGAATGGTATCATCTAAGAATAGTCGCCGATACATGGTATCGTCGTTGAATAGCCGCCGATACATGGTATCGTCGTTGAATAGTCGCCGATATATGGTATCGTCGTTGAATAGTTGCCGATACATGGTATCGTCGTTAAATAGTAGCCGATACATGGTTTCATCGTTGAATGTCGCCGATACATGGTATCATCGTTGAATAGTAGCCGATACATGTTATCGTCGTTGAATAGTAGCCGATACATGGTATCGTCGTTGAATTGTAGCCGATAAATGGTATCGTCGTAGTATGGTCTTGCCGATGGGTGGACAGTTTCTTCTTGGAATGGCATCTAAGAATAGTCGCCGATAAATGGTATCGTCGACAGTTTGTTCCTGGAATGGTATCGTCGATAACTGGTCGCCAATAAATGGTATCGTCGAAGTATGGTCTTGCCGATGGTTTGACATTTTTTAATGTCATAATTAATTAGTGCGCGCACTCGGGAAAGAATTGTTATGTTGTATATTTATGTAGTTTATAAACTGAATTCTTTTTTATCTTGGTTTTCTTTGTTCCCCAAAACGGCACGCCTCGCCCATCCTGTGACAAACATGTCTTCAGACAACGTCCAAGGTGCTGGGTCTGGCCAATTTTACAACTCGCAATGAACTGGCCTTGAAACAGACCGGGAGATGCATCTCCATACAATATCGTACTGGTAATTGCCTGTTCCCTCTTGTGCAGCTGCAAAAGAATTGACATATTCATTGTCTGTGTTCCCGGTCACAAGACCACATTTTCCGTGCGCCAGGCCACATGTTCCCTGAGTACAACCTATGGGAACGGGCACACTAAGGCCCTGTATCCATAGGCTGTTCACTTGTGGCATGTTCCCCTGTGGCGTGTTCCCTTGTGACCTTGTGACGCGCCACAAGGACAATGAACCTTTGTTTTGTAATGTGCCTGTTCCTATAGGTTGTACCAAGGGAACATGTGACCTGGCGCACGAACATGTGGTCTTGTGGCCGGGAACACAGACAATGAACTTGTCAATTGATTTGCAGGTGCACAAGAGGGAACACCTCATTACCAGTACGATATTGTATGGAGATACATCTACACTGTTGAAATTCGTTACCATCGTACATTGCACACGCCACAAGGGAACAGCCTATGGATACGGAAGGGTCAGGTCACAAGGTCACAACGCCACAAGGGAACGTGTCACAAGGGAACAGTCTATGGATACAGGGCCTAAAAAAAACAAAGGTTCATTGTCCTTGTGGCGCGTCACAAGGGAACATGTCACAAGTGAACATCCTATGGATACAGGGTCTTACATGGGTCCATTATTAAGCGTTGATTAAATTAAAATCGAAATCAGTTGACTATCAGATGATTAATATCGGTGAGTATTGTTGGTTGCCATCTATCGACACAAATTCATCAAAATTGAAGACATCGACCCCGAAACTATTTTCCAGGCCAAAAATGGTGGTCATCTTGGATTTTTCGGCCATATTGGCAAAACTATAGGCTGGATTGATTTTTGATTACAATATTTCGATTCAGGGACCCTTAAAACATACGAATAGACACATCAGAAGCCTATATTGCATAATTTTATATCTTCCCGCCACATTAGACCACCATTTTGAATTTGGCCCTCTAGCGGCTTCCGCCAGCATTTTAGAGAGAGGCACCCAAGCTTAATCGCTTCAGGGGGTTCTTTTCATATAGAAACCACCTTCAAAACAACTTCCCCGCAAATTGGTCACGGATTTTAGGTCTCGTACCCAACTAATACCCCAAATTCCCAAATTTTTATTTACTTCGCGTATGCCCCATGATGTAACCAATGTTTTCAGTTAATTTTTTTTGCCCGGTTGCAATGTTTCTAACTAAATATTAACCTGTAACTTTGCGATTTTTTAATATCTCCTTGGTGACATTAAGGATCAAATTGAATTTTTTTTTAACTAGCTAGGACACTACTGATTCGTACCCAAAAAATTGAGTTTGTATCCCAAACCTGAAGTGCAGCCATCTTGAAATGTGAAAATCGATACTTCTTTGTTGATATTTTACTTACAGACAAGGCAATTATATTTTCCGAATCCTTTTAAAAAAGCCGAAAAACTGCCGGGAATAGAATTTTGATTTTTGGCAAATGATGGACGCCATTTTGAGTTGAAAATGACAACAAGTCGAATGCATTTGACTAACATTGCTGTGACTTTTTGACCTATTTTATTAATTCTTTTTTCTTTGAATACCTTGAAACATTTACTTCACATCTGCTATTTCACGGATGTTATTTCGAAACCAAAAGTTGAGACCAACTTGACAACTTCTTTAATCGTTGCACGATTTTCACGAAATTAAGTATGTGAGTAGATCTTATCGAAACGACTTGAAAAATGTCATTAGAAATTTTCTAAATTATCTCCCCTTGGAGAAATTAAGGATCAAAATTTTCAAAAAAATCGACGAAATGTAGGTCAAATTGCCTTGAAATTGTTTTTTGTAATAGCTACGACACAACTGATTCGTACACAAAAAATTGAGTTTGTAGCCCAAACCGGAAGTGCAACCATCTTGAAATGTGCAAACCGATAAGGCTTTGTTGATATTTTACTTACAGACGAGGCAATTATATTTTCCGAATCCTTTTAGGAAAGCCAAAAAACTTTCAGGAATCGAATTTTGATTTAGGTCAACTTCTGGACGCCATTTTGAATTGAAAATGAACAATGGTGAAAAATCGGTTCTATTTCAGTAACGTAAGTCACAGAGACTTGAGGGGGATAGGAGATGGGCTAGCAATGACCTCACACCAAATTTCAGCTAAATCGACCAATAACTATTCATTTTACCGACCAAAAGCTTCCCACGAGAGATAAAATTTTGCCGTTCGACGCCATTCGCAATTGTTGACTCTAGACACTCAAACGAGCTCCAACACTCGGCGCTTCGTGCCTAACGCTGCAGTTCATAATAATAATAATAATTTTCGTATATTTTAATTATAATCCCACATGGAAATGTGGTCGTATATTGCCGTCGCCCCCGACCGACCGGCCGTCTGTCAGTCCGTCCGTTCGTCGTCCACAATTTCTTGTGAACGCTCTAGAGGTTAAAGTTAATACCCGATTAACTTTAAATATATGCACAGTGTTTAAGGTCATGAGACGAAGAAGCATATGGAAATGTGGTCGTATATTGCCGTCGCCCCCGACCGGCCGACCATCGGTCCACCCGTTCGTCGTCCACAATTTCTTGTGAACTCTTTAGAGGCTAAAGTAAATACCCGAATGACTTTAAATTTATTCACAGTGTTTAAGGTCATGAAACAAAGAAGCATATGGGTTTTCAAGGATATCCGATAGTTACTGCCAGATTTATTACCCTTGATCTCTTCAAAAAACCTTTTGGACGCTCTAGCGGCTAAAGTTAATATCCGATTGACTTTAAATTTAAACACAGTGTTAAAGGTCACGAGACGAAGAAGCCCATTGATTTTCAGTAATTACTGCCAGAGTTATGGCCCTTGATTACCTCAAAAAATATTGTGAACGCTCTTGTGGCTAAAGTTAATATCCGATTGACTTTAAATTTATAAACAGTGTTTGACGCCAAGAGACGAAGAGGCCTAGGTACTCTGAAATTTTCAAGGTGATACTTGTTCAAGTCGTTTGTTCTTGGCACCTGTCGTTGTTTGTTTTTTTAAAGCTAATTTACGGTTTCAAACTATATTTAGATCCGTAACTTCGCGAGTTTTCGACCAATTTTAATATTTTCTTTCTTGTTATTTTCATTAAGATACTTGGTATAATCGATGGCACGTGATTATGAATATGAAAGCTTTCATATCTGCTTGGGACAGTAGCAGATCTAGTTATAATTAAGCTTTCATATTTTAATATGAAAGCTTATTGTTTTTGTTAAGATTATAATGAAGCTTTCATAACGAAAAACGAGTAGCTCGTTTTTCGAGATTCGCCATTATCAAAAAACAATGACAAGTAACAGTTTTTATGTGAATCCACTGCTGAGTCGTGGATTCACATAAAAAAAATTCTTTCTCGTTGTTTTTTGATATTGGCGAAGCTCGAAAAACGAGCTACTCGTTTTTCGTTATTCAAACTTGAATATCAAAAAATCAAATTTGATGGATGTATATCAGCAGTATGTCACCAAAACACATTTTATTAAATGAGTTTTGTAGATCTAGTTATAATTAAGCTTTCATATTTTAATATGAAAGCTTATTGTTTTTGTTAAGATTATTATGAAGCTTTCATAACGAAAAACGAGTAGCTCGTTTTTCGAGATTCGCCATTATCGAAAAACAATGACAAGTAACAGTTTTTATGTGAATCCACTGCTGAGTCGTGGATTCACATAAAAAAAATTCTTTATCGTTGTTTTTTGATATTGGCGAAGCTCGAAAAACGAGCTACTCGTTTTTCGTTATTCAAACTTGAATATCAAAAAATCAAATTTGATGGATGTATATCAGCAGTATGTCACCAAAACACATTTTATTAAATGAGTTTTGTAAAACGAAATTAAAATGTCGAAAATGATGATGCCTGAGCAGTGGATTCACATAAAAACTGTCCTTTCTCGTTGTTTTTTGATATTGGCAAATCTAGACAAACCAGACACTCATTTTTCGTTAGTCAAACTTGAATATCAAAAAAGCAAAGGTGATGGATGTATATCTGCAGAATGTCTACAGAAACACATTTTATTAAATCAGTTTTGTAAAACGAACTAAATATGTCATAACTGAGGATGCCTGAGCAGTGGATTCACATAAAAACTGTTACTTCTCGTTGTGTTTTGATATTGGCAAATCTCGAAAAACGAGCTACTTGTTTTTCGTTATTCAAACTTGAATATCAAAAAAGCAGATTTGATGGATGTATATCTACATAATGTCTCCAAAACACATTTGATTAAATCAGTTATCTAAAATGAACTTAAGATATCATAAATGAGGATACCTGAGCAGTTGATTCACATAAAAAATGTTTTTTTCGTTGTTTTTTGATATTGGCGAATTTCGAAAAACAAGCTACTCGTTTTTCGTTATTCAAACTTGAATATCAAAAAAGCAAATTTGATGAATGTATATCTACAGAATGTCCCCAAAACACATTTTATTAAATCAGTTTTGTAAAACGAAATTAAAATGTCGAAAATGATGATGCCTGAGCAGTGGATAACATAAAAACTGTTCTTTCTCGTTGTTTTTTGATATTGGCGAATCTCGAAAAACGAGGCACTTTATTAAATGTAAAACGAAATCAAAATGTCGAAAATGATGATGCCTGAGCAGTGGATTCACATAAAAACTGTTCTTGCTCGTTGTTTTTTGATATTGGCGAATCTCGAAAAACAAGCCACTCATTTTTCGTTATTCAAACTTGAATATCAAAAAAGGAAATTTGATGGTTGTATATCTGCAGAATGTCTCCAAAACACTATTTATTAAATCAGTTTTATAAAACGAACTAAATATGTCATAAATGAGGATGCTTGAGCAGTGGATTCCCATAAAAACTGTTACTCTTCTTTTTTTTGGTGATATTGGCGAATCTCGAAAAACGAGCTACTTGTTTTTCGTTTTTCGTTATTCAAACTTGAATATCAAAAAATCAGATTTGATGAATGTATATCTACATAATGTCTCCAAAACACATTTGATTAAATCAGTTATCTGAAATGAACTAAAGATACCATAAATGAGGATGCCTGAGCAGTGGATTCACATAAAAACTGTTCTTTCTCGTTGTTTTTTTGATGTTGGCGATCTTTTTGAGATTCAAGTTTGAATGTCGAAAAACAAGTAGCTCGTTTTTCGACATTCGCCAATATCGAAAAACGAGTAGCTCGTTTTTCGATACTCACCAATGTCGAATAACGAAAAACGAAAATCGAGCTAACTTCACACTGCGCTATTACTGTTCTAATAAAAAGTTGAATGCCTTCGTCAATTTTAAGAAATTACGATTTGATCCCTGGCTGGTACGGCTATTTGAGTTGAGAAAGAAATGTAGGCAAATGAATACGGGATGCCAATAAAGAAATCGGGGCGTGTGCGCTTTATCATAAGGTCTGTCATTTGGGCCTCTTTCTCTCTCTCTCTCTCCCTTTCTCGTTTGAAATGGAAGGTATAAAAAGAAATATACGGGTGGCCAAATTATAACGCACATAATAATAATAATAATAATAATAATGGACATTTATAGAGCGCCGACATCCAGCTAGATTAGCTGCTCTGGTGCGCTGTTACAATATTCATAATGGCGTGGAAAAAAGTTTAAAAATCGCAACGGGGAATCACGAAGGCTTCATTAAAAAAATAAGTTTTTAGTTTTAGACTGTCGTCTGTCAATAGCTATCGTTTCGAAAAAAATCTATACACTGGGTCTAGTTGTAATTCACACATTAATAATATGTGAATAAAATAAGGATAAGAAGCTTTATTCCCGCTTCTAGAATGTGCCAGTTTTTATAAACGAGTCCTCGTAAGTTTTTGAATTACTTTCTGTTCGCGCCATGAGTTTATCAACCACTCTTTACACCTGATGCATATCAATTAGCCAAACAACCAATCAAAACCACTCCAGATAATATTGCGCCAATTTGACCTCAAGCTCACAGGTCAAAAGGCGAGTCTGAGCTGTAGTGTTTACTTTGAGACCATGAAGTGTCTTGTTCACCTCGTAGACAAAGATTGTGGAAAGCTGAATAAATTTACAGATACCAGTTGGAATAAGGTTGTATTAAGTTTTAATGAATGGGCTAATCTTGGTGGAAACGAGCTAAAAGTGTGCCAACAGTATAAAGATGTATTTGAGGGTAAGTTTATCAACTAAATCAAACTAAAATTGAAAGTACGACTACGAGTCGCCATTTTATTTTTCTGCGAAACACAATTTTTTGTTGTTTACATTTTAAATTAAATTCTTAGTGGTAGGCGGATTACATTTTATAGACACCTGTATTCATCACAAATGCTCGGGACTTTACAATGCAACGAGAGCTTACGTCCATATATAATATGTCTTGTTTGATGTCATTGCTGTGTGCAAGTTGTTACGATAAATAATAGGCCTAATAATAATGTTTGTTGACATTCATTCAATACATATTGTATAGTCTCGTTAAAATCGACAGCATTCACGCTAGCCTTTGGTTTTATTTTATTAACCCCAGATTGTTTAAGTGTTTTTTCACAAATCAAGTGCAAACATGTGGCAGTGTCTTACTTATCATAAAAGAAAAGTAATTTTTATTATGGGTATTTGTTGCCACTTAAATTCTTCTCAGTCTCAGGTTCTAATTTGCTTATTTTGTGCATGTGTGCAATAATATTAGGAGTATGTTTGTACTTATAGGGAAAAAAGATGGTGCACTACCAGTTTATGGCTATCATTACAAGTGTTATTCGAGATTCACAACAGACAGAACAAAGATTGATCGAGCTACTAAAAGAGTTGCACTACAGCCTGGTAATAATAAGCAAACGAGTTATAAGAATCAATCCACATCTAGGTCACAAGGTTTGCCATCAGCCGCAACTAAATCTTCAACCACCCAAGCTGTCAACCTGCGAGGGCATGTCTTGCCTCCTGTTTGCATTATCTGCAAGAAAGTACCTCTGTTCTACAGGTGTCAAAAAAAAAAGACTGTCTCTGATAAGCTGATTTTAGCAGAAACTAAAGATGAAGGTATTTTTTTATTATTTGTTCAATCGTTGTGATTAAAATTGTGGAATAGGTTCATCGCCCCTCCTCAGCGTGTCGTAAAAGGCGTTTATTGCGGACAAGGGTCAGGTGGCTGATGAGTTATCTATCAATCTGCCATCAATAGAGTCGAGGGTTCGACTCTCTTTCTCTGCGATCTCAGTGACAAGGTGGGGGAGTAGCCAATCCAAACATGCAGGGTTATGTATTTACCCCTGCAGCACAAGTACTCCCAGGCCAGGGTTAAAAATATTTCCGTTTGCCAAAACCCGACTCATGGTGATAAGGTATTGGTAGGTAGGTGGACAAATTTTGGGTTTTTTTTGGGGGAGGGGTTGGGGCCAGACTTTGGCGATAAATACCCGATTTTACGAAATCACTTGTCGAGTTTGGTGTTACTATGTATAGACATGACAGTGGCTGTTCAATCTCTCTTGGTGGGCGCTTATTATTGGCCCTGTGCAAATGCAAATTGAGATATTTCCATAATTTTTTTTTCAAATTTTGCTATGCATATTGGCAGTACACACGAAAAAAAATCATTCACCTGCAGTAATTTTAGTACCCAAAATCACGACGTCAAAGTCATGTTAGACATGCATGATAAATTGACCGAGACCCTGGGTAAATGGGTAATATTTTAAAAACTGTCATTATCTGAAGGTGGGAATATGAATTTTCCATCACTAGAAACCTTGTACTATGGGAAAATGGCAAAAATATTTAGACTCGGGGGGGGGGGGGGTGCAACAAAAATCGATTTCTAAGCACATTTTCCCTATACAGACGACAGTCTATTTCTTTTTGAAAATGTTTATGTTATCTACACATTTCAATTCAAGTGGAAGCTCATTCCATAGTTTCGGAGCAGCCACTTTGAAGCTTCGGAGACCAAGATTACTTTTTACTTTTGGTACAACTAATAGGTTCTGGTTCTCTGACCCAAGGCTTCTAGTTGGTTGGTATTGATGTAGAAGTGTGGATTAAAATGAAATGTATATACGAATGGTAGGCTTGTATAGATAGAACATGCGGTTGGCAATTAAATAATATGGGTAGCTTACTCAGGGTAGTAGGCGGGCGGGCGGGCAGATCAGGTAGAACAATTTCAATACACCCCTGTTGCTTTCGCAGGAATGAAATTAGATTCAGTTTGTATTTTATCTACTTTCAATATTTCTGGATTAGTAAAGATACAGAATTTCACAGTATACGGAACTTTTCACATGTGTGCTACTTTCATCGCTGTGGATGAAGGTGTTTGTATGCACCATGAAGCTTCAAATGACAAAAGACAATTAAAAAGGGATTCTGGATCTGCATTTCGAATAAATGCACAAACAATCTGCAGGAATTTTAGTGTTATTATATAAAACGAATGGCAAATAACCATCAATATGGGTCTAGGCTATTCGCCATTGGAATGGCGAATATCCACTCCCATTAAATCAATACATGTATGTGTTCATCTAAATTATTTTCGCATTGTGACGGGAAAATATCACTGCTTGATCATTTAAATTGAGTAATTTTAATAAATCCAAGATGGAAGCAGACAAAATGTACAATGGTTAATTATATGACTAAACATAATAAATTGCGATTTCCAAGACAAATAGATTTGTACAGTGATGATCTGTCTCAGAAATAATTAAAAAGTGTGCTGCCAATTGGCTTTGGGAACCAACAACCTCATGAAGTTATCTATACTTATGGAATCATACACTTTGTTTGGCACCTGTTGAGGAACTACTCATTTGTTCCATGTCTATACCATGAAAATTCGTTTCATGACCCTACTTTATGTTAAATGCCCGAAGAGCAACTTCGGTTGGGAAAACGTTAGCACAAATTATGTAGTTTCATTTCGCCAGCATAAATATATTAATGATAGCCCTTCTGACATTTAACAGAGCTGTATAAGACATGGTATTTCATGATTGTAACGAACAGATATATACTAAAACCAGCGGCTGCCCGGCAGGATACGCCCAGATGGATAGAGAGCATGCTAAACAAAAAGAGATTTTTCGAACAATCAAAAGTCATTACTCATGAAGCTACGATCCGATATGCACGAATATCGAGAGGAGCAAGATCTTTGGGTTATAAATCGGAACAAAATTGTGAATTTCTTGAGGGCCCACAAACTTGATTTACCAGATGTTTACAATATTTGTGTACGAGTGTTTGCCATATTTCGTACAATCAGGGGCATAATTCAGGAAGTTAAAATCCAATATGCACGAACTTCGAGAGCAACCAAGAGTTTTGGGTTATAAACATGCATTTGAAGTTTCATCAAAATTGGATTAAAATTGTGACCTCTGCAAGGTCCACAACCTTGATATACAATATATTTACACTATTTGCGTACACGCGGCAGCCATTTTGTCCGGCAGTTTGGGTCTGATTTTCACGAAATTCAAACTCAACCTTCATTACGGTGTAACGGTGATAAAATCAAGCCGTTTTTTTAAGTGGATAACAATTGTGACCTCTACAGTGTCCCCAAGCTTAAAAACGTGATTTTTCGTACAATCAGGGGCCACAATCCACGAACATGCCAATATCGAAAAGAACCGAGATCCTAGGGTGATAAACCTATATTTCAAGTTTCGTTGAAATCGGTTAAAAATTGTGATCTGTAGAGTGTTCCCATACAACTGTGGACGGACAGGGGCAACGACAATATACGTCCACATAAAAAAGGTGGGCGTATATAAAAAAATCTCTGCTACTAACTATAACACTTTATCCTGTTGATCTTGACTGATGGCTTAACCTAGAGTTTTGGGCGGCCATTTTGAATTCTATGCAAATTAAGTGAACTCAAAAAGGGTTAAGTAAGGTTTCAATGAATAATATAATATCAAAAACGCATACATAGACACCAAAAACAACTTCATATTGGACTAACTTTTAAAGTTAGACTAATTTAACCATATTCTGTATACCAGGGAAATATTGTGTGAAGACTCAATCTTAGCACTTCGGCCAATCAACTAGGAGGAATTTCATTCTGCCTATGCCAGGGTTCTACTATCACGATTCGCGCTTCCATTCAAGATATCTTCATGAAACTTTATACAAAAATTAACCTTTTACAGTAGTCGTGCCTTTTGCTAATTTTGAATTTCTAGAATTTAATAATTTTAGTGTTTCGTGTTTCTATGAAAATTTGACTTAGTTTTTGGTGTGTAATTTTGTTTCCGGGACATATCTTATAAATTGTGCAGTTTGCTTTTTAGTACGGAAAACCATTAGGGTCAATCAAATGAAAATAAAAATATTCTGATTATCTTGTAATTACAAGATAACCATTTCATACAAATATCTTGTACTTACAGGATAACTATCTTGTAATAACAAAAAAGCTAGCTTGTCATTACAATTTACGAAGAAGGCCATTAAGGTCAATCACATGAAAAAAGTGTTCTGACAAATTTATATTAAGGTCGCTCTACACTGACTTATCGGATAGTTAGGCTAACAAAATAAAAAAAAATTATGTTACGGGATCATACCCTCATTGAAGTCCATACTCTCATTAACTTCGTAGTCACGCCAACTTCATACTCTCGATGATATCATTTATTAATGATTCATTATTTCCATGCTCCCCTTAAAGCCACGGAACGCCATAAACATTTTTCAGATTTTTAAAATAAATTCAAGCTAGAATGTGCACAAATATAGTATTAAAGAAATCAAAATCAAGATCGACACGATCCTGAAATTTTACATTAGAACCCGCGACACTACGCGTCTTTGGTCCTAATGATCCCAGGACATGTCTATTGGACAATAACACCCTTCTAAATGCCAAACAGGGAGTGTTTATCTTCTAAATAAAATGTTATAAACTGTAGCTACTATCGCGTTAACGTGTTTTTTGGGAAGGTGTGTGTGTGTGTGTGTGTGTGTGTGTGTAGTGGGGGGGGGGGGTGTTAACTCAGGATCGACTGGTCGCGGGGCTCTGAAAAACAACAGAGTTTGTCTTCTCACGACCCAAATTCTTCACACCGAATTTGATAAAAAAAAAAAAGTTTGAAACTCTGTCTAAATCGCGTTAACGAGTAAATGTCGACATCAGAATGACAAGAGTAGTTAATATCATTCGGAAAATCGGAAGATTATGAAAATTAATGTGATGCCTACGCTTTATTCCAAATATTAGATAAAAATCGTCCAAAACCCTAACCTATATCGTGTTAACAAGACACTTTCCTACCGACATGAAAGGGGAGTCATCGTCTCAAGGTCTGTAAATCATTACATCACGAGAAAATTTACACAAGGTGTAAATATCTAAAGAACATTAAATCTAGTTCTGAAGATCGTTAACACAGGATGGCGGAATTCCGAGAATAGTATTAGGGGATCTCGAGAACATTAAATTCGAATCTCAAGAACGAATCACAGCATCGCAAGTTCTGGAGATCTTCTGCAAAATTTACATCACCATATGACTTGAAGCGATTAATTGTTTGTTTTTAAAAATGCATAAAATAATTTTAACTATTGGGGAAAGTAAATATAGGTAATTGTACTAATTGGGCGTGTCCTTAACTTTTTAAAGTGAAACTTCTATGAGGTCGTTTTTCAATGGTGAAAGCCACCTTTCTTCATCTTCATATGCTAGCAACATATGTGTATTATGTAGATAAGCAATGTTTGTAAAGCGTGTTACTATTTTATGAGCTAGGAAACTCAAACCAAATCTCGTTTTACTCCAATATTGTATAATCTACATTGGTACCTATTTCCTTTAGAGTTAAGTTCAAATACCCCTTCTTACTTATCTTATAAGTTAGGCAAACAACCTATGCCCTCACCCCCCGCATATGAAGTATATTTTCCAAAAAGAAATCCTTGATCAGCAAAGCACACATGATTTCTAGTAGAACGTTTTGAAAACTTATGTTCATTTGGTAATTGTTCATTTTATGTCCAAGCCCCTCTTCTCTGGAACAAACTACCGCAAAAAGCACTTATTATCAGAGGCCTTTCCTAGGTAATTTCAATTTATGCATGACAATGAATTTGCCCAGTGATTTCCTGTCATATAACTTATATGTTTACTAAGGTTTTTAATTATGATGAATTCGTATGGTTTAGTAAATTGTGAAATGACAGACAAAATACTTTAAATGCAAATAAACTGAGAACTTATCGACTGTTTAAAAAGGATTTGTATCCAGAATTTTATGTAACATGTGCTTTGACCAGACAACAACGTAGTGTTATTGCCAAACTCAGATGTGGAGTTCTCCCCCTTGCAATAGAAACCGGTCGTTACTGTAAGCCCCCCATTCCTTTAAAAGATCGTATCTGCCCTCTTTGTAATATAGAAATTGAAAACGAAATTCATTTTTTAATTAATTGTGAATTTTTAGATGATATTCGATACAAACTTCTTAATGCCTTCAATTTTGATGATTTTTTAAATTCTGATTCTATGAACAAGTTTTTAACCATCATGATGTCTTCAGAAAATATTCCTTTAATTGCTAATTGTATTTTAAATATGCTCAAAACTAGACAATTTTACTTGTAAATATATCAATGACTTTTAATTTAATGTTTTTAGTTCGCCCAAAGATACTGTTGACTTTTGTTTTAATGTACATATTTTTATATCGTGTCTCATAAGTCGATAACGGCTGGGTATTTTTCATCACTTTTATTGTAATTGTATGTTTGTATGTATATTTTGGATGTAATACGTGACACGTAAATAAAATAAATTATTATTATTATTATTATTATTACTTATACTGCTTGAATATTCTTACATTTTATATATGAAATATTCCTAAATTATTTTAATGAATTCACTGGGCCCGTAACAAACAATTAGTGTCGCACAGAAATATGACGTTTAAAGTTTGAACATTCGTTTAGTTATTGTAATAGTGTGAAAACAGAATAATGAAAATATTTAATTATTTTGTATATGATACAACATTGGTACTGGTGGTCAGTATTATGAATATATCTTTGGTCACGATGCGGGGTTATCAGAATTCTCTAGTACGGACCAAGAGAACTATTAAAGGCAAATCGGCATTCATCTCCGACCTACGAACATACAAACAAAATGTTTGGATAAACAGACCCGTAGCTACAGGGGGGGGGGGGCAAGAGGGGCGCGGTGGTCGTTTTTTTTTCTAATTGCGTACATAGTTTATTTCAAAAGTTTGAGAAATGTAAAGATAGAATAAAAGGCACCCTTTAAAAACAATTTCATCCATATAATTGCCCGATGTCCGGTTCTCTTGTCTTAATTAATGTACATCATTTCATTAAAAATATACTCAATCCAAGGATACAAAATATACCAGGATCCGTATTCAAAGGATATCTTAAGTCTAAGATAGTCATTTAACTACAAGCTTTCACTTAAATATACGTAACTTCCTGTAAGTATAGGGCAAGTGGTATTCAACGGCACTGTTAAGTATCGAATTTTCCATCAAAGTTAAGCTTCCTTAACTTTTAAGTGTTAGTCTTTAAGTGGTATTTAAAGGCCAGTTTAAGTGAGAAACGTGAGATTATAATTCCTCCTTTTAACGCTCCTATGAAAATACTTTGTTTTCAGCTTATATATCGTAAATTTGCCAATCTAAAATGATAAACACATCGTAAAAGACATCCGTGTATGCAGTGATAGTCCGGGTTAAAATTGAGGGAGGTGCCACCTGGAGAGGTGGAAATTCTTATGTGGTTTTTCGAGACCATTTTTTTAAAAATTCTGAACAAGAATATATGAGATAAACAGGTCAAATCCTAAGCCCTTTTCCGTTAGGGCTGGTTAGGGCACTTTTTCAAATGGCCGCCAAAATCTCATATACATAGTGACAATATGGGTCTGTTCGCTAATACTAACAATTTGCATTAGTTAGTATTAGAATTATTCCAAAAAAAACCCTTCGATTGTAGTCCAGACTCTTGAAAGTGATGAAAAGCGAGGGCGCTCTTTACATGGCCGCCAAAAAACGTAGATGAACTGTCTATATTTTTTAATATGCATTTATCAGGTTACGCAAAGGTCATTAAGCTTTAAATAAGCATTACAAAGCGTAAAACATGTACATGTATGTTTATATATCTATATTATCGAGATACTAAGTTAAAATTTGGTAAGTTGTTTCTATATGATCACTGAAAAAATGTTTTGACATCTCATTCTTGAGGGAGATTAAAGGGTAAGGGCTTATACTGAATTGTTCTTACAATGTATCCTGGTATGAAAAATCACTCACAATGTAATAGCATTAATTTTCAAAGTCGTTCAAATCACTGCATTCTTAATAGTCCCCGCACGCATTGTCAATGGACTCCGAGAATTATAAATTAGCAAACCTGGGGTCCACAACAACTTCAAACATACCCACAGCTTCAGACACTCAACCATCACAGGTGTGCGAGGGCCTTGAAGAATACGCATCACTGCTGTACGGAGTAAAGACCAAGAACGTCAATGAAGCAAGGTATGCCATCTTTGACCGATAGTTAACAAGGGAGCAAATATCAAAGGATATAGCATTGCTACCACCCTGTTGTCAAACACTGCAACTTCGTAAACTCTGAGCGCATTTCATGGCTCGAGAGTGGTGTTCAGCAGGCATCAACGATTACGAAGGCACCGATGCCTGTGGCAATGGTTGGAATATAGAAATTGAGCCGAATTGGATGGGGACAATGAGGCCTGAAGATGTGCAAGAACTATTTATTGACAATAAGTGCGAGAACGATCTAGAATGCAGTGATCTGAGCGACTTTAAAAATTAATGCTATAACATTGTGAGTGATTTGTCATACCAGGATACATTGTTAGGATGATTCAGTATAAACCTTACCCTAAAGCCCCCTTAAAGAAGGAGATTCCAGACATCTTTTCAGTGACCATATAAAAACGACTTACCAGCTTGGCGTTTAGCGATAATTCTGAAGAGCACCCGCAATTTTGACCTCCATATAGATTATTTGTCACACATGTAGATTCCTTTCAAATACCTTTATGTAAAACTAATGCAAAAAGAGGTCAATTACGCCACAGTAATCTTTTCTTAACTGGCCCATATCCTTTTCTCGTGAGATGTAAGCGTATATTGCGAAGAGCGCCCCCATTATAACTCTAATCAAAATTACCGCATTTCCTCGAATACAACCCCGGCCTCGATTATAACCCTGGCCTCGAATAGGGGGTGTTGAGATAAATACAACCATGGTCTCGAATAGAACCAGGGTCTTTAATATCACCCGGGTTTAACGTAAAAACTGAATATAAATGTCAAAATATAAATTAATTGATGATCCCTGCACAAGAAGTAGAATTGTCTCATGTCACGCACAGAGAGTTAAGCCTTCGTATTTGCAAGACCGACCCTGTCTGCTTGTTTTACTTGTCCAAAATGTCACTCCTATAGAAGATTTTGAAGCATTAATTCGGGTCTGAATAAATACAACCCGGCCTGGATTATAACCCGGGCCTCAAATAGAACCCGGGGGTCGGGTGGTGCTGAACGAAATACATCCCCGGGGTTGTATTCGAGGATAAACGGTAATGCAAAATGTGATCATTGCGTGGCCTAATAAATGCTTATTAAAAGATATAGACAGTTTATCTACGTTTTTGGCGGTCATGTAAAGAGTGTCCTCACTTTTTATCACTTTCATGAGTATGGACTACAATTGCAGCTAGTTAGGGGATAAATTTAATACTAACCAATGCAAAAGTGGTTAAACGTGCATCATTGTTACTTAACCCATACAGTCACTATGTATATGAGATTTTGGCGGCCATTTTGAAAAAAGCGCCCTAACGGAAAATTGCTCAGGATCTGGTCTGTTTATCTCATATATTCTTGTTCAGAATAAAATAACGGCTCTAGAAAAAACACATGAGAATTTATACCTCTCCAGGTGGCACCTCCCTAAATTTTCCGGAGTGCCTCAAGGATCTGTTCTTGGACCAGTACTGTTTATTCTGTACACACGATGTTTGGGGAATGTTATAGACCAGTTTGATATAAATCATTTCTCATACGCTGATGATACACAGTTAATCAGTAAGTTTAAACAAGACAATGCTCATGATTCCATTGAAAATACTACTCGCTGCTCTAAAGCTGTTAAATCCTGGATGAATAAAAATAAATTAAAGTTAAACGACGAAAATCCAGAAGCAATACTTGTTGGAACACCACAGCGTCTCGCATCAACTCCCGATTCTTGTCGAGTAATTTGCGACTCTAGTATTGAATTCGAAACAAGGGTTAAAAATCTAGGTATTATTTTTGACCCGTCTTTAACAATGGAAAAACAGGTTAATCAGTTGTGCCGTGTTTGTAATTTTCTTCTCCGTAGTATAGGAAACATTCGTCATCTATTGACTACAGCTGCTTGTCATCTTTTGGTGCGTTCTCTTATTTTCTCAAGATTGGACTATTGTAATAGTGCTCTGGCTGGAATATCTCAACATTTATTAAAGCGACTTCAAATAATTCAGAACAACTGTGCCAGAATCATCACAAGAACAGCAAAACGTCAACATATAACATCTGTCCTTAAATCGCTTCGCTGGTTACCAATAGAGGCTCGTATAAAATTTAAAATCCTAACACTGGTCTACAAGTCAGCATGATTCAGCTCCATCATTTATCACAGATCTTATGCAGCCTTATTTACCAAAACGACCACTTCGTTCACAGAATAACCCAACACTTGTTGTACCTTCAACTAAATTAAAATCTTTTGGTGATAAGGCCTTCAGTGTATATGGTCCACGACTATGGAATGACTTACCTGACAATATAAAGTGTTCAAAAACAGTTGCTCAATTTCGATCTAGACTTAAGACACATATGTTCACGATGTATTATCCACAGGAGCTATTAACTTACAGCGCTAAGAGCATGCTCATGGATGGATTAAGCGGTATATAAATGTACATTATTATTGTTATTATTATTATAATATTAATTCTCAAAATGGATTTACAAAATAAAAAGGGTTTTACATTTGAAAGGTCAGTCTAGTTGTCTTCACCCTCGTAATCTATAATATATCTATTTAAAATAATTGCAAATCGGAAATGATCGTGTGTATTATATAAAGAAGAAATCATAATGTTAATACAGTGGACATCGTACGGGATCGTTACATTATGTCGGACAGCACAGAGTGTCGTAATACCGAGTTTTCTCTTAAACGGGAAATACTTTAACTTCGAAAACCGGAAGTATTTTTTATATTGTAGCTTATTAGGTTATTTATATAACAAAGAAACACAGGGTTACTAAAAGCAGTGTTCACGAATCGTGTTTAGACAGTCAAAATACATATTTACAAAACGAAATGGCCTCCAGTAGTGTTATTACATATGAGATGTTAATGAACCAACTGAAATTAAATGAAGTAACTATGGAAAATATTAAATTAGACATCGTTAATACAACTAGCGAACGGGTTCGAAACCTGGAAAAACAAATCAGTGATATAACGTCTGAAAATACTAAATTAAAACTCCAAGTAGATGTCATTACAAATGAAAATAATCAGCTCGAAATTGAATTACAAGATACCAAAGATGTAGCTGAATTGTCACCACAAAAGGTAAATGATCTAGAACAATGGACCAGTAGATCGAGTGTACGAATATATGGATTATCTGACAATCAACATGAAAGTTTTACAGAGTCTATAAATAAATCATTAGATGTTTTTGATAAAATAGGTGTTCAATTGTTGTTGTCATTGCGCATCGTCTTGGTACGTTTAAAGAAGGAAAATGCCGAGAAATAATTGTAAAATTCATGTCTCGAAAGGACAAACGGATCGTTATGAAAAATAGACGAAACCTGAAGGGATCTAATAGTACTACCCGGGAGGACCTTACGCTGTTACACAAAACCTATAACTCACCACTAGTATCTCAAACCTGGTCTATAGAGGGTGTTATTTACGCAAAATTGGTTACTGAAAAAAAATCAAAGTTTATCAACACACAAATATTGAAATAGCACTCGATGATAACAGTGTCGGTTTTAAAAATAAATCAAATGCTGTCCTGAAATCAATCCAGTTTGCGGATAATGCAGATCTCACACAAACGAAGACAAGTGATATGGAAGTATCTTGTTATCACGACTCGACTTCATCTCAGTCCCAAATCGAGCAGAACAGCATTTTAAACCCTGTTTGCGAGACTACGCCAGGTCAAACAGGTCAACAGTCTATTAATTTAACTAGCTACTTCAGTCCAGTTGCTACAACAACTACTACAAGATCCCAACATACCTTAAAAAAAAGTCCTTATTAAAACCTATATGATAAAATTGATTTATAAAGTATTGTATTTCATTCTGTGATAATATGCTGTCTTATTTTGTTCGTTGCCATCATGACGTATACGTGTCCCTAAAAGTCAATATAGATTCATTTCACGGTAATGATGTTCTTATTTAAATTTTCTGGTTATCGAATAGATTAATACCCTCTTTAACATAAAGTGTATTAACCTACAGTTTTAGTATTGGTAATGTTGTACACGCTACGAAGCATCGTATTGATAATTCTTAACGAAGAGTTTTCAAACGAAAGCCGTTAATTGTGAAGGTAATCGATTAACTTATTTTTATCATCTAGATTGTATATTCATTTGAGAAAGTGTACTCTTAAACTTTGATATAACCTTACCACTACACCACTGTTCACCCTGTAATTGTAGTTATTTTACATATCATCTACAGTATTATTTTTCTATGAGTGTTTTGCTATATTTTTATAGTTGTTTCCTATTACATATTATTAGCCCATTTGAAGTGACGATCGTTCTTTATATTTTAAACTCAAATGCTGTGTGTAATTTAAGTATCATACACTATGTTAAACAAATTTATACGTATTTGCTATAATATAACAGCTCAAAAATCGATCAATATTATAAAATTCATATTTCATATTATTAGCCCATTTGAAGTGACGATCGTTCTTTATATTTTAAACTCAAATACTGTGTGTAATTTAAGTATCCTACACTATGTTAAACAAATTTATACGTATTTGCTATAATATAACAGCTCAAAAATCGATCAATATTATAAAATTCATATTTCAAAGTTTCTAAAATATTTTATTCCCCTTAATGCTTAAATATCATTATACCACCTTCTCTCGACTCAAGGTATTCACCCTAATCCAAGTCCATTTAACATTCACAATCCTGATAACTTGTCTATTTGTCAACTTAATATTAGATTTCTTAGAAAATTTTCTGTCTGATTTCCATATTAATTATATGTCTCACAGAAACACATCTAGGTGGGGTTATTATTTATATACACAATGACATTTTATGTGAACTTTTATACTCTTTAGAGTTTCATTTTGATATCACTTGGTTAAAAAATACCTTGAATTCTGATATTATCTTAATTTGTCTTACTTATAGATCAATTGAATCCCCTATGAATTATTGGACCTTATTAAACGAATCAGTGGAAAAAGCTTTCGATATATCTCTAAATATCATGTTGTTAGGTGATCTTAATTCCAATTATTTTAACCCACGTAAATATGTACACACACTCTATGCTATGCATAATCTTAGTAATACTGTTACAAAACCTACTAGGATAACTGAAACTTTAAGTACATTATTAGATCCTATAATTATCTCTAATGGTATTAGTAAGGTTCCACAACCAGTACGAAATACGAACTATAAAGTACGGACACGGCTTCGTACTTCGATTTTGACGGGTTCCGCAACCAGTACGAACTACGATCTACGAACATGGCTTCTTGTTTAGCCTACTGGTGTGGGCCTTGGTGAATGACCTGATATCAAATGACCTGATATTAATTTAAATTTGAGTCCCCAAAAAAGTTCACTGCAATGTGTTTCTATCAAATTCGAGGTCGAAGTGGCCGACTATCAAAAAAGAACAAATTTCACAGCCAGAACATTTGTTCAAAATCACAACAATTGCCGATCACTTTGACACTTATTAACCATATACAGAACTGTAAATGTTCAGGCTTTCTATTATACCGTAAAAATACGAATTTCACTCACAAATAAGTGAGAAAATCACGATTTCCCACTCGTTTTTTTAACCCCGAACCTTTCCAGAAATCTTCGTAGATAATGGACGAACCGAAGGCCGCTTATGTCAATGAGACGCATGAAGTGATGACGTCAGCACAAAAAAACTTCGTAGTTCGTATTGGTTGCGGAACCTCTCTACTATCACGACGGATACTCTCGATATTCATACTTATCATAATAAAAGTTATCAACGTAAAATATATTTATATCAACGCGCAAATATTCGCCAGTTGAATCATGATATATCTAATATTGATTGGGACGAAGTATGGAATGTAGATAAATCTATAGATAAAATAACCGACAAGTTTACATCTAAACTAGACGAACTGATATCCCTTCAAAAATAATTACTGTAAGAAGTAAAGACAAACCTTGGTTTACACCCGAGATTAAAAAAACATATACGTATAACAGATAGGCTTAGGAAAAAAGCATTGAAATCAAAACGAACAGACCATCTATCTGCCTACAAAAACATAGAAATAAAGTTAATAACACGAAACACTATGCAAAAAAAGAATATTACAACTCAATTAATGAAAATAAAAAAAAATTTAAAGACAAACTCCCAGCGAGACTATTGGAATACCCTCAAAAGTTTTATCAAACAACCTAACCGAAGTAATATACCATCTCTTCAGTCCACGTCAAATGTTAATGTAACAGATTCTAAAGATAAAGCAGGTTTACTTAATAAGTATTTTAGTTCTATTTCTACTATAAATAATAAGGTACAACTACCAGAATTTCCATCTCGATGTAATGACACATGTCCGCCAATCAGTATAACCACTAAGGGGCCATCCATAAAGTACGTACGCTTGAAGGGGGGAGGAGGTGGGTCACGCCAAAAGCGTACAGGTGCGTACAGGGGGGGGGGGGGCATTGGCAAAACGTACGTACGCTTGATTTTTTTAACTCTAATTTCGGGACGTGCGCACTTCCCTCACGTACGTTCGACGCGTGCTGCTTTCCTGATATTATTGTTATATAGTCATTGTATATGTATCAGTATAGATGTTTTCACAACGGTATTCGCTGGCTCAGACATTCGCTCAGACGAATGAATCAAACTTCGGATGACGTGACGAATGAATCAAACTTCGTTTGACGCAATTTTGGAGATAAGGGCATCTTCTGCTTCGTCTCAGACTGCCCTGTCAGCGCTATGTCATGCTCTATCTGTTTAGTACAAAAGACGACCTGTGGATCCACGCGTCAGGCCTATTTTGCTACCCTTGTAAAATGACGAGATTATTATTATTATTATTATAGACCTTTGGCCTGGCCAAGAATTCAACGCACTCTGACATGCGCAAACACATCGCGAGATGGCTTTTACTTGCGATTCCCGGTCCCAGGGTTAAATACTAGTTAAAATCCGTTTAATTATATATCTGACTCCTCCTGATTTCTACGATTGTTTTCCCGGGATTTCGTACGGGCGTACAGGGAGAGGGGGGGGGTATGCCAAAAGCGTACAGGAGCGTACAGGGGGGAGGGGGTCTGAATTTTACCCATTTTGAGCGTACGTACTTTATGGATGGCCCCTAACATGAACAAAATCACTTATTAAAAAATTTAACACATCGAAAGCAAATGGACTTGGTAATATTAACAATCAACGTGCCAAAGTATGTGTCTACCACTTAGTAAGTTATTTAATTTGATAGTAAGTAAACGTGCGTTTCCTAGCAATTGAAAATTAGCTCATGTCATCCCTATATAAATTTTAATCAGGATCTCTACCCGGCTTTTCCACATCACACCAACTTATTGAGATGTATAATCACATATGTACCGCGTTAGATAATATTTTGTGATATTTCTAAAGCCTTTGACAAAGTTTCACATAACGACTTACTTCATAAAATGTGTAATTACGGAATTAAAGGTGAATTACTTGAGGTAGTTTCCGATTATATAACAAATATAAAAAACAACAATTATACTTGAAAACTGTCAATCGTGTATTAGATTTCCTGATGCCGGTGTCCAACAAGTTTCTGTACTTCGTCCGTTACTTTTTCTTATCTATATAAATGACATATATGAAGGTCTAATAAGCACTTCTAGATTATTTGCAGAGGACCCATCTCTACTTTCAACTGATATATCTATCAACAACATTGAAAACAAACTTTATTCAGGTCTAGATATCTTGTATACATGGTCAAAGACATGGTTGATTAATTTTAATTCTGAAAAAAAACATCCTTACTTACATTTACAAATAAAAGCATTTACTATCCATTAAATATTAAATTTCATAAAATATTTAGAGGTACTTTTTCAAAGTGATGCAAAGTGGAATTTTCAAATCTTTAAAATTATTTCATTTAAGAAAATTAAAAAATATAAGAATACGCATCGGAAGTATGGGATTCATGTACACATTTCAATATTTATAAATTAGAATTATTTCAACTTAAGGCAGCAAGAGTTGTCACAGGATGCACAATTTACACACCGAGGTCAGCTTTATATTTCGAAAGTGGGTGGCCAAAACTATCAGATGGCAGAAAAATCCGCATACTTTGTTTACTCTGGAAAATAATAAATGGTCATTGTCCCTGCTACTTATCGGATTTATTTCCTTCTACCAATAATATACCATATAATCTAAGAAATCAAAATAATATACCGACTCCTTTTTGTAGACTAAGTCTTTATAAACAATCCTTTTTTCCTAAAACTATTGGCTTCCTTTAGATCCTTTAGGACTCTTTTGTTTCAGAGATAATTAAGTTATTTATAAATTATTGTAAACACGACAGAAAGTGTAGCAGAAAATGCATCACTCCATGTTTTTAAAAGCATGAAAAACAAATGAGCAAACAAATTTTGCAACTGAAGAGGGTTGGTCAAACATTTGCAGCGAAGGAGAATTGTAGACTGTTGGCGTATAATGCAGGATATACAATATTATTTGAAATGATTTCATGTTTTGTACCTTCCATTAGAAAATGAAACTCATCCCCCACAAAATTGCTAGTGCAGTGTCTACCAATTCTGTCTTTTTCGTCAATGTTATGGTACCGACCTCTCTCTATTTGAAGTTGGTGAGAGCTAAGGCGGAGGGATGTCGTTGAACATTTATACTGTTTATTAGATAGCGACAGTAGATATGCTGGCGGTGTAGAAATTCTTGTCATAAAAGTGCTGTATATTCTAAGTTTTGGCTTATGGTTGGAATCGGCATCATTCGTATTACAGGTATTTGAATAAAATAAGTTGTATTTAGATTCTAACAAGTGATTTATATTATATTTTGAAAGATTATAGATATTAATGTCATACTCATTAATTTTATTATTTTAAGGATCACGGCGAACCAGGAAAGTTTGGGTAATTTCAGATCAAATTTAACATCAAATGCTGCAGTCAAGATAGTGTTGGAATGAGAAGGATTATATTTTAGATCATTCAGTCGTTTATAATATAACAGCATTTTTTGTTACACAGTGAGGTGTTGACACTCCTCCGTGTTCTTGTAAAATGTCAGTGGAAAATATATACAATTACTTTTTTAAATGTCCTATTTATACCGTTCAAAGAGATATTCTCATGTCCGATATTATAAATCTCAATAGCCTTCCCTCTGACGAATTATTAAATATCTTACTAAATGGGAGCCCTGTTTTACCCGACATTTTAAACAAGAAAATATTTCTTGCCGTTCAACGGTATATTTCCAGCACAAAACGTTTTAATAGTAAATTATAAACTTGGACCAGTCATTATTTTTTAAAAATGTATTCAAGAGAGTAATGCTAAATTATACAAAACAATTTCTATTCCACACACCAGCAAAAAATGCCACAATGCCATAGAAGACAAATCTGTAGAAGAGATAGGTTTGGATGGTGACGAAGTAAAATCGACAGTTATGACAACCTTCAAAATATTAAATGTCTCAAAAACACTATCAGAAGACAAAACAGTCTGGGAACAATGTGTTATTTGTCAAACTGTTAAAAGTGAACCACTACAAAATCCGAAAAACTCCAAACAGAAGGACAGTTTCAAAAGGTATCATTCCTTTGCTGATAATCTCCGCCAACATTGATCACAATCCCAGCTCTACTACAGCAAAAGAGTCTTTTCATGGAACTGGTATTTCCCTCTTTCAGCATCCCCACGTGATGTGCCCTCAGTACACGGAACAGATGCATCGTCAAAGACCTTGAATCATCTCTCACAATGTTACACTGAAGTGTCCCCTGTAACATCAAATGTGAAAGACGCAAGTACTCCAATCTTACATCCCACTTATACCTCGTTGCCAGTGGCAACCTTTGATAAAACTGGCCTGTTTATTTCCAATACAGGCTTAAAAGTATCCGTGTATCAGAAATGAACAGTACACTTTTTAAAAAGAGTACTGTTCATTCCCGACAAACGAACACTTCTACACCGTTTAAGATACCATTCAAGCAATAAGTAGCGGACGTTTAGTCCGGCCCAGATCGCAATGATAACGATGTCGATGGCTCTATTAAAAGCAACCACACCAAACAACTAGTCAAAATCACAGTAACAAAACAAACCGGGTGGAACAAACTGGCAGTTCAAAAATATATACAATGACATTAAATTAACATGACAACATATTACACAAATCAATTATTATACATATCAATTGGCATCTATTCCACAATTTGGTTTGATTTATACTAATATGCAAAACATATAAATTAGAATACTGAATAATTATTTCAATTATGATGATAGAAGGCGCAGTTCTCTTGCTGGACACTTCACAGGCATTCAAAATAAGCAGGATGAAAAAGAAACGCCTAGAAAGACATACATTTTATTACAAATAATTCGCTGATGCAAACTTTTACCAGGAATGACCCACGTTTCGCATTTCCTTACACTACATTTAATAATAATATTATTAATACCGCAGTCCTCTTCGCCATAGACAAGTTGTTTTGACATGTCTAAATACGCACGTGTAAATACTATTCAGGTCGTCTCTCCACTGCGCAATCATTCTACCATGAAATGTAACGTGAGGCTCAAAAAGGGATAAATAAAAGATCATTTGTCACTTTTCGGTTGAAACGACTCGATAATAAATACTATTTTCACATTTTCCTTCACAATACTCAATAGAAATGTGATGTAAGTCAGTTATTAGCACCTTTCCTCGGTGTATCGGTGAATATCAGGTCAGTTTTGGTCGGGGACCGCCTCGGCTGAACCCCCGACCAAAACTGTCCTGATATTCACCGATACACCTCGGAAAGGGTGCTAATAACTACTACATAAACACCTCACACCTGACGGGTTCTAACCTTGTTGCGAATTTAGACGAGGAATATTTGTGGCTGAAGCACATCAAACAGGTTCTGGACAACCCTGCTCCAAGTGAAACATTGAACTTTACATGGACTACATATCATGCACAAAACCAGAGTTCAGAGGATATCATGTTGACGTCTTCCGCTCTGCTTCCTTTATTTCATGAAAATGCTCACTCGGTTGCCATGATCAAACACTCAATGGATGTCATACAAGATGCAGATCATCACTTGAACGAAGGTGAAATACCAATAATCACCGTTGATCAACCATTGTTTGCATTGTCGAAACAGATTCAGTGGAAATGGCCTGAATTGTATGGTGAAGATTTGATGGTTGTGATGTTTGGTGGTCTACACATTGCGATGACAGTTCTGAAGACCATAGGGGACTGGCTCAGTGAAAGTGGCTGGACACAAACTCTTGTACAGACAAGGATTGCGAAGTCCGGTACTGCAGATTCATTTTTGAAAGCATCTCATGTTGCACGGGCAAGAAGCTAGGGCACATGAGGTCACAACTGTAATTTCAAGCTTATGAAAGTACACTGAAACGGCTCATGACAATGGTAAACTTCCTCTAGTATTTGAAACTTGGTGTGCTGCCTAGAAAACACTCCATCCAATGTTTCACTACTGGGACACAGTATTGGAACTGGAACTCTGCATGTTATCCTTTGTGTTTTCTCTGAGGAAAGGAAACTTTGATGTTTACAAGAAATTTTGGACAAAGTTTGCTCCTTGGTTTTTTGCTTTGGACTGCACAAACTATGCTCGATGGATTACCTGTGCACTTACGAGACATGTGTGAAATTGTGACAAAACATCCCGCTGTGGACAAGGCATTTCATTTTGGCCACTTTACTGTGCAAACGACTTAACGGGTCTTTTCTGCAATGCCATTAGATCAAGGTCACGAACAGTATAACGCTTGCATCAAGGGGGACGGAGGAGCCGTTGGAATAACTGACAACCCTGTGCACTTAGGAGGTAGATGGTAGCAGATCCAGAAGTTGCACAGTTGATCAAGCAATTTGAACTTGAAGCACTACATGAGAATAAAGACATGAAGACCCAACACCACGAGCAGACTATGAGGATACAACAGTCTTCTGTCAAAGATGTCTCTGCACTTATTGCCACTATAAGTGAATTGGTTAACCCCTTCGAAGATGACAGCAAAGAACTGGTTGTTTTTGACACAAGAGAGATAGTGACAGCATCAGCCACTAAATCTGTTTATACAGCACATGCAATTGGCCAAAACCAGTTCAACAGGTTTACACAGGAGCGTCTCATTGACAGAACAACACCTATTCACAATTTCATCTCCAGGAACAAACTCCCTCTGTTTTTAACTTCAGCTCCAAAAGCAAAAATCAGCTGTTGTCAATGAAATCCGACATTGATCTGTTTGCCCGATTATATATTGGATGTCAAACACGTGATGGAAATCTAGAGGAGTTCTTTGTCATTAGAACCAACCTTGTCCCCCTTCTTTGTCAGAATCAGGGCATCTGAGACTTGATAAGAAGTGTGATCTGTTGAAAAGTCTTTCTGATGGTATTAAAGTCACATCTGAAGCTCCTGCTGCCACCTGTGTGATACTTGACGGGGCTGTGATTGTCTAGGTGCTCAAGATAGGAACAACAAAGACTGTTGCTGAATATGCTACAAGGGTATTTGTTCCTCATGTCATGTCAAAATTTCAAAACGTTTCTCGTCTAGATCTTGTATGGGACAGGTACATGTCAAACAGCCTCGAGGACACTGCAAGATCCAAACGAGGACAGGGTGTTAGAAGAAGAGCCGTGGGAACAGCTCTACATGCAGTCATTCCTACATGTAAACACCAACAAAGAAGAACTATTCAAGTTCATGTCACAAGTTCTCGTGCAGGAATATGTACAAGAAAGTGGAAAAGAATTGTATGTGACTGAGATTGATCATGTTCAAAGCATTCCAGAGAAAGAGGATCTGTCTGGTATTTCTCCCTGTAATCATGAGGAAGCAGACACTGGGACTCTGCTACATGCCGCACATGCAGCAAGAAGTGGTCATGTAAAGACCCTGATCAGGACTGTAGACACTGATGTTGTTGTGCTTTCAGTTATGATCTCCAGTGCTATCCTTCAAGCAAACACAGAACCCTGGATTGCCTTTGGGGCAGGAAAGCATTTTCGATACTTGGCAACACATGAGATGTCTTCCTCTCTTGGACCAGAGAAGTCTAGAGCACTCCCAATGTTTCATTCTCTGACAGGGTGTGACTTATTGCCATCTTTTGCTAGGCATGGAAAGAAATCTGCTTGGACAGCCTTGGATTTGGTGCCAGATTTGACTGGAGCCCTCTTGACACTTGCCACCGCACCAACCTGCATACCAGACAACACCTGTACTACAATTGAAAGGTTTGTCATCAAGATGTATGCCAAGGCAAGCATGGATACAGAAATCAACAATGCCAGGAAAACTATGTTCATGAAGAACAATTCTTTGCCAGGCATCTCTCCTACTCGCGCCGCCCTTGAGCAGCATATCACGAGAGCCACCTACCAGGGAGGACATATGTTGGGGCAGACTCTGATTGCACAGGCAGAACTTCCATCTCCAACTGACTGGGGATGGATCAGGAACCACGAGGGACTGTACAAACTCCTGAAGCAGCAAAATCATGCTCATGCAAAAAGGCCTCTCTATTTTTGGGTCAATTTAACATGAATTTGTCCTTGTATGATTTGAATGTTGCGCATGCGCATAAGATTGATTTACCCAATGCCCCCGGATCTTAAAATAATCACCATATGTTAGTGAACATTTGTGCCAAGTTTGGTGCTTTTATCACAATTTGCACAATTATTATGCTAAGCAGTCTAACTATTTTAATTCTTTATTGATTAATGTGCATCCTCAAATTCACACACTCATATTTATAATATTGTCTACATTATAGTTTATATTAGATGCTTAATTTAGTAAAATGACAATAAATAGATGATAAATAATTATAAATACGTGTACATATTGTATAGAGCTGTATCTACTGTATGTTAAATGTTTGTTTTGCCATCCCATATTATATAATATTATATTATTCTATTCCCTGGGAGAAGGTTCATAATTTTTATAAATTATCCTTATCCCTTTGTAAATTATTTTACAATATAAATCATTATACTACCACTATTTATTGTCATGTATTGAAATGGAATTCTAAAAACTCCATGAAAATAGCCATTCCGGCAAAGGAATCATGTGTTATAATATAATATTTCGACAAACATTTTTCTGGCAAAGTAAACTCTGTATATTTCTCTGAAAGTCATTGTCGGGTCAAGGTATACACCATGGCAACACATTATCTTTGAAGTTATATCTAGCTTATTAATAATAATTGAATAATTAGAAGTTTATTAATACCTTTTTCGATTTTTTTTAAAATCTGCGTGTTGGGCCATTCCATGTTAATTATCAACCAATGAGTTAAACCGAACCCCTCCGAATTGCTGAAATTTGGTTTATAAGTTTGTTAGGGCTGAAAAGGTCGATATTAAAATTTTAGCTTGATCCGACTGATAATTCTAGATATACGGTCCACCCAATTTGGGTGATTTCGGCCAAAATGGACGCGGCCGCTTATTCAAAGGACCATAACCGAGTAACCGATTGGTCAAAATTGCTGGAATAAGTATGTCTGAAATGGGAATTCCACAAGTATTCTAATTCTACACATATTTTTGACATCCAGATGTGTTTTAAAGAGTGAAGACTTTTTGACTTTGAATTCGACCTTGTAGATCACGTGACCTTGTAGACCATGGGACCTAGTAGATCATGGGACCTAGTGGATCATGTGACCTTGTAGATCACGTTTCCTTGTAGATCATGCGACCTTGTAGATCATAAAACATTGTAGATCATAAAACATTGTAGATTATGTGACCTTGTAGATCATGTGACCTTGTAGGTCATGTGACCTTGTAGATCATGTGACCTTGTAGATCATGTGACCTTGTAGATCATGTGACCTTGTAGATCATGTGACCTTGTAGATCATGAGACCTTGTAGATCACGTGACCTTGTAGATCATGTGACCTTGTAGATAATATGACCTTGATATGAGTTTTCTTGAAAAATTTAGCTTAACATGTTTCCTACACAACACCAAACAATTTGAGGTATAATATCTTTTATAAGCGTGTAATTTTAAGTCAAATATTCACACTTGAAGCTCTGAGGATAAATAGTAACCGGTCGCAGACTTTCCTAAAGATATATAACTATGACTCAAACAGCAAGTCATCATCCTATTTCCCATTCCAGAAATAATTATTCCAGCAATTTTGACTTATTGGTAACTGTATTATGACCATTTGAATAATGACGGCCACGTCCATATTGACATTTAATGAAAAAAAATCGAAAAAATATCGAGATGGCTTTAATATATGTTGGAGACAAACCATAAATCCCCAAAACTTGGCGGACCGTGTTTGGAATATCAGCCTTTTCAGCCCTAAAATACACATAAACCAAATTTCAACAAAATCAAAGAGGGTACAGTTTAACTCGTTGAGTGATAATTGACATGGAATGAACAAAATCGAAAAAATATCGAGATGGAGACAAACCATAATTACACAAAGTTTTAGATTTTTAGGTGCTTATCTACCGTTTTCTTTGGGCTAAAAAATATGAGGCAATTTTCAAAAGGGTGTGTCTGGAACCATATTCGAGGCCAATTTCCGGGGAATCTAGTGAAGTGCGTTTTCATATATTTCTTATGTAGTACTACCAATAATCACTGGAATGGCCCAAATTTTAACTTTGTAGCATCTGGTGCACTACAAAATATACAATGGCAAGTAGCATGTGAATCCTACCACTCACCTGTAATGTGAATGTAGTTTCGCAATCTACAAAAAAAGTTCTTTAAGACTACCAGTACCAAATTTGAGCTGTATATCATCACTAGAAAGGTAAAATCAAGATAGCTGAAACTCGAGTAAACTATTGATACATATTTTGTTTCGAAAACTTATCCGTAACTTATGAAACTCAAATGCCCGTATCTCAGTCGATTTGCTACAGACCACAATTTGTGTACAGTGTCTAGTTTTCACATGGACAATAGCACATATTTTTTTACAGATTGTTTTGAGGGGGTCGATTTCCCATCCCTGGCCCACTTGACATGGAATAACCCATTTGTCATATGTACACGAGACATAGGTTTTTCGTCCCATCCGAACAATATAAGACGCTGTCCTTACCAGGCCACCTGTCCTGCACACAGGAACAAGGGTAATCACGCTGGAACAGTCTGGGTAACTTTCTAGGTCAACACCGTAAACTAACCGCGGTCGGTCTATTTAATGAACTAGCACCCTACTCACTGAGCGGGGTTTGACTGGCCGAATGGTTAGCGCGTTCGCGCCTTGTATCACAATGTCTGTCATTGAGTCAACTGGTGTGGTGTTGACTCTTCAACATCTTGTTTTTCTCCGGGTCTTCCGGTTTCCTTCCACTGCTAAAGACCCCTACGCGCAAGCGAATTTTTGAAATAAAATTGAACCATATGTTCGTCCAAAAATAACTTAGTTTGTGTCGAGTCGACGTTAAACTCCATTTCTCTTTCCCCCTTTCTCCCTCTCTACTCACTGGGCCCCAGCAGTTCCCTAAGAACGTTATAAAAGAAAGCGTTAGTACAGGTTAGAAATAACTGGCCGAAAACTGTACGTTCAGAATTCTTAGTACTTGTAATAAGCGTCGTAATATTGTGAGAGCACATGGTAATAGCGTTCTGGTAGATTTCTTGGGATGGGGAATGACGTTCCTAGATCATAAATTTTAATGCAAACTTATAGTGCTCAAATTAATGAAGTCGTATTTCTTAATTTCCGCCACTAAAAGAAATGTGAGAAAGACACATTAACTGTTTAAATTATGTTTGCTTCTAAAGCAAAGTGTGACCGTGAGATCCGTCAGATATTACAAGAGTCTGGAATGGTTCTTCAAATCTTTAATACTGGAAATTTATAATAATAATTATCTACATACACTTTACAGGACCGCGGATAACCGACAAGTACCTAATGCTACTAAGTATCAAGTACAATCATATATTTATATGGAATTACTTCTAATCACTTGGCTAGTTCAAGTGTTGACATAAATAAGCGTTGATGTAATAATGTACAATATAAGAAATAAACCCATGGTAAATAAAACAATTAATAGATTAATCATACGATTGGCATGTTCACAAGACAGGCCATAAATAGTCAGTTACTTTCTATCTATAACAATTTTATAAACAATAAGGGATTATGATAAATTAACATGCCATGGGCATTACATAACATTTCATCACTGGCTAGTCAACTTTTAATAGCACACATACAATTGATGTTTAAAAGTAATAGAATAGTTATTGTCCCGAGAGTTTAAATAAATTCGGTTTGAAGGCGTTCACTTTTAAAATTAATAATGCATTATATTCAAGATTTAAATTATTATATATGACTACTATAACCTGCACGGTTATAAAAGCGATTTTGCTTATTTAAGCCAAGAAGCGGTTTTAATGTATTGATCTTGATACCCCGCATAGACAATGTACCGTACCCTTCGTTAATTATACCGTTAAAATATCTTAATGCGACAGAATTATGGAGTTACCTTTCTTTGATCACTCGGCCCGTCAGTAAAATTTATGAGAACATTTTTGAACCCTTAAAACAGTGATTCTCAACTTAAGTTTGCCGCGAAATTTTAAACGGCACACTAAGAAAATGTGAAAAACACGTTATCCTAATCGAGTAATCATTGGTGTCTACTGATAAGGTCATAGCTGTGGTTTTATTTATTTAGTTTGAGTCATTCTATGTGTCCCTGACTACGGTTGTGTGCCGTCTGACTTACCATGTTTTTAATTTGCAAAATTCAGATATTTTCCATATATATTTTGCAAAATTCAAATATATTCCATTTATATTTTGCAAAATTCAGATATTTTTCCCGTACATTTAGCCAGGTGTGCCGTTGGCTAAAAAGGTTGAAAACCACTGCCTTAAAACAATGAATAACAGCCATTCTTCACTGTGACTAATATACCTCATACAATTTTGTAATGAGTGGCTGGCTATACAGGACGTTATTAAGAACTGTCTACAACTTTAACAGATTTGGAATCAGGTACGTGTAAGTTACACATTCAACTTAATTAGTTGGCTGACTAACTGACTGAATAGATTTTTAAACAGTATTAGTTTATATCAATGTTGTTTAAACAATTATAACTTATAATAATTATACTTTATAACAATTATAACTTGTAACGATTATAACTTCTAACTATTCTAACTTTTAACAATTATAACTTATAACACTTATAACTTATAACACTTATAACTTATAACAATTATAACTTATAACAATTATAACTTATAACAATTATAACTTATAACAATTATGACTTATAACAATTATAACTTATAACACTTATAACTTATAACAATTATAACGTAGACATATGGGTGACAACTGATAACCCCACAACTTACTTAATAATATCAATCCTGTCAGATTGGATTATTATTAACCAACCCCCTAATAAAATAATTATTTTTAAGTTGTTTACCTTACCTTTCTTCGGACAAGTATAGCTATTCTTAAGTAACGTGGCAGGTATTTACCTCCCCCTCACACTCCCATAACTTTCAAATATTAAAACGTTTCACAATATAAACATCCTGTCAAATGTAAAATCGAAAAAGTTCTGTAAATCAAAATTGAAGTGTAGATACCTACGTCAAATAGACAATTAAATCTTCCAAGAGTTTTCACTGGGTAATAAACCAACTACCTTCTACTGAAAGATACCACGTGTTTTTTTTTATTTCGCGCCAACAATTTTACCGTCGTCATACCTGCACGCGCTATTACGTCATGAGATAGGTCTCAGGAGGTCAGAGTTTCCTTCGCAATCTAAAATTAGACACAGTTCAATACTATTGCTCTTCAGTTTCAGGTTATAACGTAAATAGTTTTCTCAGAACGTGGATGCGGTATTGATCGAATATAGTTAAATTTGTGGCGAGTTGTGGTACAGGATAGTTTTATTCTATATTTTACATTCTGTCGCTCTTCTTTGAGGGGGCGTTTTGTGGCTTATGTCATTTAGAAAAACGGATACAAACTGCAAGGGACGAATTTGGAATTTCCTCAAAATATTGATCGACTAATATGTAATATTAGAATAGTAGCTAACATACCATTCAACTCAATAAACCTACCACATATTGATTTTATGTGGAATATAGATGAATGAGCCCACGCTGACGTTTCACAATAATTTTATGAATTGCATTATGGATAAAAACAAACATACATTTATGTTTAGATATTGAGCGATTTATAAATAATTAAAATTGATATTAGCTTTCATTTCATTACAACTGGTACGTATAGCCATATTATAATAGAGGTTGGTCATTAGTGTGTTATATGCCCTTTCGAAGGATGTTTGTATAGTGAAAAAAAACCCTCAAAATCATATTAAAATTGTCCGAGAATCCCACCTCAACCAACTTCATTTTTCTTGATAGATCGTTTCCGAATTTGAACCGCTCATGTCAACCTTAAAATATTTATTAACCGTCGACATTGGGGTTGATTTTGTTTTATCTATCATCGAGGCTCCACATTTCTTTAGTTCGCCCAAGTTTAAACGTGTGCTTCGAACAAGACTTAAATAACATAAGTCAATAAAGTCAAATCAAACCATTTTCCGGTGTACTATTGCTTATAGACCGCTGATTAATTTTAGAATCATCAAACAAACTAGCTTATCAATTCTCAAAAAATATAATCATAATTGGGGATCTCAATTTTGATCTTTTAGGTCTAAAAAATGGTAAACTCTATCAGTTGGTGCTAACTTACGATCTGAAAAATATAATTTATGAACCAACTAGAGTTACCGCTTCAAAATCTCCCTTGCTAGACGTGACTACAGTTCAAGACGAGATTAAGATATGTCTAGTGAAACACACACATCAACGTAACAAAGTCAATAACCTTTAAAAAGTTTTAAAAACAGGGTACAATAACAGGTTGGTATCTGAATTATCAAATACTGAAGCGAGTCTCCAGGATTTAAGGAAACATATCAAACATTATATACGATACATGATAAGGTAGACGTGATAAGGAAGATTATCATTATTGCACATTCAGATTTCGATAGAGCCGAATTCTTCGGTTCCGTTTCCAACAATGTTGACAAAAAAGATTTTCCGTATTTTCCCAAACGAACAACTTCTCTGTTTCAAATGCCGGGAATTACAGATCAAGAGATTATTGATCCTATCATAACCCTAAAAATTAAAAAAAAGGCCAACGACCCACATAAAATAAGTAACTGTCTATTGAAAAATGGCGTTTCGGCGATATTCTCACCCCTGAAACTATTATTTGACAAATCACTTACGTCTACCACGCTCCCTAGTGCATTGAAAATTGCATTTGTTATGCCCTTTTTTAAAATTGGGGACAGAGGTAACGTTTCAAACACATCTACAATCATTTTCATTGTAAGGATATATTAAATTGTCTCCAGTCAGGCTTCAGAGCCTAACATTCCACTGTGCATCAGTTACTAGAAATTTATCAGGGCGTGCTATCTTCTATTGACAAACGACAGTACTCATGTCACATATATTGTGACCTCTCCAAAGCGTTTGGCCATTTAAAATCATTTAGGTTTACCCAACAAACTATCTAACTATGGTATAAGTGATAGCATGATAGACTGGCTAAATAATTAACAGTTCCTTTTCAGGTTATGCAGCTTTTGGCATCTGGGGTACCCCATGGATCTGTACTAGGTCCTTTCCTCTTCCTTGTTTATATTAATGACACTCAGGACGTTTTGGATAATAACACTAGACTTTTCGCCAATGACACAGTAATTGGATGCAACAAAACAAACTTACCGGACCTCGAAATACCTAAAAAAAAACTCTCCGAGTGTTCAAAAAATGGCCAATGAAATTCAACCCCAATAAAACTAAGGTCGTAATTTTCACTGACCAAAATTTTTGAATCACGCAAAATTTCAAATTCGGCGATTACCAACTGGAAATCGTTCATTCCCACAAACATCTTGTCATTGACCTGTCAAATGATTGCAAATGGAGCGCACACATTGACACGTGGTGCATGTTAGCCTCAAAACGACTAAATATACTAAGAAAGTTCAAATATACTACAACTAGGAGCTAGCTTGATAAAATCTATAAAGAACATATTTGCTCTATTCTTGTGAAGTCTGGGATAGCTGTTTGTCATACGACGCAACAAATCTCGATAAAAGTCAACCAGAGGCCGCAAAAATATTCACCGGACTTCCAAAATTATGTAGCCGAACAGCGCTTTATTATTAATCTGTATGGAACAGGCTTTCTCAACGCCGGAGTATGAGACGTCTGACCTCCCTACATAAAATTTTAAACAATAACGTATCGAATACTTACTAGCTATTATTCATGCCTTTAAAAGAAATACACTTACTTAAAGATACATTATAGATTAAAGATACATTATGGAGTATCTTATGGAATGTACATGTAATTTTTTTTGATATTGAAAGAAATGAACTTTTCGATTCTTTACCGAGATTCAGCACCATAAACTTGTTTGGGGTGATTCTAGTCTAAATACTGGCATTAACGTTTATATCTTTAATCAAGTACAAATATATATATGTAGGGGTAAGACGTGGTCTTTTAAATTCAGAAAGTCTTGGAATAATACTATAATAAAGTTTATTTTTGTGTACATAATACAATTACTTTGTAAGATTCTGCCCTTCCAACTTTCGATTTCGAATCCGCAAGGGTGAATAGTCATATTGAATTTAAAAAGAAGATGCTAAATCCCTCAGTGAGATTATTTGGACAAGTCGAAAAAAATAACATTCATCAACCAAATATTTGGGCATGTCGAAAAAAATGACTTTCATTAACCAAATATTTAAGAATTTCTCTATAATTGGATATTTATTATAACATTTATATCCTTTGTACTATTATAACTGTCTATTACAATGTATGTGGAGAGGGCATTGGTAAGTTTTCGTAACTTTTGTTCCAGTCCGTCTATACTTTATTTATGTTCTGGTACAATGAACTATGTTTAAACCAATGGAATTTAATAATTATGAAATAGTGGACTATAATGACAATATTCAGTTACCGTACTATTGTCTTCCATGTTTGATTCAAAATGTCATACAGAATAGCCATATGAGACTGGAATATGTTATACTTTCTTAAATCAATACTATCGAAGAATAAACGAATCCTCAGCTTACTATTTCACTTAAAGGGACCATCCCGATTTTAACAGAGACTCAGAAATAAAATTCCACGAAAATTAAGCGCCAAAATATAGAGGAATGATGTATTTACCTTATCCGGACACATAACCCTTTTAAGATTTCGGATCTATACACTGCATCACCAACGTGCTGCACTTGATAACGGAGGTACATTTCACCCACACGTAATTTTAATTAAAGTGTATTTAAACACCACATTCTACAGTTTAGGATACGAGTCTCCATTTCCAGATAAAGACTGACGGATTTAAGTTGTTTGAAAACGTATCAGGTTTATTGGGTCAGTTGCTCGGCCCCAAATTTTCTACTTATGATTGTACTTATTATTGGATCAGATCAAAAACTAGAAAAATTGTCCATCGATAAAATTCAAGTTGGCAGTTATGAAGTTTCTCCGGCTAAGAATGTTTGAAATTTAGGTGTTTATTTTGATAGTAAATTTAACATGGGTAACTATATATCTTCTATTTGTAAATCAACAAATTTTCAATTGTATAAAATTAGTCGGATAAGTAACTTCATTGATAATGAAACTTGTAAAATGCTTGTGAATACTCTTGTTACATCTCGTTTGGACTACTGTAATTCCCTACTGTGTAATCTTCCTGCAAATAAGTTGTCTCTCCTCGAGAAAATTCAGAATAAAGCAGCACGAATCATTACCAGAACTAAACCTACCGATCACATTACCGCTGTTTTACATGATCTACACTGGCTTCCTATATCACACCGTATCACTTTCAAAATACTTACACTTACTTACTCTACATTACATTCAGATAATTCGCCAGATTACCTTAAATCCCTTATCCCCATATATATTCCATCCCGTACACTCCGATCTCAAAATAGCAACCTGCTTACACCTTTTTATCCTTCCACATCTTATGGTAAACGCTCTTTTTCCTACGCTTCTCCTATTCTGTGGAATACCTTACCTCTTAATATTAAACTATCTGATAGCATTGAAAGTTTTAAACGCAATTTAAAAACACACCTCTTTGTTGACTACTATGACTTTTAATGCAGGTATCCGATTTCATCGTACATGTATACTGTTTTTAGGCGCTGTTCTATGTTATGCTTTAGCTAATTTAATTTGTTTATTACACATGTCATATTTTATTAAAATGTTTATATATATGCCATTTTAGTTCTTTTATCATCCATTTAATTTTATTTTATTTTCTATGTGTGATGTTAACCGCGCCATTGAGCAATATTGAGCATTTTATTATTTATTAAATTATTATTATTATTATATATACTACTCATACACAAAGAATAACATGACACAATACCCAAATGTTTATGTGCCTAGTAGAAATGTATTACGTAAATGAATATATGCGAAAGGACACGAACAGTTTGACGTCTTCTGTCGTTCATATAAATCAGTGGAAAGCGGTCAGTGCGCAATTAAAGCATTAAACCGATGAAAAGCGTGTTTTGGAAATCAGCAATTGCATTGGGGATAATTTCAAAATCGCGGTGTTCACTGTTTGTATTTCACAATGGGACCTCTAGCACTGTATACCGCAAAACGATGGCAAGTTATCTGCATGGGGGTTTGCTGGAATGTCAGTGAAACAATTAGGTCACCATCCCCCCACCCTTAGTCGATTGTTTCAAAAACATCGACAGACTAATGACATAAAGTACCGTCAAAATTCTAGTATACTCGACGTGCGTCTGCAAGAGAAGATGCAGTACGACTGAGACGCGTGCGACGTCATCCCTTTTCTTTTCGCCAAGCATTATGTTGAAATGCGTTTATTTACCTCACCGCCCCTATTCTACAGAACTATTCGTAATCGGCTTAAATTGGCTGGATATGGCGTTGAGTGGCCTCTATTGTCACCTGACCATAAGGCTGCGTGACAAGCATGATGGCAAAGACTTCGCCAATAGATCAAGGCGAAAGATTGACTGACCGGACAAGAGTCGCTATCGGGCGGAAGAGCGGTTCTATCGTGACATGGGACTGCCTTTCTTATGGCTGTAAACTTCCGCTGGTAACAGTTAGGGGTAATCTCAATGACCAGCGCTAACAATGATACTAAACAGAATTTCTTCTTTTGGGATCTAAATATCAATTAAATAGACATGCACATTCTAACTTATCCATTGTTATAGGTAATTGTGAGATTAACCCTACTGATTTTAGTCGTAATATTGGTGCGATGTAAGATAATTTAATGAATATGGAGGCACAAGTTAATCATATGTCTAAAGTTTGTTAATTTAATATTCGTAATATTGGTAAAATACGAAACTTTATATCAAGAGATGCGACAAAATCTCTTATTAACTCCCTTGTGACGTTAAGACTCGATAATTTCAACCCTCTATTAGCTGGCTTACCCCTTCAACTTATTAACAAACGAATACAAAATACTGTTGCTAGATTAATAACCTTGACGAATAAATATACAAGTATAACCCCTGTTCTCTTTCAGCTGCACTGGTTGCCCATTAAATATAGAATAGATTTTAAGATTTTACTTTAAACTTTCAAATGCCTTCATAATTTAGCACCAAAGTATTTATCTGAACTTTTAGAATTATATACCCCAGACAGAACCCTACGTTCATCTGATAAATTACTTTTAAAGCAAAAAATTGTAAACCTCTCTGGTTATGGGGCACGGTCTTTTAGCTATCAAGCGCCTATTCTAAGGAATCAATTACCTTTAAATATTCGAAATTCATCAGCACTAGTTACTTTTAAAAAACAGACGAAAACTTTCTTATTTTCAAAGGCTTATAATTATAACAAATTGTAACACCTAATATTTTGTCTATCGTAGTTCTTTTATTCTTTTTATATGTATTTCTAACACTCTTGGTGTTATTTACGTTTTGAATATATGTTTTTGTTACACTGTAACACACCTGTGAAAGCGGCGCTATATAAATTTTGTAATATAATAATTATAATAATAATAATGATGAGGGTGGGGATATACATCCACAGGAAGGTGATGTCAATGGTCTTGACGGTGTTGCACCTGTAGGTGATGAAGGTGACGTTAATGTTTTAGGTGAAACTTTAAGAAACATAGGTATTTTCCCAGCTGGTGTTAATTCACAGGAGGTATTTCCGATTGGGTGATTAACACTTTAAAGACACAAAGTAAGTGGCCTAATATTAAGTCTGAGCCTATAGAATTAGTAAATAAATCAGTAAGTCAAATTCCAAAACTTTCAATGTTTTTTGAAGACCCTGGTAAAGGGGAGGTAAGTTATGATTTATGGCGGTAAGAAGTTGATTGTCTACTGAATGAAGGTATCTACCAAGATCATGTGTTACTACTGGCTATGAGACGGTCTTTAAAGGGAGAAGCAGGTGAAGTCGTTATGCGCCTTGCTCCACCCGCTACAATTCCAGAGATCTAAGATAAGCTGTTGAGCGTATATGGTACCTGTGAAGAATCGGAGTCACTAATTGGTAGTTTTTACAGTGCTAAACAGCAAACTGGTGAGTTAGTTGCTAATTGGGCATGTAGGTTGGAGGAATTATATTCTCGAGCTACCCGTGGTATGATACCTAATTTAGACGATATCAATGCTGCTAATTTGAAAGACCTTGCTGCTTATAAATATGATCAACCAATAGATTTTGATCAACTACGAATTGCTGTCCGACGTATTGAATACGACCTAAGTCAACGTAGACTTGTAGAACCAAAACCGGTTCCATCTAAAATGGCAAACACATCTAATGTTTCTAACTCTGAATTTCAGGAAATTAAAGGGATAATAAACAATCCTAGCAGTGAATTTCGTACTTTAAAAGAACAAGTCTTACAAACACCAAGATTTAGTTCTCCGTCTGGAATTGATCAGAACGCGCAGAATTATTCGCGTGCACCTCATCTTAACCAATACTAAGGTAGGCCATTTAATCATTACAGGAATTCTCACGATTCGTCCAAATTTCCAGGACCTGTTTGTTGGCTATGTGGTAATCCAGGTTATGTACAAATAGGTTGTAGAATAGCTTTAAACCGTAACCAGTCGTTAAACGTACGGGACTCCAGGCAACGGGAAGCACCCTGAGATGTGCGGCGCAACGACTTCCAGAACCCAAGACAAAAAATTCAAGTAAATTAGTTGGAATTGCTAATGAGACAAATATTATACTTGAAGGTTTACCATGTAAAGCATACGGGGTCAACAATTTCAACCATAAACGAAGACATTTATAAATCCAAATTATCTTATTTAACATTGCATCAACTTCAAACAATTTTAGACATTGAGTGTGTTGATGGTAACAAGTTACCGTACTCTGGATATATTGAGACTGATATAGAAACGGAAGTAAAAAATTAACATGTATGTTTTTAGTTATTCCGGTAAGTAAATATAATTCTTCTGTACCAGTTCTATTGGGAACAAATGTTCTCTCCGAATTCATGAGTCAGTGCAAGAACCATCATGGTCAATCATTCTTACAAGATGCTAAATTACATAGTCCGTGGTATTTATCATTCAGGAGCATGATTCTTTCCGAGAAAGAATTGATTAAGCGGGGTTATAGTTAAGGAATAATTAAAGTGCAGAAATTCACAACATCGTAGTTCCTCCCAATACTCAAGTTACAATAAATGGTCATGTTGATAGAAAAGTTCGTTATCCGCAAGTAATGGCGATGGTTCATCCATGTAAAACATCTGCTTAAGCTGATCTTGATGTATCTCCAACTTTAACTGTATATAATTATCATGAAACTAAACAAATTCCTATTCATTTATCAAACGTGTCTACACAAACTTTTGTTATATCGCCTAATGCAATAATTTGTGAATTACAACCTGTTACTACTGAGTCCATAGTTGGCACTGAAGAGCCTGGTGAAAATACATTTTTGGGTAAAGTTGAAATAGATTCCAGTGACCTTACAGAAATTGAACTTACTCAAGGTAAAGACTTATTATCTAATTTTCAAGGAAATTTTGCTAAAATGATTTAGATCTTGGACGTACTTCAAGAGTTAAACATCGTATTGATCTTATGGATAATGTACCCTTTAAGCAGAGACATCGTCGCATTCCACCTTCTATGTTTAATGAAGTAAAGGATCATCTTAATCAATTACTAGCTTGTGGCCTTATCAGACCTTCCCACAGTCAATGGGCGTCTAACGTTGTTCTGTGTCGTCGAAAAATTGGTAAATTGAGAATGTGTACTGATTATAGACAATTAAATTTGAGAACAATTAAAGATTAATATGCGTTACCGAGGATCGAGGAAGTCTTGGAACACTTAGCCGGAATTTTTTTTTACAGCAAACTTGATATGAAATCGGGTTATTACCAAGTCGAAGTCTTAGAAGATCATAAGGAACGAACTGCATTCACTGTCGGCCCTCTAGGTTTTTATGAGTATAATCGCCCACCTTTTAGACTTTGTAATTCTCCCTCTACGTTTCAGCGTTTAATGGAAGAGCTTTTAGGAGATCTTCATTTATCAATTTGTGTTGTATATATCGATGATTTGATCATTTTTGCAGATACGTATGAAGAACATTTAGAGCGACTTTCCATGGTTTTGGATAGACTACGTCAGTGTAATCCTAAATTAGGCGCAGATAAGTGTAGTTTCTTTATGAGACGTGTGAATTATGTTGGTCATATTATTTCAGCTAACGGGATAGAACCAGATATCGACAAAATTGACGTTATCAAGAATTGGCCTCGTCCACCAAACTCTGTAGAAGTCCGTAAGTTTTTAGGTTTTGCAGGATATTACCGCCGTTTTGTCCAAAACTTTTCTAAAATAGCTAAACCACTATCACAGTTGATTCCATCTCCGAACAAGAAAGGTAAATCTAATTTTCAAACTTGGAAATGGGATGCTGAGCAGGAATCCGCTTTTAATGAGTTAAAGGAAGGAATTATGTTCGTCACATGGAAGTAGTGACTACACGTTGCCTTTTGATGCGTGTCAGAAAGGATTGGGTGCAGTATTGTATCAGAAACAAAATGGTATGCTGAAAGTAATTTCGTATCGTGGGTCTCCGCTTGCAACCTCGTATAACGAAAACATGCTGAAATTTTTTAAAGGAGATAATCGATAAAATATGTTTTACATAATACTGCTGCATTTTGTTGAATAATACCGGGTATCTGTTTGATGAAAATATGATTACGCTTCGCTTCATAAACATTTTCAAGTGAAAATAATTATTTATTCTGAAATATAACTGAAAAATGTTATATACGTGTTATTGATTCTAGAAAGATGACCTATTCTTCAAGTACGTGTTTTTTGATCTACGAAAGTTGAACAAAAAATGTTAAAATAATTAGTTTTCAGCTTTCGAAATTTTACTAATGTAATAATATAACAAATTCATGTGTCTGATATATTTCGTTTAACAACTATTTAAGAGAATTTTCTCATAGATTCGTCGTGCTTTTAGAAAACTGAAAAATACACAGTTCTTGAAACAATGCCAGTGACTCAGTGAGTAAGGCACTGGCTCGCAAACACGGCATTCGTCGTGATTTTCCAGGTGTCAGGGGTTCGGGTAGGAGTGAGCTGGCAAGAAACAGTGCTTAGTCGCTCGTATGGGACGGAAACCGAGGTACTGTGTACATTTCCGCGTGCACGTTAGAGAACCAGTGACATTAAGTAGTAGTTCTCGGAGCATAATGCCCACCCACCCCATAACACACTACATGGAGTATGCCTGTCTTCATTAGCCCAGTCGCTACAAAATTTCGACGTTAAACCCCATTTCATTTATTTGTGTAAGGTACATTTTTAAACCATGTGACTAATACACAATTTTGGAAAACTAAAAAGTACACAGTCCATAAGGCAATGACACAAAGTGTCGGTAATCGCGGTTGCGTGGAGAAAATTTCAGTGTCGGTCGAGAACGTTCCTTGTTATTTTACAGCGTGGTTTGCACTTGTCAGGGGTAGAAGTCGGATGGGGGGGGGGCAGTCTAGTTTTTCGAATGGGATAAAAACCGACGTCCAGTATACACTTTCGCATGCACGTTAAGGAGTCCGTTACCGGTTTCGCGATTTTTCCTATACCCGGAGTAATGCTTGCCTTCCATTCGTAGTCTCTTATTTTGTATTGTTTTCCAGTTATCTCTATTCACTATACCCTTTCTCTTCTGTTTTACATTTTCATCGGTATCAAGGTCTTCATCTTCTATTCCCATCTCTGCATTTGTACCATTGTCTTTTCCATCTACATCTTCTATTCCCTTTTTTCCATCTTCATCTTCTATCCCCCTCTCGCCATATGTACCACTGTCTTTTCCATCTTCATCTTCTATTCCATTCTCTCCATCTGTACCATTGTCTTTTCCATCTTCATCTTCTATTCCCTTCTCTCAATCTGTACCACTGTCTTTTCCATATTCATCACTTTCGTCTCCATATTCCACATCTTCGGTTTCATTCTGTTGTCCTTTCTGTTTATATGTCTGTTCACTGCTCTCATCATCTCCGTGTTCACCATATTGTGCTACCAACTTTTCTAGCACTGACGGTACAGCGCTAGCTACTACTGTATCACTATCATTTAACACAAGCTCGTCTCTGTCGTTTTGGAATAATGCATCAGCTAGTAGATATATTTGCTAGATATCGTCATGCTCAGGTAAAGATTCCTCTATTAAGGAAACTACTCCCTCGTCGAGTTCATCAAAGATTGGATCATAAGACTCTTCCAAACTACGTATAGGCCTATCTGGTATTATTATCGTCAAATCTTGATCTATTTTTTCGCTCGGTAGTGGTTTCGTCTAAGGACTCTGAGTTCTTTGAGCTGATTTATGCAATGCTAGTTGAACAAGTCGCTGACCGCTACTACAAAATTTCCCATAAAAGCTTTTGTTCTTGATCATCTTTAATTTATAAGAATAATAATCAGAATTCAGTATCGTTCAAAATTTGTGAACACTGCTGTAAATAAATTGTTTCAATGGAATTTAGTAATTGAACTGGAGTACACAGGTCACAATTCTATGGAATACAATTGCTGCTTATAAATGAGCGACGTTTCGACTAGGCTTATCTAGTCATTATCAAGCAATGATAACATTTGAAAATATACCAGGCAATATATACATGTGCACAACAATACTTAATCGATGCTAACTAACAAGACACATCCCTTAAATACATGTACATAAAGGGAATCTAATTTAATTTAAAAGGATTATAAGGTTAATGCTAATTAACAACATTGAGTAAACCAGACCACTTTGTTTGAAATTAATAGTGATGGGGTAATCTGGCAATTTTACTAGATGCTATGGTGATTTGGAAAAGCAGGATTTGAACTATTAAATTTAGTGCATTTAGTTTGGTTGACAGCGGCCTTGAAAAAAACAAAATATAAAATAAAATATAAATGTAAATGTATATATTGCCTTATATATTTTCAAATTTTATCATTGTTTCATAATGACTAGAGGGGCCTAGTCGCTCAGTTATAAGTAGTAATTGCATTTCATAGAATTATGACCTGTATACTGCTGTAAATAATAAGATTATGTGATCTGGTTCGTTGCAAGAATTACTAGAAAAGCAAAGAATTGGACCATTTTTGTACGTAGTAAGACAGTGTAGGCTTAAAGACTTGTCAAATGTAAAAGCAATGCTGCAAGGACCTCGTATCATAGTAAATAAATGTCACGTGACAGGAATGTGTAGTATAAAAACCTCGTATGTCGGTTTATACGAGGTTTATAGATTACAGTTGATAAAATCTGTAATTTAAAAACCTTGTATATTATTATACGAGGTTTTGATTGTATGCTATTTTATACGTGATATTTAATTAGACATTTTCAGATATTTAAAACTGTCGTATTTAAACGAGGTTTTGATATTCAGAAGTGCACTTTTACGAGCTTCACAATGAAATCAAAAAGTGTTTTAGGCCAAAAATCGGTTATACGAGGTTTCAAGCGGAGACCCACGGCATGCTAGTAGAAGCTTAAATAAATCCGAACAGAATTATTCAGCCCACAAACTTGACTTTCTAGCATTAAAATAGTCTATTACAGAGAAATTCCATAATTATTTGTATGGAAACGATTTTACAGTATTCGCCGATAATAATCCTTTAACATATGTTTTAACTTCAGCTAAACTAGACGCAACCGGTCATAGGTGGTTAGCAGCACTTTCGGCTTATAATTTTGAAATTAAATTTTGCGTAAAGTTTACGTCACTTACGTTAGATTTACGTCAGAAAATGACGTAAACTTTACGTTAGATTTACGTCAGAAAATGACGTAAATGTAACGTAACAACGACGTAAACTTTACGTTGGTTTAACGTCATTTCCTGACGTAAACTTATCGTTAAAAAGATGAGCAAAATGATGGAAAACTAACAGACCATTTTTACGTAAAATTAACATCACTTGTGAATATAATTCTAATGTCAAATGAGCAATTAAACCTTTTATATAATCTATATTTTGCGGTTGTTAGTGTGAAATTCAGTCAACCAATAACCAAATGCCTATTTGACGTTAAACTCTTTTTCTCTCTACCTATTTCCTCCTAGACGTTTCGGTGATCAAACGATGAACGCATGTGCATTGCATCATAGTTCTGTCATTGAATTAAGTAGAATGGTTTCGATTGCCACCTATACATGACAAGTACATGTAGTAGGGTAGCCTTACCAATCTCATTTGTTTTCTTCAGGTCATCTGTTTTTCTCACGCTATGTGCAAATAATACAAAACTAAACCACATGTTAGTCCCAAAATGCCAAAGTATGATTCGGTTGGAAGTTAATCCCCATTTCTCTCTACGTTTATCAATAACTCAGAATACTAAATGTAATTGCAACCAAATGCCAAATACCAGCACAACTTAAATAATAATTAAACAAAAAATATAATACAAGTATCTATTCTTTATTTAAATTCAAAAGATATATATATATATACGTAATAAAATACAAAGCAGACATTTAATTGTTATATGATACCGTGAGAGGATATATTTTGGAAAAAAACTATATTTATTTTAAAGATGTAAACCTCTACCAATTAAACGGTCACGGAATGTTAACCACAATGGAAATCACGGTAGCTAAGCCACTGATTTGCTAGTCTGGAGGTCGTGTGTTCGATCTCTGCATTGGCCAAGAAAGTTCATCCAGATTTTCTGGCGTGGTTCTCCTAGTCATTCAAATGGAATGAAAAACCGAGGTCCCATGTACACATTGGCGTGCACGATAAGATCCATTGAAGTTGGAATTCGATGCGCATATATCGAAAAGAATCAAGATCTTTAGGTTATAAACATGCATTGCAAGATTCATCAAAATCGAAATTCAAATTGTGACCTCTACAGGGTCCACAACTTTGATATACCATATTTTTACACTATTCGCGTACAAACGACGGCCATTTTGTCTGGCAATTGTGATCCGATATTCTAGAAATTCAAACTCAACCTTCGGTAGGGTGTAACGGTAATAAAGTCAAACATGTTTTTAAATGAGATAATAATCGTGACCTCCAGAGGGACCACAGGGGATTTTTCGGACAATCAGGGGTCATAATTCAGGAAGTTATGATCCTATATGTGCAAAAAAAAGAGGAGCCAAGATCTTCGGGCTATAACCATGCATTTCAAGTTTCATCAAAACCAAATAAAAATTGTGACCTCTACAGGGTCCACAACCTTGATATACCATCTGGTTGAGTGTTCGATCCCTGCATTGGCCGAGAAAGTTCATCTCGATTTTTCGGCGTGATTTCCCCTTGTCAGTGATGCAGAAGGAGGGCCTGACAAGGACAGCTGCCTAGTCGTTCGGATGGGACGAAAAACCGAGGTCCCGTGTACAAATTGGAGTGCACGTAAAAGATCCCTTGGCAGTTGGAATTCGATATAAGAGTAGGCCGTAGCGCCGCTGCCCGGGCAAAATTTCCCTCATTGCACACTGTGGCGTATGCCCGTCTCCAATTAGCCCAGGTACGGTGCTTAAGCGTAGGACGTTAAACCCCATTTCATTTATTCATTCATTGATATACCATCTTTTAACAGTATTCGCGTACAAAAGGCAGCCATTTTGTATGCCAATTTTGGTTCTATTTTACCGAAATTTTAACTCAACCTTCCTTAGCCTGTGATATATTCAAACGATTTTTTAAATCTGATATTAATTGTGACCTCCGGAGGGACTACAAACTAACCAAAGGCGATTTTGCGTATAATCAGGGGCCATATTTAAGGAAGTTACAACCCGATATGCGCAAATATCGACAAAAACCAAGATCTTTGGGTTATAACCATGCATTTCAAGTTCCATCAAAATCGAATTAAAATTGGGACCTCTACAGGGTCCACAACCTTGATATACCATTTTTTAACAATATTTGCGTACAAACGGCGGCCATTTTGTATGACAATTTTGGTCCGATTTTTCCGAAATTCGAATTCAACCTTCCCTAGGGCATAACAGTGATATAATCAAACTTTTTATTTTTAAAAATCGGATAATAGTTATGACCTCCAGAGGGACCACAAGCTAAAATATGTGATTTTTCGGACATGCGTGTCAAGTTTCATCAAAATTGGTTCAAAATTGTGACCTCTGTAGGGTCCACAAGCTACAATCGTGATTATTTGTACAATCAGGGGCCATAATCCATGAAGTTTCGATCCGATACATGCCAATATCGAGAGCAGACGAGATCTTGTGGGGATAAACTTATATTTCAAGTTTCGTCAAAATCGGACAAGAATTCCACAAACAATTGTGGACGTCCGGATAGACAGGGGCGACGACATAATACGTCCACATGAAAATGTGGGAGTATAAAAATCATATAGTGATATCGCACGAAATAGACCCGTAATAATTATATTCGCCTTTGTTTAAATACCATTGTAACATGCTAAGAGTGAACCTCGCATTTTGATTGGTCAATTAGACACCATCTATTGGACAATAACACCCCTCTGTTTTAGTATTTTCTTTAAAAATCGTAAATATCATGTTACAATGTCGATAAACACTACGCGTCTTGGGTCCTAATGATCTCAGGACATGTCTATGGACAATAACACCCCTCTAAATGCAAAACATGAAGTGTTTATCTCCTATATCGAGCCGATCATATCCACCTGTTTGAAATATTAGTTGGATGGGGTTTGTAACATAATTCCAATCCGTCGGCTTTTCGGGTAGAAATCATGGAATGAATTTTATTTTGAAGATTTTGAAATAAATTGACAAAAAAACAATGTTGACATTTTTTCTGAATAGTCCTTCATAGTTTTGGACGCCATTTTGGACGCCAATTTGATAAATATTCAAACCTTTTTTTGTTATTTTTAACTTATTTATAATATCATCGACATATCAAAGATTATTTGGCACTGTATTAATATAGACAGAGGGTATGACGATATTTTGAATTTATTTCCATCAGCTAATAAACATATTGCCAAGATGGCTGCCATTTATGGCGGGAAAACGGGGCGATTGGCTATTATTGACAAAGTAGTCGGGTATGGTATCGATATATATGTTTTCGGGGGCGTAGAATCCATTTCTGCCACTTACAACTGTGTAAAATGATCATATGTCCACCCACTTCACATTTTACCAACATAGTGGAAATTTGTAAAGGGGGGGGGATTTCTGAACTTCAATAATCAAAACCAAAAGAAATTTAATGTCGGAACAAATCTTAGATTTTAATCATACATAAGATCGTAAAATGGGATACCACTTTGGAGCAGTTTCAAGTCAACAGAAATTTGAGTAGTTTACGCATCATCAGCAGATTCGTCCGTGCTATCTATTATGGTACCACCACTCACAGTTGTATTATCACAGTCTTCGTCTGCCGCACACTTACAAAATTCTGTACACACGACGCTTCCTTTTCGCCAACTACAATTAGATGTAGCGAAACATTTACTGTTACCACAACCACATTGTACTAATTTTAGTAAACATTCTGGAGCAATTGGTTGGCGTGTAAATATCGGTTCTAGGCTACCATTTCGCAGTGTCCACCCTAAGTCTGTGGGGGATAATACCTCAGGATTATGTAATAAACAATTATTCCAAATATTGCTTTGTAAATGTGCACGATTTATAATTTCAATTATCGCACCGTATATGGGTGGTAGTTTTTCGAAATTTTGTTTAGCACCTTGGCATCTGAAAGCGTTCCATCGAATGGAGTAATAAGCATATAAATTTAACACAACCGGCTACAACACCTTCTGGTGGTCTATGCCCAATTCCCAATTCCGCTAGCGCCTCTAAAACCAAATCATCTAGACCCATGAATGTTTTAAAGCATGTATGTTTCCCTTTTCCGAGAAATCGTCCGGTACAATCACAACCAGTCAGAGCATGAAATCCAGGCAGTGCCTTTGCTCCTAAAGGACCAAGTTTGTTATATATCGGTTGGATGTGAATATTACGTTTGTGTTCACCAGTCCCAGACATCACAACAGTATCTTTGTGGAGGTGATCAAATTTGGCGATGGTTAGAACCAGGACATCGGTGTCATGACTGTAGATACTAACTTGATATCCATGGCTAGATGTACAGAATATAAAATTAACATAGTATCAGCTTCATCATGATTACAGACCTGTACATCCAACAGATGAGAATTTGTGATTATACCGGATTTCGTTACAACATAAACTGGTGACGCAATTAATTTGTTAATTTCTTTAGACATTATTCCGTGAGGGAATTTTTTGTTTCATCAACAGACAGAAAGACTTTCAAATCTCGTATAGGAGTGTCATCATCTACTGTATAGCGCTTCGCTGAATTCTTCCCTTTTGATCTCTTAATTCTCGTATGATCTTTCAAATCATAGTCTTTTGTCTTGTACTTATCGAAACAGATCACCGATAAATCATAATCTCTAACCTCGCTTTGAGTGTTTTTATGTATTCATCTCGTAACGATTTACAGTCCTTTACCGTGGCAGAAAATACAACCATTCTTGAATTGTAGCCATGCCATCAACAACTAAAGCGGTAGTAGAAGATAAGATTTCTGATTCGTTGTCTGCTGAAGTGAATTCGGCTAGATTTTTGGTTTTATCTAGAAGTGCCTCTAGACAATGCGCCAGTTTTGCCTTATCTTCAGTTTTATGCAAAGTTCCATCAGGTGTCAGGATATTTCGATTCGTATTAGCTAATTCATAATCTCTCACGGCAGCTTTTAAATCTACATCGTCCCTACCAGATCGTGGTATAAATAGGATACGAGCTAATGTGGCATTTGATATAGTCCTGACCTCATCTTGACATTTTACTTTCTTAGGTTCCACACTTGCATCCCATGTCTTTGTCTTTACTTTGGTCATTTTAGACCACATATTCTTATTTCCCACAATCACATCAACAACATACTTCTCTAGTGGTTCTCGCCCACTATTTCGGGACTGTAGGATATGTTTCGCTACTTGGGGAACCACTAGCTCTTTTGTGACAAAATTATATAGTTTGTCGTGTACGTTATCTGCTGTCGAAAACTGCCTGAATGGATTTTCTTCAGATAATAATGCCTTGAATTTCATTACATATCGTTCTTGTCTAGAGGTGGTGGCTTTGGATAAGTCATGATGATGCAACGAGTGAGACGAGTTAAACGTGAAAGCGTTTCTAATTTGTGAAGCTAAATCCACCATTACTGGCGCAGTTAGACATAATTTTAGGAAGGGAATGGGTTGTTCGCTAGACCACGGAATGATCCTTGACCTTTGTGTGCTTTGTTTTTCTGTTCCTGGCCATGGTCAACTCCAATAGCTGTGAAAGGTATTTTGTTCTTTCGGATGTTGGTAAAATGTGAAATGTGTGGACATATGATCATTTCACACAGGTGTAAGTGGCAGAAATGGATTCTACGCCCCTGAAAACATATATATTGATACCAAACACGACTACTTTATCAATATCAGCAAATAGTTCCATTTTCCCGCCAAAAATGGCCGCCACTTGGAAATATGTTTATTACCTGATGGAAATAAATTCAAAATATCGTCATACCCTCTGTCGGTATTAATACAGTGCCAAATCATCTTTGATATGTCGATGATATTATAAATAAGTTGAAAATAACAAAAAAAAAGGTTTGAATTTGTATCAAAATGGCGACCTTACAATAATGGCGTCCAAAACTATGAAGGACTATTCAGAAAAAATGTCAATATTGGTTTTTTGTCAATTTATATCAAAATCTTCAAAATAATACTTTTAATTATTAGAACAAAAGTTTGCGAGGATTATAGCTTTTCGGAATGTGCAGTGGTAAATATCGATATGAAATCTGTAGTCTCAAATTTTATGTCAGTTAGCAATCTTGCATCAAAAGTATGGTAGTTTTTAATAAATCTTTGCTGTACCCACCTATTCCTATCAGTAAATGCAGATTCAAAGAACAATGACATGAATATTGATATAACAACAAATAATATAAGCATTTTCAAGAATTGGATAGGCTTAGGGCATTCTAAACAGTATCTCAATGAACAAAACAATTTAAGAGTCAGTAGGTTTGGAATGTGTTCGTTGGGTTACCGGCAATAGAACATTTCGGAGGAACCTAAAGTCATTTAATTGCAATTTTACATGGTTACATCGCATACATGTAGATTACAATTAGTATATCTTCATTTGACTAAAAGTATATGAAAACAGTCTTTTTTCCTTAGCCATCGTGAGGGAAGGGTGGATGAGAGCAATTTTGACCATAACGAACGTCCGCCATCATTGAATCCAGTGGCATGGCTTCGATCCCACGTTTGTACATGACAAGTAGTAAGCTGGTGTCATCTGGCTACCATGTCCTTAAACAAAGCCTTCATAAATCTCTTTGTAACTTCTTTCACATTACTACCGTCAATGGTGCTCAAATATAAGATCTTTACGGAAAGGATTTTGAAGATATAGAATAAAGAACATGAGAATTATTCAGATTAGATTAGACTGGAGTGAGGCCAAAAATGATGTTAGTGCTTTGAATGTAGAACTAGACGTTATATCTTTTTTTTAGCACATCAGCCAGGGGAGTGAGGGTCCATCATGTATATAAAGGCAGTCGTTATTTACTAATTATAGACCTAATATAGAAATGCTTAAGCAGAATTTTAAAAAGAAAACTGAAGTAGGTTGTATATAAACAACAATTCAATTGTATTTATAGACATTGTTGATTGCAACCTTGTGAAATAATAACTCAAATAAATGAAGTGAAAAATGTTTGGTTCCCGAATTGTTTGTTACAAGTAAGAGTAATTCTACCGTGATTTTGAAACAGTATAATTTTCAATTAAAATAGTTTTGATTGTCTATAAATCGTACAGTTACAAAGTTTTACATTCAGAAAATAATAACAGGCTATCTAATCTTCAACTATTATCTTGATCTTGTCGTCTTGTGACTTTTTTTGTTACCGTGTTGGGCTTGGCATAAAATTGTAACCAGCCATGTATTCGCTCGATTTGTTGATCTACAAATAATATGAAGACGGATGTTCGTATGTTAAAAGGCACTTACTTTCTTATATGCTTCTACTAACTTCAAATCTGTACACCAATTCGTTCGTATGTGAAATAAATAATAGTATTTTGTTCAAAATTCAAAATGTTCCACTTGCTATCCCACAATTCCGATCGCTTTTATTATTTTTCAACCAACACAGAAGCCGTCAATACGTATTTATTTTATAAATTCATTTTTTGAGCTATACTAGATTTTATATAAGGGTTGTATATAACTACTTAATATTATAAGAATAATTAAATAGAAAAAAAATAATTTTCAGACGATATGTTGACTGATAGATCGAGAAAATCCGTTCGCTTTTATTATTTTCAAACCAACACAGAAGCCGTCACTACGTATTTTTTTTTAAAATGGAGTCTTTATCTTTTTATGTGAGCTCTTATCTGGTAGAGCCTCTACTAGATTTAATATTAGGGTCGTATAACTACTTAATATTATAAGGATAATCAAATAGAAAATAAATAATTTTCAGATGTCTTTTGTAGGCCTTATCAGGGACGATATGTTGAATGATAAATCGAGAAATAACTGGTTCAAACTCGATTCGATTCTTTCTTGACATGCAAATAATAGTAAAAATTTGTTTTGAATTGAATTTGATTGCAAATTCCACTGCACCCATATTAATATACGAGGCCCACTTCACCCATATTGTTATACGAGGCCCACTACACCCATATTGTTATACGAGGCCCTATCTCCAATAAATTTGATAAGCTTAGTTTTTGTCGGTTTTTACAACTTATAATTATAAGTAGGCCTATAATACAAAGAAAGACAAGTTTAACAATTTTAAAATCGGATACAAATTGCAAGATATCTAAATCTTTAAATTAAAGGACCTAAGTCCGTAACTCAAGATCCTCCAAAATCTTCGACCTCGAAAACAAGAATTATTGGTCAAATTAAATCGACATTGATGATGTAAACTTACCGGGAAAAGATTAGCGTCTGATATCCGATATTTAAAATAAAATAATTTTTTTAACATTGGTACACGATTCGTGTACCATTGTGCGTCTTAGCATCAATAAGTAATAAGACACTGAGAGAACGAGGCTAGAATATCCCACAAGTCAATGCGGTTGTTCATATCTTGGACGCGGATTCTACAAAGTATTGACAAAATGGCTGACAAACGACAAACAACAAACGAAGAAACGACAAAGAAGATCAATAATGAGCACCCCGGCGAAAAAAAGAAAACAGGAATATGACAAGCAATATAGTAAGACAAAGAAAGGACCACTGATCAACATTCTATCAGAAATAGGTCGTTGGAATTGCTAAAACTTGAGATGAATGCAGTAGATGATGAACAGGCTGCCAAATTTATTATGAGCGGTAAGAAAATATTTTCAATTTTGCTTGGTTTGACGAACTCTCGAAATTAATTTTTTATCTGCCGCTTGACTTGTTATACCTTATAATTATAGGGAAGATCTTTAGCAATCTTATGAAATATGCCCCATTATTTTCGTCGTAAGCAGAAAGATATCTAATATGATAATGAAAATGAAAAAAAGATGAATGATTTTGATTCTCAGCAGAGTTGGAAATCTATTTGATTTTGGAATTGACTACGGTACTGTAATGGCATAAATTAACTTTTTTTTAATAAACAAAGCTATTTTGAAGATTGTGAATAAAGACTATTATATTTTTAACATGTTAGACAGGCAGTAAAATGAACCGTAGCTTTCTGTGTGTTTCTTACTTATCGCATACAAATATTCTATCTGAAAATTTTAAAACGGGCCTATAATATTTACGATGACGACGATGTCGAAAAATTGCTCTATCGCTTGTATATCATATAATTTTCCGATGAGTAACAAAGTAAAAGTTGACAGGGAGTAGAGTTTAGTTTGGAACCTGCAGTGAATAAAGACTAAATCAATGGAATAAAACAAAGTCTTAGACATTAGATACCTTCAGCTAAATAAATCGTCTAATTTCTATAGTGTGTAGTATGTAGTGCCTGGGTTTATATCTGGAGGTACATCTAGATTTCATCAACTTTGATAATACATTATGATTTAGATTAAAAAAAATTATTTTAACGTGGACTGCATTGGCCATTATACCTTCACTAACGCTTAGAATCTATCTCAAAGTGGCAATTACCTGTATATTACTTTTATGATAAAACTGAAAATTTTCAATTTATAGATGGAAACTGTCAACATCTAGCAGAACTGTTATACATGTAGCTTCCGGAATGAAGACTCCTCAAAAACATGTTGTAGCCACTACAAGTACACCAGCTGTCAAAAATGTGGAAGGGGTGCATCTGTAAGAAGTTTGATCTATTCATGGGTAAGCTTTTGTATTTTTTTTGGGGGGGGGGGGGTGGATGGCCGAATTGTTAGCACGTGCATGCTGTATCATAAAGCCTGTCATTGAGTTAACTGGTATGGTTTCGAATCCCCAAGTTGTACGTGCCAAGGAGTAGGGTTGCATGTCCAACCTCATGGGTTTTCCCCAGGTCCTCCGGTTTCCTCCCACTGCTAAAGACCCCTACGCTCCAGCGAATCCCAAAATGGCCTAGTTTGTGTCGAGTGGACGTTAAACCCCATTTCTCTCTCTCTCTCTCTCTTTTGTAATTTGTATTGTTTTTGTTTGTGGTTTGGGATTATTATTCATTTCTTAGGCATATGTATTTAGAATCAAACAAACATGTACATATTTTATTACACTACATGTTTTAATTTTCAGTTCTAGTTCAAATAAAGGCCTCAGTCATATTGAACCACTTCCTAGTACCAGTAAAAGGCGGGTTGATTTGAATATTAGTCAACATGATGTAACTATGGATGAGTAAGTAAATGATATTTGGTTACAGACGCGTACATTATTTCTTCAATTTTAAATGTAGTAGGGTTTCTGCTTACTTTCCTGAAATTTGAAATTGCTGTAAATGTATATATATGTTTACTTTTAAATTTATATGTCTAAAATAAGAAGGTCTGCAAGTAATTTTTATCAACAATGCAAAAGAATGTTAACAGATATTTATATCCCATTTTACATGTGTAATCTTATAGGATTCAGATGAATATAACTGTTGGTACAAATGATGGCAGTAGATGTTTGATAGAAGAGATTGATTTTGAACAGGCTGGTCTAACATATGACGATGATGACAAGGACAGTGATTATGTACCAGATACTGCAAAACTCCATTATGAGTAAGGTTCCAGTTTTACTTGCATGTTTATAGAAAATTATTACAGACAAAGCTTACTTTTTGTGTATACCTTTGTATTTATTTAGATTCATTGTGTTTTATAGAAAGGCGTCAAAAGGTCTTTTGCATACACTGTAGATCACATGATCTGTCATTAAGTCAAGTGGGGTTGTTTTCCAAATTTCTGTGTGACATAGTAGGGTCACCTACCCACCCTCATTGTTATTCTCCCGTTTGTGCCCAGGCTTTGTCAAGTGACTTGGTTTCGATTTTGAGCTTGTACGTAACAAGGAGAAAAGTTCCTTCCAAACCCCATGAGATTTCTCAGGGCAAATTATTAATTATTGTTAAAAATATACTATAGGTTGTACCCATAATGTCCTGCATTGCGTTGACAGTATACCCCCATTTGTCTATCTCTCTGAGTATGGTAGCCAAACGACTAAGTAGGTAAGACGCTGGCTCACTATCCTGGAGATCCTGTATTGATCCCTGTATTGGCCGAAAGAAAGTTCATCAGGATTTCAAATGTGGTTTCGCCATGTTAGTGGTGGAGTACCTGACAAGAAATGCTGCCTAGTCGTTAAGATGGAACGGAAAACTGAGGTCCTGTGCTGTGGATACATTGGCGTGCGCGTAAAAGAGCCCCTTGACTGTTGGACTTTAATATAAGAGTGGGCCATGCAAAATTTCACTCATAACACACTTGATGATGTATGCCTGTCTTCATTAGCCTAGTCGGAGCGAAAAAGTAAGACGTTCAACACCATTTTATTTCTTATAAAGTACCTGGAGGGTTGGGATGGCCAAGTGGTCTACATAAAATTAAACCATATGTTAGTCCCGAAATGGTCTAGGTGACTTGAAGAAAGAAAAATGAACCATATTTCATAATAAAAGATTTATTATTCTCATTATTTTATTTGCAGACCCAGAAAAAATTATTCCAAAAGATCAGGTTCATTGACGGCAGTACATCTGATGTCCCCAAAAGACTACACCTACATTCCAGCCAGAATTAATAAAATCCATTGTTCACCTTCATTTACTCTCTAAAAACATTTACAATTACAATCATCTAAAAAAATTGTCAGATACAGATCCAAGACGGTTTCCTTCGCCAAGTCGACCGAACATCCAGTAAATGAATTGTCTGTATGCCGGGTGTCGATACTGCTGCTAACAATAGCAACTCTTTTGCTGTATCCCCAGTGAGATTAGAAATCATATCCTGAAAGATAGTTTTTATAATTAGTTATTTTATGACATGTCAATATATGCCTTACAACCCAAGCAAGATCTTTCAAATCATATCCTGTATAAATAAATGTAGTCATTATAACATTTCACTTTTTGTCTTTATCATTTGAGATCATATTCTGTAAATAGTTATCTTATGACATGCAATATATTAATATAGTAAAATATTAGTTTATTGTAAACATTATTCTTTACTTGATGGTGTATTCCCTCAATTTTGAGAAATAAACAATTTATGTATTACATTTTTAATTAAGTAATAAAACTCACTTCAAGACTTTCACGTCTCTCTTTTTGTAATCTGTTTACTCTTTCTAACGTTGTCTCCACAGACTTGTGTGGGTATTTTTTACTAGTTGTTGCTGTTGCTTTGACCTTGCCTTGAAATACTCTTTTTGGAGCTGGTGGTTCAAGGTCTGATGACTCATTTGAACTGGTTGTATCGGCTGGTCAGAACTGTCAGATGACTCTTTGGGTCAACAAGCTTTACAAATATAACTTGTGGAACCTTCTTCGACAGCTTTCTTGAGAGCAGCAATTGTTAATCCTGAAAAGCAACAATCATGTACATAAATATTAGAATGACAAAATAACAGTGACCCAATAAATCTACTTCATGGAATAGTAGCATATTGCAATAAAACATTTCTGATTTTGTTAACCATTCTCTTGAAAAATGAGAATTTATAGATTATTTTACCTGTCCCACATGCCCTAGGTCCATTTACTACAACTATCACATGATATTGCTTGGGCACTTTTTCTAACAAGTTTATTACAATGCACGCATACAGGTCCTTCTGCCATTCTGAGTATGATGTGTAGGGATACAATACCACCATTCGATATTTGATGGAATAATAATAATAGATTTATAATATTTATATGATTCAGTGAGAAGCCATATTTTTAGATCAAAGAAAGGTCAATTTTGATAATTGAATTCATGTATGAAAATGAAAAAATCGACAACTTACAACGAATCACCATTATTGACATTATCGAAATATCAAACATTTCATGACAAATAAAATGTGTTGTTTTGATAGGTAGTATTATATTTATTACCTACCTGTGATATATTTCTATGAATTAAAATCCACAATCCAATTAGTAAACAATCTGTATCTTCATCTCTCTAGTCGAGTAGTCTATCATCACTAGCTACCGTACTACTATAATGGTGATAAATTTATGAATTGTTTATATTTTATTCTTTCAATATTTCATTCGTTTGGCATTCATTCATTCAATTAAACATTTCTATTTTTCTTGTGTTTCTGTTAATCCCTCAGTTTAATTTGAGGTTAAGCTATTAATCTAATGACAGACGGTTGGCAGCTGACACATTAATAGGTTTAATTATTATCTTATTGTTTTATTTTAGTGCAATGTCTTTTATATTTTAATCTTTCGTCATTAATTGTTATTAGTAGCCTTGGTGTATATTGTTAATTCCTTAGATACCATTTTATTATAAATACCGATTTGTACATTTATATAGTATTCTAGGTTTCATCCCGTTTCCAGGACAGTTACTCTGCTTGTCGGATGTGCTGTTCTTTGTATATGATGTTAATGTTTTCCGGTAATAAATAGTTTCAAGGATAGTTCCAGTCTTTAGTTATTACCGAAGATTCTCACTGCTACAGTTTGGTGGAGTGCTTTGTGAGGCAAGATCTCGGAACCTCTTGCAAGCGAGTATGGAAAATTTAGTCATCCCCGATGAACTGACAAAGATCTTGAAGACTATTGGTATGAATACTAAGGCCAACCAATGGCGAATTGATCGGTGAGAAGGTAATACTTCAGTTGTTTTAACTTGGTCCAGTTTGAATTCAGGGGACAATAGAAAATCGTCAAGTAAGCAAAACAGAGATTTTATAAGAGGACAACGGTTCAAGCAGATGCTTGCTGCCAAAGTATTGACGGTACCCCCAGTGAATGTAATTGCCACACAAACTAGTATAGCTGTTCAGACGAACGAGATAAAAACAACACTGTCTAGTTCGTGTCAAACTATTCACCAAGAACGGTCAAATAAAAGTTCCACAGCAGAACCAACCACCTACTCTAAAAATACGCAGACTGTTGACGTGGCCATAGAACTGAGAGAACCAGAGGTCATGGCCTTGACTACTCCAAAGACACATGAAACAGCCAAGGTATTAAAAAGGCGTGTGAAAAATGATAAACTGGAATATTTGATTAGATGGCAAAATATGCCGGCAACAAAGAACACTTGGATTGCAGAAGACAACCTTGACCAAAAGGCAATTTCTTACATTGCGTCTAACCCGAATAAGATTTCGGGCCCAGAACCGTGGTTGGTGGAAAATCGAAACCAGGCTGATATTTGTGCTTTTCCATTAGGGATGTGGACATTACCCCGCAAAGAAAACTTAAGACTTTCAAAAGTCTTTCATTCCCAGATAAACGAAAAAACTGGAAAAGTCGAACTAAAGGTAGAACGGGAAGGTCCGGGGCCGCAAAAAGGTGATCGATATACGAGAATAGACTGGGAAGACTGGGATGTGATTGCTAAGGAGAACCCACTATTCTTTAAGACTATAAAGCATACGTTACCTCCGGGAAATTATTCCCTAAAGCGATAATTTGTTTTAAGAAAATATGTTTTCATCGGAAATTTAAAGGACAGTTTTTACATTTTGTTTTAATCTTAAGTGACCACCAGTATTGTGCACGCTTGGATTCTATAACGGCTAATGTAGTTGTTATAGACATATTGTAAAAAAATTATTTTAAGCGTTATTAAATTTTATTATTTTATCATGATCCGAGGACGAATCATTTTCACCGTAGAGGAAATTATAATGGTGATAAATTTATGAATTGTTTATATTTTATTCTTTCAATATTTCATTCGTTTGGCATTCATTCATTCAATTAAACATTTCTATTTTTCTTGTGTTTCTGTTAATCCCTCAGTTTAATTTGAGGTTAAGCTATTAATCTAATGACAGACGGTTGGCAGCTGACACATTAATAGGTTTAATTATTATCTTATTGTTTTATTTTAGTGCAATGTCTTTTATATTTTAATCTTTCGTCATTAATTGTTATTAGTAGCCTTGGTGTATATTGTTAATTCCTTAGATACCATTTTATTATAAATACCGATTTGTACATTTATATAGTATTCTAGGTTTCATCCCGTTTCCAGGACAGTTACTCTGCTTGTCGGATGTGCTGTTCTTTGTATATGATGTTAATGTTTTCCGGTAATAAATAGTTTCAAGGATAGTTCCAGTCTTTAGTTATTACCGAAGATTCTCACTGCTACACTACTATGATTATCATTATCAGTGTCAATGACTGAGTGATGAGTGGCAGTGTGAAAAGTTTCGTCGCGAAATGATCCACATCAATCAAAGCAATGAGTATCCCATGAATGCGTCTTTATCAACATTTTATTCTTATAAAAAAAACTTTGAAATACATAGAATCGTCGATCCTATTGAAAATTTTAAGCACTAGTACACACAAGTGAAATAACAGTGCCAAACCACGATCCACGTCCAAACATAACAACCTTATCTTACTGATGAGCATGCGCAAAAACACTTCCCGTGTAGACTGGATTAACAAGACGCTATGACAATCGCCCATCGATTGGAATACCTCGCGATTTCACCGAACATAACTTTTTTGAAATTAGACTAAAAACGGCAGCAATAGAATGCAAATCAGGTATACACATTCATATTACATTATTATATGCGATGCTACCCATTTGTGTCCATTTCTAGGTCCAAAATGTTAGCGACTTAGCTCCTTTAAACTAATGTTGTATTCCAATAAGTTTCATTTTAAGAACATATTATATTGTCATATATATACCGGTATGTAAAGATTTAAAGACAAGCTAAAAGCAATCTTTTAATCAACCCATCTTATATTTTTGATCGTGATACGAATTTATACAAATACAATCAATGGGCACAAGTATGATGATTATTGTTTGAAATGGTAGAAATGAGCAAATTGAACAATTTAATAATAAAATATAATTCATAGTTGGCTGGCATAGGTGTATGATGTCATTTCGGTCCCGCGTCTTTTCGAACTCCAAAAAATATGTTCCCGACATTTCGGACTCGGGTAGGTGACGTTTCCAACTCAGTCTGGCGACTTTTCCGACTCGGACTGCCGACGTTTCTGATGCTACCCCAAAATATTTGGGTTGTAAGATTTTTTGTGCAGTGCAAAAAAAAAAAAAGAATTATTATTTTTTTAAAGTACCATATTATATAATATTTGGGGGGATTTTTTTTTCATGCAATAATCCATATTTTATTCATCAATTTAGAGGGAATTGAAATTATATAATAATGGGGTTTAACCTCCGCTCGACCCAAACTCGAATTTACATATGATTCTATATTATTTCAATAATTCACTTGTGCTGAGGTTCTTTAGTAGTTGGAGGAAATCAGAGGAGTTAGAGAAACAACGTGGCTATTCTTACAACGAGGCGTAAGAATTATTGATAGATTTTTTTTTACGACATGGTAAAAGTTCCAGTAGCGCATACGCAAGTTACCAAATTTTGGCCTTGTCCATCAATAATTCTTACACCTCGTCGTTTGGAATAGCCACAGCATTAGAGAAAACCCTGAATTTGTGCCCCATGTCATGTACAAAATGAAATGGGGTTTAAAGTCCTACCGTTCTGTTCCGACTTAGCTAATGAAGATGTTTATTTGTCAGGAATATTGCCTAGACAGTGACTGTACATGCAAAAGGAATGTTTTACATGCATGTCAATAGGTACCCAATCCGAACGACTATATACGGTTTTGGATTTAACCTCATTTTCTGAAGGAGCTGCGGTGACTCAGTAACAAAATGGCTAGCAAATGAGGGGTTCAATCTCGGTGTTGGTCGAGAAAGTTCCCCTTGTTAGTGGTGTAGGATCTGGTAAAACCAGTGTCTAGTCATTCGAATAGGACAAAAAAACAATATCTTGTGCTCAAGGTACACCTACAAGAACCCCTGACAGTTGGAATTCGAAATAAAATAGGTCATTCATTTATTCATTTTTCTCTTTGTGTGTTACCTACAGACCGCAATTCTTAAAGAAGCTAGATCTCTTTTCTTTGGCACTTGGAAATGCATACAAATAGGTAGCAAGTCATGTAAAAATATAACATGAATGTATATAAATTGAATTACATTCAATCGTTTACGTTTTTACTGTAATTTCTAATCGGTTATGTTCGGCGAAATATGCGAAAAGTCCAAATTGAATTGGCTTTGATTATTCCAGTCTACAACAATAGTATTCTCCTGTGGGTTATGTTTATGCTTGTTCATTGAGTCGCTTCATTACAAAGGACACACAAAATCTTTCCTGCAGCCACACCCCTTTTGATGTGTGTCTACAAACCCATTTCTTCTTTGTGTGTCTGTGCACCTCTATTCTGCACCTAACCTGGGCTAATTGAAGACGGGCATACGCCATACAGTGTGCTATGAGGGAAATTTTTGCCTGGGCGGCAACTGAATTCTAACTGCCAAGGGATCTTTTGCGTGCACGCCAATGTGTACACAGGACCTCGGTTTTTCATCCCATCCGAACGACTAGGCAGCTGTCCTAGTCAGGCCCTCCGTCTGCATCACTGACAAGGGGAAACCATGCCGGAAAATCAACATGAACTTTATCGGCCAATTGTAGGGATCAAACATCCGAACTCCAGGTTAAGCGTCTGCTGGTCACAATTCTGAATTGATTGTCTCGGAACTTGGTAAACTTATTCCTTAAGCATGACAACTGTAAACATTTTATCTTAAATGTTTTAGGGTTCTTTATTCTTAAGAAGGTGAACTTCAACTAAATTATGTGTGTTTAATTCAAAGCCATTTTACAATGAAACTTGTCATTCCTCCAACCTTAAAGAGCTTACAGTCTAATTGAATAAAACAAGTTGTCTCCCTTTATATGTGTTTGTGATACTATAATAAATCCTTAATATGTTACATCTCCCTTCTTGTGTAAGATAAAACACCCGAATAACGAAACAGTTCTAATTCAGAGTCTTTCTGAAAACAAAATAATATCACGTATAATTTCACAGTAAAACACAACACATGCAAATTAAACAAAGTTCTAAATGTTCATAGACATAATCATTCATCCAGGTTGGTGTTCTTGAAATTCGACCACATCTGGTTCTTGTTTCATTATGATGATTAATCTGAGGTTTTCATCGACGTTATCAGGCAGTTGATGGTTATCCAGCTGATTTGGTTGTGCATGATTGCCGTGGTGGTTACCCAGGTCTTGATGCATCGTGTTATCAGAAATGTAATCATAATTGATATCAGGTTGGGATTTAGCTTGACATTCTCTGATATGCTGATGATTTCTTCTTACGCAGTTTCCGTTTCTGGTACGTAAGATATATGACCTTGGATTGCTGTGCTGTCTGACTACCATACCATTTATCCATTTCGTCGTGTCATATCTATATATATTAACGTTTTGACCAGGACGAAGAGGTCTTAAATTAACAGCTGTTCTGTCATAATATTTCTTCTGGTTACTATTCTTCTTCTCCCTTTCTTTCTTAAAATTGTTTTGAGATTTTGGTTTTAGTTGGTGCCTTGAAATAGGAATTCTAGTTCTAAGTCTACGTCCGAATAATAATTGTGATGGTGATATATCATGAAGAAACGGAGCGTCTCTGTAATTCAAAATTGCCAAATAGGGATCAGTCCTTTCAGCTTTAGCTTTGGATAACAACATCTTGACAATACCACAATATTTCTCAGCGAATCCAGGGTAATGAGGACTAGATGTCACATCTTTGATACCCCATTCAGTAGCAAATTCTTTAAATTTTGCATTTATATAATTGGTCGCATTGTCAGATATTATCGTCTCTGGTATTCCATATCTTGCAAATATTGATTTCATTTTAGTGATGGTTTCTTCAGCTGATAAACTTGATAATTTTGCGATTTCAAAATAATTTGAATAATAGTCCACAACTAATAAATATTCAGATCTGTCAAAATGAAATACATCTGTACCAACTTTCAGCCACGGAATACCGGGTCGATAGTGTGATATTAATGGTTGTTTGGGTTGCTGTGGTTTATGATTTTGACAAATTTAACATTTGTTGACTATCTTTTCGACATCTTTAGTAATTCCAATCCAGAACATAGCGATAGAGAGGCGGCTTTTCACCAATGCAACGAGGGTTCAATCCCAGCTCAGGGCATGAACTTTATCGTTGTAGGTGAGAGGGATATTCGGTCTCCCGTCCGATCAGGCAGGTTTCCCCCGCGTTCTTCGGTTTCTTCCTGCAGTAATGATCGAAATCATTCGCACGATCTGTGCCAAGGGCCAAATTTGAAAAAGGCCTCAGGCCTAATTTGCTACCCTTGTAAAATGACGCGATTATTATTATTATTAATTTCTGGCCCCCAACATACATTTTTGAATACCTAGATGTCCTTGATGCAGCCTGTTTAACATTTCACTCTTCCACTTTTCTGGTATTAAAATTCTGTCCACTTTATAAATGATGTCATCTTAAACTGAGAGTTCTTCTCTAAAGTTCCAAAAAGGTTTAATAGAGGTTGAACAATATCTGATTTCGTCTGGCCATCCATGTAGAATTGTTTGTCTAAGTTGTTGCTGCTGTTGATCATCCAAACAGTCTTGTCTAAATCTGTCGCGTTCACCACCCTGAAATGGTAATGTCGATTGGTGTACCGTGTGAACATGACAATCTAATTCTCGTGATAAAACTTCATCTTCTCTAGTCAAAGGTTGTGGTACTCGGGATAAGGCATCGGCTATTTTTAATTCTTTACCAGGAATCCATTCATAGTTGAAATCATATCGTTGTAATCTCAGCATTAATCTTGATATTCTTACTGGTGCACAAATTAGTGGTTTATTAAATATAAACTTCAATGGACGGTGATCATTTACCACAGTAAAGTGTCTTCCATAAATGAATTGGTGGAAACGTTCCGTTGCATATACAACTCCTAGCAGTTCTTTTTCGATTTGAGAGTAATTTATCTCTGCACTTGTTAGTGATCTTGAAGCGAATGTACATGGTTGTCCACCTTGTGGTATTGCCGCTCCCAGACCGTACATGGACGCATCACAAGTTATAGCTACGTCTTCTTTGGGATTGAAGAATCGTAGAATTGGGGCTTGAGTTAACATCTTCTTCAATTCATTGCATTTTTTCTCGTGGTTTTCATTCCATACATATTAAATACTTTCTTTACAAAGATCACGTAATATCGCTGTCTTACTCAGGAAATTCAGCATACCAAGAAATCTTAACAATTCTTGTTTAGATTCTGGTGACTTCATGTTGATGAATGCAGAAATTCTATCATCGTCGATTCCCTGTCCATCTTTTGAAATGATAACTCCTAGATATTTAATTTCTCATCTCACATTTTTTCTTGTTGAGTTTCAAATTATATTTTCTACATCTTTCTAAAACTCTTCTCATAATTTCATCATGTTCTTGTTGATTTGATGAATAGACCAATACATCATCTACCTAAGCTTCTGCTCAATCTATATCAGATATCATTTGACTAATTGTTTTCTGGAATAGTTGACTTCGAACTTTAAGACCAAATGGTAATCTGAGAAATCGATAATTACCAAATACAGTAGAGAACGTTGTTAGCTTTGACGATCGTTCATTCAGCTTCATTTGCCAAAATGATGATACAGCGTCAAGTCGTGAGAATGTAGTTGATTTTGATAATTTAGCTGTCAGTTCTTCTATTGTCGGCATCTTATAATGATCAGACACGATGAATTTTTTCAGCTCTCTAGGGTCTAGACATATTCTTAAGTCTCCATTTGGTTTCTCGACCATGACCATACTGTTTATCCATTCTGTTGGTTCATCAACTTTAACTATGATTCAATCGTCTTCCATTCTCTGTAATTCACTCTTTACTCTATTATCATATAAAGCCAACGCTAACTTTCTAGGCGGATTTTGTATTGGATGGACATCTTCTTTTAGAACTAGGTCAACTTCCGGAACATTCATTCTTTCTATCTTCTTAGAGAATACATCTTTAAATTCATTAGTTTCTCGATCAATATGACAAATTTTCCTAATTATCTGTAGTTTCATACATGTGTGTAGTCCTAATATTGGTACACTATCTTCATCTACCACTATAAAATAAATACATTCCGTCTTGTCGTTCAACTTACACGGTAGTAGAACTCCACCTGCTACTTTCAGTGAAATATTATTATATGTAGTCAGTCTCTTACTACATGGTTTTAATGGTGTATCTGTTACTTTGGTATAAATATCATAAGGTAGTACGTCTACAGAAGCTCCAGTGTCTATTTTCAAATTAACTTTTTTCTGTTTAACGCCAATTAAAACTTCAATATGCCAATCATCGCCTAATGTCTGTTTATCTATGGAACCAATCATACCAATGAAAAAATCTTCATTTTCATCGTCATAATTATCATCAGGATAATAATCATCATCATCTTTTTGATTTACTCTATATCTGCTACACATTTTCTGAAAATGGCCATATTTATTACACTGGTTACATCTTCTCCTTGCAGCTGGGTAATGAGTTTTTGCGGCATGTTTATATCCACAATTCATGCATCTTCTAATATGTGGTTTTGATCTATCGTTATAAGTTGATCTACCTTTATACGACTTCTTATTTCTTGTGCTATCATAGCCTGGATAGCTTGAAGATCTGTGAAAATCTTGTCTTTCTACAGGCCCACTTTTGTTCTTATAAGTATCGAAAGCCTTCTTTTTCTTTATATAATCCACAGATTCTTCTTTCTTCTCTTTAATTGTTAATTCTTGCATCTGTTTCATAATGGTTTCTTGTGCTCTGCATATTTTAACAGCTTTGTCATAATTAAGTTCAGGATCGGACAATAATTTCTTTTTAGTTTCTGGGCAATCAATGCCGTCGACTATCTGGTCGCAAATTTCTTCATCAATTCTATCAGCATAAGAGCATCTGTTAGCCTGGTCTCTCATTCTTATCAAAAATTTATCAAATTCTTCTCCATCTTGTTTCAGTTCTCGAAAAACATGCCTCTCCAGTAAACTTTTGTCGAAACATCTACAGAAGTTGATCCAACGATGTCTAATTTTCTCCTTCTTCAATAATTCTAAAAGTATCAGAAATTTTTATTCCTTCTTCACCCACTAAATGAAGTAATCCAGCCCTTTTAACGGCTTCTCTCTTAGTGTCTGCACCTGTTGCAATCAAATACAACCGGAATGATTTCTCAAAATCAACCATGCTCCTCACTTGTCAGACGTTTCCACATCAAGTGGCTTTGGTGCTGGTAAATTCTGCATATTCTTAGTGTGAAGGAAATTCCTGACTCACTTGTAGCACTTCTGACACCATGTAAACATTTTATCTTAAATGTTTTAGGGTTCTTTATTCTTAAAAAGGTGAACTTCAACTAAATTATGTGTGTTTAATTAAAAGCCATTTTACAATGAAACTTGTCATTTCTCAAACCTTGAAGAGCTTACAGTCTAATTGAATAAAACAAGTTGTCTCCCTTTATATGTGTTTAATTCAAAGCCATTTTACAATGAAACTTGTCATTTCTCAAACCTTGAAGAGCTTACAGTCTAATTGAATAAAACAAGTTGTCTCCCTTTATATGTGTTTGTGATACTATAATAAATCCTTAATATGTTACAACAACTATTGATTTTGATGCATGATTCGCTCTCCTTGGACGGTGCAACACCCATTTTTTGGGTTAAAATCTTGTCTGTATTAACGGATTTTGTTCCATTTCGACATGGTCCACCAAGGTTGTACCTATTTATATTGGTCTATGTCCAATCCCACAAAGAAGTGGGCCATGCCCAATTTTTATGCTTCTAATCTGCAGACTGCAAATCTGAATGAGTCATCTTGTTTTACGTTAGAAAACTAACGTTATATTTACGTTAGAAAACTAACGTTAGATTTACGTTAGAAAACTAACGTCATATTTACGTTAGAAAACTAACGTTAGATTTACGTTAGAAAACTAACTTTAGAGTTACGTTAGAAAACTAACGTAAGATTTACGTTAGAAAACTAACCATAAACTAACGGTTAGAAACCAGACGTAAAATTTACGTTAGATTAACGTTAGAATTATGACCAATAATACATATTTAATTATTATGACTGAATTCCGACTATTTATTAATTGTTATAATGTGCACATGGTTATTTAATCCAGAAGTATTGAAGCGAAAAAAATTGGTTATATAACCGTCATAAGATTTACGTTAGATTTGCGTCATTTTCTGACGTAGAAGTAACCATAACCATTCTGACGTATATAACAGAATGGACGAGGCGTGAAAGTGTTGGGGAATAAAGAAGACCAAATACAAAAGAATTCAATTTATATAATACAATATACAATAATGACAATTCTTCTTCGAGTACGCGCACTCAAAATAAATTATAACGTTAAAGTCCATCCATCGGTAAAACATCGACGATACCATCTGTCGGCGACTACACAGTCGATAACATTCACAGAACCAATAAACCACCCATCGGAAAGTTCATACATCGACGATACCATTTATCGGCGACCATCAGTAGACGATACCATTGACAACATCAACTGTCCACCCATCGGCGTGACCAAATATCGACGATACCATTTATCAGCGACCATTCATCGACCATACCATTTATCGGCGACCACTAGTAGACGATACCCGTGACAGCATAAACTGTCCACCCATCGGCAAGACCAAACATCGACGATACCATTTATCGGCGATCATCAATATACGATACCAGTGACAACACCAACTGTCCACCCATCGGCAAGACCATGCATCGATGATACCATTTATCGGCGACTATTCATAGACGATACCATCTATCGATTTTAGTTGTCCACCCATCGGCAAGACCATGCATCGATGATACCATTTTTCGGCGTCTAGTCATCGATGATACCAGTTAGACACCATCCATAGTAGGCACCTAAAGGGGACCTGTAAAATTAGTCAACATTTGTACATCAATTTACTCATACTAACATAATAAAATAAACAATGATGAGTAAAATACACGAATCCTGCACAGAAACCAAGACACCAAAAGGTAACATAATAATTTACAACATAACAATTTCACTCACCCAAGTACCTGGTGGCAGTGTCGAGTCCTCCAACTGTCATAATCCAACTCCCAAACAAATCAAATTGCAAGGTTTATATACTACCTGTATGCACTTGCATACAAGTAGACAGTTTGGGCGAGCCACGCGGTAGAGTTTGGGCGACCGATAGTGATCTAACGAAATACGACCGTGACATAAAAGGAATGTACATTTTACCATACAATTTTACCATTATTGGACGCTAACCTAAATCTAACCATAATGACGTAAAAGTAACGTAAATCTAACGATCCATGTTAACTGGGATAGTTCCAGATTTCGGAGAAGGTTTGAATGGCATGGCTCCAACAGACTGGAGAAAGGAACAGTCGAACGACCCTACTTTGTTGTCTTTAATTAGATATATTAGATCGGGGATCAAACCGAATCCAGAACAAACAAGTCAAGACTACGTTAATTTGAATCGAAATTTTGATAAATTGAAATTGAGACAAGGTGTTTTATATCGAGAAATAAATGTAGATGGTCATACAGTTAATCAATTAATTCTTCGGTTACAGTACAGAAATCGGCGTTTGTGGCTTTACATGATGATATGGAACATATGGGAAGAGACCGAACTTTGTTACTACTCAAAGAACGCTTTTATTGGCCAGGTATTAATTCTGGTGTCGAAAACAGGATTAAGACTTGTAAAAGATGCTTAAGACGTAAACACCTACTAATAGTAAGTGCAGGGGGACTGCACCACATATGATTTACACAAAAGACAAACATAGCGACAAGACACCATACTCAAAAAACAACAACAAACAAACAATTCAAAAAAAGCGAATGGATCCGGGGGCTAGCCGTAAGCGTCCACTGCGCTGTACAGTCCCGGGCCTGTGGTGACACAGACTTCACTCAATTTGAAAACAACTGGGAATGCAACCCAAAGAAATAATTATATAGTGTCAGCATGAGTCATGATCTATTATATGTTGTAAGAATTACGAATGTAAGTATATTGTTGTATAAATTCCGCTACACAAGTAACCACATAGTTAAATGTATCAGAGGTAGGCCTAGTTCAAACTAAATCAAATCAATAAAAGGATTGAAGTATATTAAATGCATTTAGGACACACATTACAACCGTCACAGAAACAAAAAACAAAACTGATTACAAGAAGCAAAGGAATATAGATCATCTAGGGAGACAGTCGAGCCGTCTGCTGACTGAGTGGCGTGACGTGAATCTGCCGTAATAGTTGTTATGACGTCGTGGTTTAGAAGGTGCAATTTCCCGATAAAAAAAGGGCGATAATCTAGATAAAATAACGTTAGAGCACCGTTGGTTAATATTGAAACCACGTTCCCACTTGAAATAGTCGCAATGGATTTTCTTACTCTAGAACCATCAAAAGGTAACTTTCAGTACATCTTAGTAATAACCGATCTATTCACAAAATACGCACAAGCGATTCCAACACGGAATATGACGGCTAAGACTACGGCAGAAGCTTTCTTTAATAATTTCGTTGTTCATTATGGATTACCTACAAGAATTCACTCAGATCAAGGAGCAAATTTTGAAAGTTATATAATAAAAGAGCTTTGCAAACTTACAGGTATTGCTAAATCGCGAACTACTCCTTATCACCCAATGGGAAACGGTCAATGCGAACGATTTAAAAGAACTATCTTAAATATGTTAGAAACATTGGAACAAGATCAAACAGCGACAGAAACAAGATTATGATAAGAAAGTTCGAGATATAAGAATGTTTCAGTTAAGGCTCTTGTGTTTGATGGTAAACATAAGATAGCCGATCGGTGGGAAACCGATGCCTATATTGTTTTTTACCAGCCGAACGTAGAGATTCCTGTGTATCGAGTTAGATCAGAATCTGGGTTAGGAAGAACTCGTACACTTCATAGGAATCATTTATTACCCGTCAATATAATAATAATAATACATTTTATTTGTAGAGCGCTTTCCATACAATTATCTCAAAGCGCTGAACAGCAATTAACAATAATTACAACTACTATACAAAAATAAAATACAAGATAATAAAAAATAAAAATGTTCCAGTCAATTATAATAGAGATTACTACTTGAAATTACGGAATAGAATTACAAATTAGAAATTAACGATTAAACTTACAAATTGAAGTTATAGATTAAAATTACAAAGTATATGCTAGTCTGAAAAGATGTGTCTTAATCGCTGATTTGAAAGCAGGAAAATCAGAGATGGCACGAATATTTTCTGGTAACGTATTCCATAAAAATGGTGCAGAAACATGGAAAGATCTATCTCTATAAGATTTCTTTGTTTTCATACTCGACCGAACTAACTATAGCATTTCGGCCTCGTAGATGGCGTGCTGGCACCCTAACGGTGATTAGCTCAGTGAGGTAGTACGGTGCCGTTGCGCAGTGTATAGCTTTGAAAGTGACAAGATTATGATAAGAAAGTTCGAGATATAAGAATGTTTCAGTTAAGGCTCTTGTGTTTGATGGTAAACATAAGATAGCCGATCGGTGGGAAACCGATGCCTATATTGTTTTTTACCAGCCGAACGTAGAGATTCCTGTGTATCGAGTTAGATCAGAATCTGGGTTAGGAAGAACTCGTACACTTCATAGGAATCATTTATTACCCGTCAATATAATAATAATAATACATTTTATTTGTAGAGCGCTTTCCATACAATTATCTCAAAGCGCCGAACAGCAATTAACGATAATTACAACTACTATACAAAAATAAAATACAAGATAATAAAAAATAAAAATGTTCCAGTCAATTATAATAGAGATTACTACTTGAAATTACGGAATAGAGATATTAGAAATTAACGATTAAACTTACAAATTGAAGTTATAGATTAAAATTACAAAGTATATGCTAGTCTGAAAAGATGTGTCTTAATCGCTGATTTGAAAGCAGGAAAATCAGAGATGGCACGAATATTTTCTGGTAACGTATTCCATAAAAATGGTGCAGAAACATGGAAAGATCTATCTCTATAGGATTTCTTTGTTTTCATACTCGACCGAACTAACTGTATAGCATTTTGGCCTCGTAGATGGCGTGCTGGCACCCTAACGGTGATCAGCTCAGTGAGGTAGTACGGTGCCGTTGCGCAGTGTATAGCTTTGAAAGTGATACATAAAATTTTGAAGGAGATTCTCTGCTCAACTGGCAGCCAATGGAGAGACTGTAGGACAGGTGTCATATGGCACCTGTCCTGTCGCCTGATCCGCGTAACCAGTCGAGCAGCAGTATTCTGAATGAGCTGTAGTTTCTTTATTTGATAATTACTAAGGCCGAAAAGCAGACTGTTACAGTAATCTAACCTAGACGAAACAAATGCGTGGATTAATTTCTCAGTGTTGCTCTGATCCAAAAAACGCCTTATTTTCCCTATTCTCCATATAGCATGAGACGCCGCACTACACACACTGGCTATTTGAGCTGACATAGAACCGCTAGAATCCAGCATAACACCTAGATCACGGACTTTCTGAGAGGGGGAGACAAAAGACTGCCCAATCCGTATATCACTTGCGATAGTCAAACTCCTTTTGTGTTTAGACGAGAACCAGACAATTTCCGTCTTTGAGTCATTCAATGCGAGCAAATTAACTCGCATCCAATGACGGATATCGTCTACACAGGCTTCAATCGGAGCTTTTATGGGACCGGGGTTAGACTCGCAAGTGATATACAGTTGGGTACTCAATCCATGGCGACTGATTATGTCCTCCAGAGGGGAGATATACAGTGTGAAAAGAAGTGGGCCGAGTACGTAGCCCTGAGGGACTCCGTACTCGAGCGTGTGCGTATCCGACACCATAGTTCCTCCAATCGAGATCTTTTGCGTCCTTCCCCTCAGAAACGACACAACCCACCTCAGCACCTCCCCATCAAAGCCAAACCTATGACGCAAACGATCGATCAGGATGTCGTGATCAATGGTGTCGAAAGCCGCAGACAAATCAAGTAAAATTAAAATGACGTCTGCTTGTCTATCGAGAGCGAGCATAGTATCGTTTTGCACTCGCAAGAGTGCAGTTTCTGTACTATGACCCTCCCGGTAGGCAGACTGAAATTTTCCATATAATGAATTATGGATGAGGTAATCATTAAACTGGGAGTGGGCACATACTTCCAAAAATTTATCCAGGAAAGAACAATTTGACACTGGACGATAGTTCTTAAGATTATTTCTGTCAAGTCCAGGTTTCTTGATAAGTGGTCTAACAACTGCGTGTTTACAGTCATCAGGGAATGAGCCAGTTTTGAATGATGTGTTGACAATTTTAAATAATAGAGGGGCTAAAACTTGAATAGAATCTTTGACGAGATTAGTTGGCATGGGATCAATAGATGATGACTTATTTGACATTTTTCTGACAATCAATGTTACTTCTTCGAGGGTCAACAGTTTAAAATCTTTAAGTTTCACATGACAGGGTGCCGAGATGTCCTCATAAGGACCACTATTATTTAGATTAGAACGGATAACTGCAATTTTGTTGATGAAAAACTCTGCAAATGTCTCAGGTAAAATTGAAAGTTCAATATCAGGTAGAATTTTAGCCGACAGTTTTTTACATCCAGAGATTTCGTCAACAATATTAAACAGGCCTTTGGAATCGGCTTGTTCAATACGCCCACGATGAAAATCACGCTTGTGCTCATCCATGTGTAGATTATACATTGATCTTGCCGTCGTGAATATCTGCCAGTCAATTACTAGGTGTGTTTTTACCAACTTTCGTTCAAGTGACCTTAGAGCTCTTCGTTCGTCCAGCAGCTCCTTTGAATACCATACTGCCCTTGGTTAGTCATACATAGCCTTGGTCTGAATGGGAGCTAACTGATCGAGCGCAGAGCTAAGGGCCGACCGATACAGGAGAGTAAGCTCATTGAGGTCTTGGGTGATCGTAATTGAGTGGAGAGATGACGTAATAGCTTCCATCAGCGCGGACTTGTCTATGCCATTGAGAGCGCGATGCTGTTTGTTGATTTTGGACTCAACAGGTCTGGCTATATTCGAGGTGAAATGGATAGCTGCGTGATCTGAGGGCAGACTGTGATCAATCACAAAGTTCGACAGACAAGAATCCGCTGAACGGGTGATCACTAAATCTAATGTGTGACCCTTGTCATGTGTAGATTCACAGATGTGCTGTACTAGGGCAAAAGAACTGAAGAGATCTTTGAGTTTAGTCGCATCAGAACAGTCAGCTTTGTCTAGGTGGATATTAAAATCGCCTGTGATAACCAGATGACCAGCAGATAAAATAGTACTTTCGATGAGAGCTGCGAATTCAACTATAAATTGTGACACTGTGAACTTATTATTTTTGGAGTAAGGCGGTCTATACACGGCGAGCAAATGTATTATCTCGTTTCTGGAATGGATATTCATATCCAACAGTTCAAAAGTTTTATACGCAGTCATGCTGTTCCTAACAACTTTTATATTTGATCTGGATACAACACAGATACCGCCACCCTTTCGCTTACGCCGTGGTACATGGTAATTGGTATATCCTTGTATGGAAGAGCTGAGGTCTGCGTCCACTAAAGAACCGTTCTTGTCATTTATCCAAGATTCAGTTAGAACGAATATGTCGGTTCGATTTGATAGTATAGAGTCGCACACTGATGCGATTTTATTGGTCATCGATCTGGCATTCCATAAACTAAAGTTAAGGCATCCGCTAAGCTGATATTCAGACCGCCGTTTTACCTGCACAAGAACAGATTCGGGACGTTCGGTTTTAGTTTCAGAAATTTCACGGTTGAAAACATCGACAATGGGATAGATCTTACAAGGATTCTCACAACCATATCTTCTGGAATAGTCATAAACATTATCACCATTGAGTTTTCTTAATGATGAAATGGGTTCCTGGCTCCTTAATTTTTTAGCTTTTTTCTTTAAACCAGATGAACAGCCGCGTCTTACTTTAGGTTGACGTTTTACTATGTGGTTAGTTGAATTATGTAGAAAACTAATCTCATTATCTGACAAGATATTACAATGTTGTTTGGAAATGAGTTCAACTGTAGAAATCCTAATCACTTGTGAGCTATAGTCGGTAGTCTGATTAGAAATGTTCATAGTTAAACAAACAAGTAGCCCAAGAACAAAAACATGGCTGATCTGAGTGATCTCATGCTTCATTGATCACTCTTTTACTATATACTACTTTTCTTTTTAATGTTTCTTCTAATACAAAATGATTATAAATACAGACTTGATATAATAATGATCTCTGTATCCTTATACACACTGTGGACCAATTTTCACATAGTTAAAAGTCACTAAAACTACTTAAATTTACAATATAGTGGAGAGCTAGAAAGGAGCAGCCACTACAGCGCAATTTCAAGTGTAAGTCAAAGTCAAAGAGATTCCCAGTTCACAATAAATATTAGCTGTGAAATTTAAAATCTAAATAGCTGTATAAATATAACATTTACTCCAGTAAAATTCGAGCAGGGTATAAACTCCAGAAGATGTCACATTAACATTAATAGATAAGGTCCTACGGTAAATAAAGCACAAGTCAGAGTCACTATATATTCACGAAATCTATAGATCTGCTCATGTCGAAATCCACAATCCACAATAAAAAAAAACACAGGCGCAAAAAACACACAGGGCACAACAAGGCACGGTCAGCCACTACAGCATTATACAATACTAGTTGTACAACAATTTGTCGATAACGGTAGGCCTATCGAGGACGGCCATTTTGAAATTTTGACAGTTAGGGAACAGCTGATCGGCTCAATAATACAAAAATCTATAGATCTACTACAAAATACAAAATCTATAGATCTACTTCATGTCAAAATGATCCTGGTGATCACGCACAATAATGACGCACAAAATTATCCCTTAATTATCGGAAAAACCCAAAAAACTCACAGCTGTTTGAAGGCCTACCAGCTACCCCGCGCATTATTCAGGATACAGATGTGCCCAGTTTAATTTCAGATAAACCTCAACCTCAACGGAGGAAATAGCCGATTCACAGCCTTTTGAATCTTGTGACGATTTGGAAGTATGTACACGTCACACTCCTATTGAAGCCGAAGAAGTTGTAGATGAAATATCTGCTGTAGACAATATCCAGGAGGATATTGAAGATGAGGGAGAGAAGAGTATTCAAACTGAAGTAGAAGAGATTCCTGATATTTCTGATTTACCAGTACCAATTGATGTTATACCCGAGGTAGTAATTCAGAGGATTCATCTGGAGAATCTTTAGATGTTGTGGCGCCACAAAGAAGGTCAGGACGTAATCGACGAAGACCACAGTGAATGAGGGATGGAGAATTTGTCATGTCTCAAGTTAATGCATCGAAAGAATGGATGGACAGAGCTAAGTATATTCAGTCTTTGCATTCGGCCGGTACATTTACGTCCATGTCTCAAGAAGTGAGTAATGCTTTACTCGGTGTAATAACAGGTTTACAACAAATAATATTATTTCACTGGTAAGTAATGACGGGGACGTCATTTAACGGTGGGGGGGGGAGTATGTTGCGGGGTATAATTTGCTACTTTTCAGTTTGTCCGTTTGGTTGTTTGATCTTGTTATTTAATTAATGGGATTTCGAGTTTTTTTTTACAAAGTTAAAAAAGTACAAAAAGATGTTATGGGTTGTGGTGTATAAGTTGCTATTGTAGTTATACATTTAAAGTTTTGGTTTTAGTTATATAGGAACTTGGATTTGATTTTTATGTTTGGTGGAATTTGTTCGTTGTGTCCTTAGTTAAAAATATTGAGGAGTTACTTTTCTTCTGGAAGGTTTTGTTGAACATTTCACTTTGAGGTTGTTTATCAGGTGATGTGATTTCTTGTATTCTGATTGGTTATTTGGGTGGCGCATTTTATTAAAAGATATGAATTGGTATCTTTTCTCACTCTTCATTTTTCTGCTTGGATGACTGGTTCATTGTTCCTGATTTATACAGCTCATTTCCACAAACTGGGCATGTTGTTTTGCACCTGATTATTATGTCGTTCATGTGATGTCATACTGGTGATTCATCAATAAGCAATAAACGCGTTCGCGGGGGTAGTGTATAATCCGAAGATCGGAGATCGCAGACCTGTATAATCCGAAGATCGCAGACCTCAACTATAATCCACAGACCCCCTATACTATATTCCGCAGACCCCAACTATAATCCGCAGACCCCCTATACTATATTCCGCAGACCCCAACTATAATCCGCAGACCCCCTATACTATATTCCACAGACCCAACTATATTCCGCAGACCCCCTATACTATATTCCGCAGACCCCAACTATAATCCGCAGACCCCCTATACTATATTCCGCAGACCCCAACTATAATCCGCAGACCCCCTATACTATATTCCGCAGACCCCAACTATAATCCGCAGACCCCCTATACTATATTCCGCAGACCCCAACTATAATCCGCAGACCCCCTATACTATATTCCGCAGACCCCCTTTAAAGCTTCAATTTTTTAAATTTTTCACACTTTCAGAATTCCTAATACAATGTTGCAAGGTCACAGTAATTTGACTTTTATGGAAACTGCCGAGGATTGCACAATGTAATTTCCACCAATTTTGAACCCTTCTCATTCTCATTTTCAACATACAAGGATGTCAACCCAAAGCGATGGAAATGAAATGAAATGGAGTGTAACGTCCCATTTTTATGCACTGTAAGGCTAATTAAAGACGGGCATATGCCAAGTGTGTGCAATAAGGGTGAATTTTGCCAAGGCAGCAGCACATGGCCTACCTATTTTTAACTGCCGAGGTGTCTTTAACGTGCTCGATCTAATGAACACGGGACTCCGTTTATCGTCGTCTCCGATGGACTAGAACGCTTTTCCATGTCAGCCCTCACCTGACAAGGAGGAACCCAGTCGGAAAAATCCAAAAGGTTGAACCCGGGACCCTCTGCATGAGCGGCAAGCGTCCTAACCACTCGGCATTCTAGATTTTTTCACTCCTCTGCCTTGGAACGATGACAGGCCAACCATATCGCTTATTATAAAATGTACATACCTCTGGATGTCTAGATGATCTCATCACGAAGTCTAATTATCGACACATATCGATACATTGCTTGTATATGAAAAAATGTCAGCGCAAAAATAATGGCTTCAAATGTCCGTTGTTGATTCACTGGAACATATGATATACTTGTACAAAAAATGAAAATAAGGGGCCATGGTGGTTATAGAAAGGAACCATCAACCCCTATACACGGTCCTGTACAAGGTTGCTTATGAATGTTTGGGTCTGCCGATTCTAGTTTGGGTCTGCGGAATATAGTATAGGGGGTCTGCGGATTATAGTTGGGGTCTGCGGAATATAGTATAGGGGGTCTGTGGATTATAGTTGAGGTCTGCGATCTTCGGATTATACAGGTCTGCGATCTTCGATCTTCGGATTATACACTACCGTTCGCGGGATGTTCATTGTAATGTTGTAGTAATGTGATATGTGATATTTATATAAACTTTTAAACCATCTTGAGTTATTCCTTCTCCTCACCCTATTCCGAACACCTGAAGCAGCGAGTCTAAATTTTCTTAGGCGCCGCATATAGCTGCGACAAAATCAAAATGAAAAGCATTATTTATTTCCAATTTTCTGTTTATTCGTATACAATCGAATATTATCGTCTTATTCTTTAATTAGAATATTGACAATAAAACTGATTTTAATCCTGTTGTCGCAATTCGAATGTTACAAGTGAAACACAATGCAGCTGGTTTCCGACAACTTAAATTGAGATTATTGCTTCCGAAATCTTAAAATTATCATTTACGCGATTTAATTTCTCTAATAGTTCATGGTATTTAACAATAGGGATTTTATGATATTAACGATAATCTGTTCGGTGTTGTTTATCAAGCTTTAATCAGTTTTTATTATATGTAATAAGTAAAATGTGGTTAACTTTAAGCTCCACTGATGCAATCAGCCTCCAGACTGCTTACGAAGACTAATTTAGAAATTCCACATATTCTTATCTAAGTACATAATTATAATGCTTTGGTTCGTGGTGGAATGGGATTTTGATATTACCAGTATTGAGTGGAAAAGCAGAGAAACAGAAATCAATTCATAATATAATGCCTTGGTTCGTAGTGGGAGGGGATTAATCCCCCTAATCCCAGATTTGATTGATAAAGTTTATTTTATTTTATCTTCTTTTTTTTATTTGTGTTCTTTTTCAGTCCTTAATAATTTGGCTCCCAATTATAATTATAATTTCCTGGTGTCGTATTAAAGGTGGGCGGAGGTTTAGTGTTATGTGTCGCATGGAATCACAACAAAACAACTTATATGGCCGCATTCAATGGTGTTCCACTCACGTAAGGATGCTACCTTCAATGCGTATTCAGGGTATGTAGTGACACATCCTTGGATATGTGAAAAGCATAGACCGTATATAGATGGACAGGAAACATCCACGAAGACTTCAGAATTCTGTGCCTTGGGAAAAACTAGACCTGACGATCGTGACTAAAATAAAACTATCTCCCCTTCAGTATTGAGTTGAAAAGCAAAGACACAGAAATCCATTCATAATAGATAGACTACTGATGACGCGGGTGTAAATGATTCTAAACAAAGTCTTTATTCACTTCGAACATGCCAATGTGGATCCAAAAAAAAAATACAAAAAATACGCCGAGTTGTCGTTAAAATCAAAGCTACTAAAACACTCTTTTAATTTTTACTTCTGCACAATTAATCATCATAATTTTTTCATAATTTTAAAAGCCTTCATACATACGGGAATTTGGATTATTAAGCAAAACCCAAATGCTCAAAATAAAATCCCGCAATGTCAAAAATAACGTTGCTTGGTTTACCGTTGACATATTGGGATCTCGTCGTGTCTCGCGCGAGCGACATAGAATCGAAAATCTGATCTGGACACCTAATTTACGGAATACCCGCAACCACCCCAAAAAATGAATGTTTAACTTATGCACACTATAATTAGCCAAACATCACGAATGTCTAACTTTGAATGCAACTTAAATCACCACCAATATATTGAAATCTTACACCACCCAATATCAGCACTATTTCACTTGATGCCCTTTTGGAAATTATCCAAGAACCACTAGGGCCACACCATATCCGTACTAAACTGTATTCGATTCCACTTACTATTTTGAAATTGCTTAAATCCGAATGTTTGGATTCAAATTGTACTGATCCTGCATACATTGAATATAGGGTTGTTTCCATTGTTCTTGACATTGCTAACCGTCGTTTGGACATTGCGACTGAGCCTGATGCGTCTAACACCACCAATAGCTCTTTTCTAAAACTGAAATTTGCTAATAAAGGCATTGATGCTATCGGGTTCAGCCAAATATTACACCATAAGCATGTCACAGCACACATCCCTCCTTATTTCAAAACCGTTACTGTTCCAAGGATTTCTTATACATATACTACACCCATTGCACCCAAAATATTTAATTACAGAAACGCATTATCTAACATCAATGCAAAGGAATTATATGATAACCCTCTACCCTGTCCTTGCTCTACGTCGTCCTTCATTTACCAACCAGCTGGACATGTAGTCACTGGTGCTTTGAATATAGTCCAGCATAATAAGTTACGTGAAATTTTATCCAAAGGGCCCAAATACCGGGAACCACAACCATTTTCATGGGATCAAAATTTCAAACTTATTATGAATGCCGTAGAGGACTACGCTAGATCATGGGCCAAGAGGGAAGATGTTATCTCTGATACTCTCTCAGATTGGACCAAGTCTATTAGTCGTTTACTTAAACGCAGAATTTATATGCAACGTTTGTTAGTTGATACTAGGCCTAAATCTATTTTCAATGATGCTAGCATTGTTGAAAATCTTAACGCCTTACATGACAAAGCGTCCAATAATCTAGTGTTTATATGTAAACGGTACTATTATGACTGCCTGTTCAAAGAACTTAATTTCGGGAAACCTATTGACAGTGCTACGTATAAACGCTCGACTTTAAGTAAGGATGAAATTTTATCCAATCACAGATCTGTACTCACTTCATTTGGTACGCCATGTGGTGATACCTATACAGATCTGCCGCTGCTATATTGGATACCTAAACTACATAAAAATCCCTACAAGCAACGTTTTATAGCAGGTTCATCCCGTTGTTCCACAAAACCACTTTCAAAAGTATTGACATCTATACTAACGGCAGTGAAAGAGGGTATTCAAAAATACTGCGACAAAATATACTCTCGTAGTGGTATTAATCAAATGTGGATCTTAATAAATTCCAAAGAATTACTTGATGGCTTGCAATCTAGATCACTTGCTTCAGTCTCATCTATACAAACGTTTGACTTTTGTACCTTGTACACTAAAATTCCCCATAGTAAATTAAAAACTCGGTTGAAAGACATTATTCACAGTGTCTTTTCATCTAAATCGGGACATGCTAGATATAAATATTTAGTTGTTAATTATAATTCCACTTATTTTGTCAAGAACCATAGTGATTCAAAAAACAAATACACAGCCATCAAGATAATTCAGATGTTGGATTTTTTAATTGATACTATCTTTGTTGAATTTGGAGGGGAAATTTATCATCAAGTGGTAGGTATCCCCATGGGTACAAACTGTGCACCTTTGCTTGCTGATTTGTTTCTCTATTCCTACGAAGCCGAGTACATGCAGGCACTCGTAAAATCTAATAAACGTTTAGTTAGACATTTTAATTTCACTTATCGATATATCGATGATGTTCTATCACTGAATAATCCAAAATTCAGTGATTATATAGAATTCATATATCCTGATGAGCTCGAAATTAAAAATACTACTGACAGTGACAATTGCGCTTCCTACTTGGATCTGCGTCTCGATTTTGACAATTGCCATAAACTAAGTGTTAAATTGTACGATAAACGTGATGACTTTGACTTTCCGATTGTTAACTTTCCATTTATTAGTAGTAATATTCCAATATCACCAGCTTAGGGAGTGTTTGTGTCTCAGCTAATTCGTTACGCGAGAGCTTGTTCATTCTATTCTGATTTTTTGAGTAGATCGAGGCATTTGTCATCTAAGCTTCAACTACAGGGATATGACGGGTATACTATCTCCCTGATTATATATGTGTACTACATCGTTAACACTGTTCATCACGTGCATTTTGCATACCGATAGTTCATTGGTCTATCACGCTATTTTACCGAGTTTTCGCCTAATAGATTGGATGCAGCTATGGCGGGTGTGGCGCGCCAGGCAGGGTAAGCTTACTCTTCCTAGGACACCTGTTACCACTGTTCGTCGTGTATTTTGTACACGGTGAACAGTCCATATGTTGATTACACTATTTTGCGATTTTACACATTTTTGCCTATACCGTTTTTAGGACTTCGAATTTTGTCTAATGGTTTGGATTGTTCGTACTTGGTTTTATTTTATTTTTATTAGGAAAATGTTTTTTGAAATATTATATTGTAACACATGAACATATTGTAGCTATAATTTATCCTTTGCATAGCATGAACAGTTTATTTAGGAGAGTTTTTTTATTTCAATTTTAATAGATTCCAATTATTAAATCGTGGCAGTATAACGCCCAGAGGAGTTCTGTGGCCTCCGAAGCAAAGTAGGGAAATCAAACTTTGGGCACTATAGGAGATGGTATGCTAGATTAGATTTGACGGATATCTAAGCCATGGCATACCATACCCTGGAAATTGGTTAAAGTGGAAACCACGCAGGACGAAGGGCCTGACAAGGACAGCCGACAAGTCGTTCGGATGGTACGAAAACCCAAGAACCCGTGTAAAAATTGGCGTGCACGTAAAAGATTCCTTGACAGTTGGAATTCGATATAAGAGTAGGTCATAGCGCCGATATCCGGGCACAATTCCCTCATAGCATACTGAATGGTATATTCCCACCTTCATTGGGCCAGTACGGAGCAGTACAGTAGGACGTTAAACGCCATTTCATTTTATTTCATAACAATTTGAGGAATTATGATTAAGCAACCAAGATGGCAGCTTTGAAATTATCTCTGTAGTTGTTTGATGAAATACCTATAAATACCTTGTGAAACTGTGATGTAATGTGTTGTAAAATGTGTGTAATGACTCAGCGAATCTGTTAATGTACTTCAACGTAAGTTATAGGCCTAGAAACTAAAAACTAGCTAATTACTAACTTTTTTACTTCAAATTCAAACAATCACATTCCCGGCTTTTCAATATGGCGACGACTAGCAGTATAGTAAATGAAAAGTGCAACTATAGTCCTCGATTTTTGAGGAACCATAGCTACAAATTAGACATTAATAAATATCTAAGAAAACAGATTGATGCAACTTTTAGAGAGGATGTGACAATAACGCAAACTGGTGGTGGAATTCAAATGGTATTGAGCTCAGGTCACTACCAAGAATTCAAGCGAGTTAATGACCTATATTACACTAACCTCAGGAAGAAAAACTTGATTGAAAGTAATAAAAGTGAGCAAACAGACAAAAATAATGTAAGTGTATCAACCTCAGTCAGAATATGGTCTATCTTATCTAAACCGAGCTTTAGTTTTACTATTAACTTCTATCATACAACGTCAAAAACTTGAATAAAGGGCCCAAACAAGGACATGTTTATCAATGAGCATTTGCCCGACATTCTTAATCTTATAAACAAAAAACGCGCAGATTTAATTAATGAAGTTGTGCGTGAAGCAGCGACTTTAGATAACCACAATGCAGACACTAGATTAGCGGATTGTCAACTTGCGTACAATGATGAATTATGCACACCCACTAGTGTATATGCATATGAATTTCAAAGCAATCATGGAATAAGTGACACAGCAAATGATGTGGCTAACGAAGAGCGTGACTCCTTTGAAACTCCGCTAAATATGGATTTACATTGATATAGTTTTGCTAGCTCACTCTCGACCGAAGAAAACAATACCCCCAAACTGCTGCAGAAGGAATTAGTCAAAGGTAGGAAACTCAATCTTGTTTAGTCCAAATCTGCCCCCAAATCATCATCTATGAAATTAGTTTCTAGAATAAAGTCAAAGCTACTAAAAAAGCAAGACATCATCACCCCACAGCTTAACAGTCAGTGATTCGACGGATATTATTAACTTGTGCCTTGCCATCACCAGCCTAGAGGCAATTATCACGCAGATACGTGAACAAGCAAAACATGATTGTTGTGAGCTATCTGAGGAGTTAAACCTCGTTAAAAATGATAAATGTAAACTACACGACCAGATAGTCTGTTTGCGAAAGAAAAACTGCGAGTTAATTGATGAAATAAAAAGTGAAAACAATGAAAAAGTTAAACTTAACGAGGAGATAAAATGTGTTCAAAGGGAAAACTCAAAATTAAAACATGAGCTAAAATATGCGGTAAATAACAACTATATATTAACGGATGAAATAAAAAGTGTGAAAACCGAAACATGTAAACTAAACGATGTGATAAAATGTATAGAAGACAAAATATGGGAACTAAATGATCAATTAAACTGTACTGAAAATGGCAACTGGGGCGTGAGTGGTCAGTTAGACTATGTGGAAAACGAAAAACCGTAAACTTATTGATGAGATAAGGTTTGTGGAAAGCCAAAATAGTAAACTGAACAAAGAGATAACTTGCGTAGAAAATGACAGAGGTGAACTCAGAGAGCTGTTGAAATGTGTGGAGTATGAACTGTATGAAGTAAGAGAGCAGATGAAATATAATTATGGAAATTGAAAACATTAAGCTAAATAAACAAACACGTGGTGTACAAAATAGAAACTACGGACTGACTGAAGAAATAAAAATCCGCAACATCGAAAATGGTGAATTAAAAAGGAAAACGAACTCTCTTTATGAAGAAAATAAACGCCTTGCATACCAACTAAACTATATTTCAGCCCCAAATCGCGAAAACGGCCCAACGTATTCTACTGATAAGACTTGCTCTCGCCCAGCTTTACCGCAAAATTTCTCTAACTTTGTTTCCAAAGCTCCTAATGACAGATTGGCCAAAGTTAACGCCACGAAGGTTAGACAGAGAGGGTACACACAAATACGGACCATCAGTGGCGGTAAAATTAGTGACGCTATACGACTAGTAGATCACTAACCTCATTATGGGGAAGTTGAAAATATAGTCTTTCTCATTGGTTCAAACAATTTACCAATGTACACTAATATAAACATCGATGAATGTTCTGCTCAATATTATCAACTTATAGGGCTGTGCAGGAAAAAAATACCCCAATGCAGTTCTTAAATTTATTCAGCTACTCCCAAGGAGGCCTAGTGAATTCACCAATAATCTAAATAAGCTTAGCACTGCCTTGCATGAAGTCTGTGCCTCTAACCGATGTGAATATGTCACATCATTTAGTTTCTTCACTGACCCAGGGAACGATGAAAATAGAACAATGATTAAATAATTTCTCTACGCGAGAGATGGAACGCACTTAAACTACAATGGAAGTGCGATATTGGCTCTACTCATCAAAAACATACTAAACCTAACAATATATGGAAATTTACATAGACAAGGGAGAGGCGCAGCTTTACTAACCCCAGGTCAACCCGAACAAAAATACAATGGTAATCAACAGTTTACTCAAGACCCCTCGATTTTCTCCCCGTCTGGCCACATACTAAATGGCACTCCCCTAGGCTAACGGTTTAAGCCCATATTTTTTCCGATACCCCTACCTATGGTAGAACAAAGGTTTTTTGGTATGGTTGAAAAGGTAATTTTTTCGACATTATGAAATCGGTTCTTGGGCGATTTTCAAAACGGGCTATAATAGTTATTTCTCCTGGTTTCCATAGCAACTGTAAAAAATCATAGATATCAACTGTATGCGTAAAATCCAACTATTTAATCATTAAAAAGCATCGGATAAGTCATATTTTGTGTTTTTCTCCAGCACACTATGTGATTTAAATTTAAAAATCGCAAATAACACACGCGATATCATTAGGACCAGTAAATGACCCCCTGGCGCTACTAATCTTGTAATTGTTGTTCTTGTAAGTTGCGCTTTTCGAAAAAAAAAGCCCTAGGCTCGGTCAATACATGCATGTACGATTGACATATAACTAGGCATGGTGGTTCCTTGGACAATTGCGCCTCGATTGACGGATTTCGCGTTTCGATATGACGTCACAACTCCAAGATGACGTCATACTCAGGTTCTGGCCCATAGTAGGCTACTATTTGATTATTATATGGTCGCACAAACACAACGGGGCCGTAGGCCATGTTTTGTATATATTTCTTCTGTGATTGAAATACAGAGTTAAATTTATTCTGTAACATATGCTCTGCTAATTAAATTCAGTACATGTGATATTTTTCAAATAACGGTGCGCGATTTGAATATCAATTTTCCCATGGCCTAATCCACGCTAATGGGTACTAACATTGATTATTTAACAAAATCAAAAAAATTATCAACGCTAGCTTTTTTCCCAGCTTGTATTCAATCGGATTATAAACAGAACATTTCGCGAGCACGTTAAGATGGCGGCGGACGTCACCCAACAACAATTAGCCTACCGTTGAATACAACTTACAATAAATATGAACCTGTATTGTGCGCAGATTATGTCGAGCAAAAAAAGTAAAATGTAACATTTGCATGGGATTTTGCAAAATGAAAATATGTCGGCCAATACCATGAATGGCATTTAACATTTTTTTTGACTGAAATTCATTATATTTGTATGTTGCCATTCTTCGGAAAATCGTTTTACACATTCCAACTATAAATATTCCGGTTGATCCATAGCAAAGATTTAAAGAATTGGTAAGTAACGCAAAACATAAGTTATCCTTACTGGACTGAAGTAGAGGGTGATTACACACACTCGATTTTCAACTGAAGACGAAGTATTGTTATACGACACTGTTGGCTGATATCTGTTCGAAAAAAAACTATTCTTTAAAGGAATTGACTGTCATGAGGTAATAGAAGCCGATAAAAATAGAAACGGTTTTGAATAATTCTCTCTTAATCGTGTTAATGTAATTGTTTCCTGCTGTAGTTTAGATCCTGTTTAATTTATTTAGCTGTTTTATTTTATTTTTTACAAAACTGATGTTCTGTTACCACTATTAATAGTGTTACAGTATCTGTTATTGAATTCGCGTGCCCATATAAGTATTGGCGCCACATAAAGCCAGGTGACATTGGTTGGGCAAATGGGCACCAAAGCAATGTCAATTGGTTAATAGGGGGGCCATAATAACATGATTTATAGGGCGCCTTATAATAACAATATGTGATTGTTGGAACGCACATTATGCATAATGCCGAGTAAGATTGGTTGGAGCGCCAAAAACGACATGATTGGTATGGTGCCTCATTGCGGAGGGATGTCCATAATACCGAGATTGGTGGATTGCCCTCGACGACATCATATGAACGCCCATAATAATATAATTAGTTTAAACAATATTTTATTCGTTAGAAAAGGATTGAACAACAGGCAAAGCCTATATAAGTTCTTTCCCATGGATACAGAATATAATAAATGATAAATATAAACATATACATAAAAATAAGATTAAGTATAATAAATTGTAAAACCGAACATATATACAGTTACATGTGGAAATGGTATATGCAAAATATAGCTGGTGCAATTATTTAGTATTGTTCAACAATATGTAAAATCAAATCAAAACCTTTTGGTACTTTTAATAAAATTATGGACTTTTTCAAAAATAATAATATTAGAGGTATTCGAAAGATCTTTAGAGCCATTCAAAATTAGATCTAGATTAATAGTTTCTGTGAGTACCTTTAATGAATTTAATAGTTCGACTCGAATAGATGAATACGATGGACAAGTAAAGAAGAAGTGGAAGTTATCTTCATTCAAAGATTTACATTTTGGACATATTTTTGATTCAGATAGATAATGATGAAAAAGGTGATTATTGAGATTACTAGATTTATTCCTTAGTTGGCAGTGGGTGATATTTTCCTTACGGTTTCCATAATGAAAGTAACTAGGTTTTTTATGTATAGGATAATGATTTAGGAGACCGGTCTTAAAAGTTTTGAGAGATGGCGAAAACTGCAGCTGCGCAGGAAGACTATTCCATAGTTTTATTGTGTTTGGGAAAAAACTTTTTATATAAGCAGACGTTTTACATTGTGGTATTTTAAGTTTGGGGTTTCTAAGGTTGTAATAATTCGATTCAGGTTGTATTTTAGTTAGAATATCGGACAAATACTGGGGACTATAACAATTAAGAATTTTATAAAAATAGACGAGTTTATGCTTTTGACGGCGTTTAAACAATGGTTCCCACCCTAATTCGTTATAAACATAATTTCTGTGGGAATTTCGGCGCAGACCAGTTATGATTCTCCCTGCTTCTAATTGAATGTTCTCAAGTAATTCTGAATCTTTAGCACTACAATTGTCCCATATACTATCTCCATACTCCATAATAGGACGTATGAATGAAGTAAATATGGTACATAATGTGGATCTATTTAATTTGAATTTTAATTGACGTAATATGTTAAGTCTATTGCAAGCTTTTTTGTGAATTTTAGAAATATGTTCTGTCCATGTTCCATTTAGATGAAATGTTAGTCCCAGGTGGCAGTGCGAGGAAACTTTATCAATAATTTTATTTTCAAAAATAAGATTAGGATGATTAGCTTTTTTACGTGTAAATATTAAGTTTTTAGTTTTATTTGGATTAAATTTTATTTGCCATTTATTTGCCCACGTTGATATTAGCTTCAGATCACTATTGATTGAATTCGCAGTTTCTAATGGGTTATCATTTATAATTGCAAATAAGGACGTATCGTCAGCAAATAATCTTACATTGTTATCTAGATTGTCTGAAATATCATTTATGTATAATAAGAATAGAAAGGGACCGAGTATTGATCCCTGAGGAACCCCCGATTCAACTGACAAATAAGGTGACTTAAAACCTCCAAGGACAACACATTGTTTACGATTTGTTAGATAATTGTGTATCCAATCACATAAATTTGGACTAATACCATACTTTCGCAGCTTATATACAATTCCCAAATGCCAGAAATATCACAGAATACGAAACTAAGTTCTTTCCCTTTATCTAGATTACTTATGATTATATTATATATCTCAAGAAGCTGGTTTATTGTTGAGTCATTTTTTTGAAATCCTGACTGATGTTTAGATAATAAATCATTTTTTTTAATAAAGTTGTACAGGTGTTTAAGGATAATTTTTTCAAAAATCTTACAAATAGTACACGTTAAGGAAATAGGGCGATAATTTTCTGGTAATTGTGGATCACCCTTCCCTTTAAAGGCAGCTGTGACATGTGAAGTTTTCCATATGTCTGGAATTTGTTTATTTGTAAGGCACAGGTTAAATAGACGAGTTAATGGAATTACAATGGCTGGAGATATGTTTTTTAGAATTAATGGGCCGATTTCATCTGGTCCTGGTGGCTTTGAAGAGTCAAGTATTTTTAATTGATCTTGAACCTCTTGTTCAGTTACGATAAAATCATTCATTGTGATGTCAGAGCGTACATCAAAGGGGGGTAATTCATGCGAGGTATCTAGTTTTGAAACTGAGGTGAAGTATGAATTTAATACTGTTGCCTTGTCAAATGGATGAGAATAAATTTTGCCATTGAGATTAATTGGGGTTTGATTATTACTGTTTACGTTTTCAATTTTTACAACTGATTTTACTAATTTCCACCACTGATTTGATGTGACTTTATGATTATTTATTTTATTAGTAATTTTGGATTTAAAGTCATCTTTCGCATGACGTATCAGTGAGATTACCTCGTTTCTAATTTTACGGAACTTTAGCCAATGGTTTGGGTTATTTGACTTTTTGGCACGTTTATGGGCTCTGTTTCGTTGTCGAATTTTTAGACGAATGCCGTTGTTCATAAAGGGTTTATCGTTGGGTCTAATAGTGACTACTTTACTAGGAATGAATATTGATGTATATTCATCAATGACATTTTTAAAATCATTATATAATATATTTATATCTTTACTATTAAAAACCGCCGTTGACCATTCTATTTGTTTAAGAGAATTACATAAGCCTTTAAAATTAGCCTGGTTATAATTTCTAATTTTCCGTTTATATGATAATTGTTTATAGGTGTTAAAGTTAATTTCTATAGTTATTAACGAATGAGTACTACATATGGGGTGCAATACTGTATATTTAGAGACAAGATTCCTTTTATTTGTAATAAACAGATCTATGCATGTTCCGGGATAGGTTGTGAAATTTGTTGGTTCATATATTAGATTTACTAGATCAAAGCGTTGTAATATTACGCCTAGTTTTTTGGCATTACTGGAATTAGACAAAACATTAATATTAAAATCACCTGTTAATATCAAGGGGAATGGGGTGCCGCTGTCTAAGGCTTTACTTATTATATCATAAAATGAATCCCAAAAGGAAATTGGCGTGTTTGGTGGACGATATAGAACTCCTAGTAGAAACGTACTCTTAGAATTACTAATGCTGACAAAAATTATTTCTAAATCGTTATGGTGCAGGTCATTTCTTACATGAAAAGAAAGGTTACTTTTTATAAATATTATTATACCACCACCGTGTCTGTTTCGATCTAGTCGTACAGGAGTGTGATAACCTGGTAGGCATACTCTGGAATCAGAAATAGAATGATCAAGGTGTGACTCAGTTATACATATAATATCGTAATTACTTAATTCTGCTTCAATTGTTGAGATTTTCGGTAATATACTACATACATTATTGTGAACAATTGATATTTTTTTCGATACTATTCGTTTTTTGTCTGGTCCTGGGTTTGATTCAATACACCCCCTTAATAATAAAGTCTTAATTAGAAGTAAAGATATATTACATACATATGTTAAAGTATTAACTTGGTATGCTATGATATGTGTCATATTGTCCTGTTTATTTATAATGTAATGATACACTTTAATCGTGTGTATCAGAGACTATGAACAAGGCTAGGACAGTACAATTCGACACATTACATAGTTTGCATAATTTATAAGTGATAACATTTCCACACACAAGGTAATTGTTTGAGACATACGAACATATATACACAATCTGATTAACAACAAAATATATTTACAATAGCTTGTTACATTAGCTTGACACATGGAGTGTCCGAAATTGACGATATAATCCCGAGAGAGGATTTTGTTCCATTATTATTTCTGGGTTTATATTATAAAAAAATAGACAATTGGTATGACTGAAAGGTCTATTGGGTTTATACATGCTTAAAGGGGCAATAACACTCCTGCAGGCTTGACGTGTTTAAGTGTTCTACCTGTTGTGTAAATTATCCATTACAACCTATCTTACTTTTCCAGAGGGTTCGAAAATTTGTTTAAATCCAAGTTGCACTTGAAAGTGTTTACGTAAAGCTTTTTAAACCAGGTTACGGCATGTAGTTGAATTTTTCTAATTTTTAAGATTAACTTTGTTAAATGAAATTTGTATCATTTATTAATTGAATTGTTGTAAAATAGTACAAATTGTTGGACATATTATTAAGTTAAAACAAGAGTGTTATTGGAGCTTTAATGTGACATTAAATATTGTATAAATTTCAACATATATTATTTGTTCCTTTTATACAGTACGTATATGGCATCTAGTCTTAAGTGATAATACAAAAATCATATAAATATGATGAATATGATGAATATATACATGCAAAACATATATGATGTGGTCCTAGTTTCATTTTATTGACTTTTCTTGACTTATCCATTATACATGTCATAATATAGGATTCATGTGCTTTAGTGGGGTTTCTGCTTATTTGACTGCGTCGTTAACATTTTCGTACATTAATAGCTTCAAAGAATCCTAAGTCGGTATAAGGTTTAAATTGAATTTATAAATATACTATTATATAGTTTTTTGTATTCTACAAAATCAAGTTGGAATGTAACGTTAAACTTTTGATGTTGAAGTCAATGCGCGGTCATAACATGTACTTATGGTGTGAACTTAAATTAATGATTAGTAATACACATAAGACATTTGCTATACATGTTCCAAAAGACTGCAAGAAGAACGCAATAATGGAAATTTATAAAGGCTATACAACGGTTAACTTGATATTGAAAAATCTGTTAAAATTACATTTCAAATGACTATGGATAAATATTTTATATAGGCCTACATGTATTATTATAATCTATTGATGGGATACCTTCGAATTTTCTTGAGGACATAAGTTAAGTATAATTTACGGTAGGTTTTGGGGTGGAGGTGGCAGGAAACAGACCGACGTCTAACAAAGATTGCTGTCTAAGTGTTGTATTAGGCCCGACAGGATTTATGACGCCTCCAATATGTTCATTTGCTGTTGGGTTGATGACATTTGTGCTTATGTTGACCTCTGACCTGTTTATATCTTCTGGAGGACTGACTACTATTTCTTGACGGGGCCTTGATATATCATCTCGAGTATTGTTTTGATTAGTAGCAATCAAGCTCTGAAGATCAGCTTCTGAGTTTATAACGGTGTTTTCGCCAACAAGCGGTTGGACATATATACGACCATCGTAAGTCCAGCAATTAGTAATATGCTTTGATTTTAAAAGATCTCGGGTCTTCTTGTACAACAGCGATCGTCTATGAGTTAATGCTTCATTCACAAATATTTTAGGACTACGTCCTTCGTTGAAGGGTTTTAAGTTGCGTTTGTTACCATACACTGCGGCCCTGTCGCGATAACTAATAAATCGGACAAAGATATCCCTGGTTTTATTAGGGGCACGCTTTCCAACTCGATGGCTTCGTCCAATTTGGTTTAAAGTAATTTCTGGATAATCACCACCCAGGATTTTAGTATTAACTAGGTCTAACACTAACCTGTCCGTATTTTCTGTACTTTTTTCTATTACACCAGAGAATTTTAGACACGTCCTTCTTGAGTACTGCTCAAGATCATCTATACGTTCTTCTAGTGATGAAATTTTTTCGATCAATGGCGTTGTTAGAGTAGGCTGGATGAGGGTAGCTAATTTATTTACTATTGCGTCCCTTTTTAAGAGTTCGACTAAAAAATATCGTATGGATTCATCATCCTTTATTACACTATCCAAGAAATCAGTTATACTGCTGTTGGCAGAATTTGTACTTGAGTGGTCTTGTCTTGGTCGCTTTTTTCTGTCTTTACCCATTATATGTAGACGATTGCTGTGTTAACCAACTAAATGATACTCACAAAAACTCAGGTGAGCTGTATTCAGAATGTATATATTCAGGAAAGTTGATATATCAAATAATCTGGTATATATTATTTTAAAATATATGCATAATCTGTGTCACTGGGGTATAACAATCATCATACCTAATTTCTAGAAGTAGTCCTAAAGTTATCACTGAACTAAATGGAGAAAATCTCTCTGGCTATCTACACGACCTCTTTAGTCCGCCATCTTGACGTCGGATAATATAATTGGCGGGGCGCCGACAATGAGATTGGTTAGATACCCCCGAATGAATTAATCGCCCAAAACAGCGTGATGATCTTCAAAATGTGTATGGTGCCTCACCCCGGAGGGGCGCTCACAATGCCGAGATTGGTGGGTCGCCCAAGACGACACTATGAGCGCCCATAATATAATTAGCGGGGCACCCACAATGCTTAGGTGCCGATTGCGAACTTTTCGGTATTATAGGTATGTTAAAGTCGTATTCCTTCCTTCAAATTTTTATAAGGTTCATATCAAATTCATATTGAAATTGTACGTCATTTTTTCCAAAATTTTCTGGGGCAGGCATGTCCACGATACCGTTTGCCGTGGACGGTTAAGTGTAGGTACATTGGCGCCCCCAGAAGCCCCATCGGCTAGCTACGGGCCAGGTTAACCAACATAATATCAAACAAGAAGGTGTTTAAGTCGTACTAAAATTTTGGATAACAGCTAATATGTTCCGGTCGCATAATATCTCCAAATGCGTGGATAAGGCGCTGGTTCGCCTGATTTCCCCTTGTCAGTGATGCAGAAGGAGGGCCTGACAAGGACAGTTGCCTAGTCGTTTGGATGGGACGAAAAACCGAGGTCCCGTGTACGAATTGAAGTGCACGTAAAAGATCCCCTGGCAGTTGGTATTCGATATAAGACTAGGCCGTAGCGCCGCTGCCGGGCAAAATTTCCCTCATAGGACACTGTATGGCGTATGCCCGTCTTCCATTAGCCCAGGTTAGGTGCATAATAGTAGGACGTTAAACCCCATTTCATTTCTCCAAATGCACCGTGACTTTGCATGCTCTTGGTCATATGCCGAAGTCAAACACTTCCTATCGCCACTATATATCATTTAAACAATTAAATATAGAAGACCCGTTACTTCCGAGGGGCCTGCTATGAGAGATTCGGTCACTGACAATTTTGATTCAATTGAAGAGACTCTTTAATAGTATAAAATAATACATATTCCATGACTGTCGTTCTTTATCAACGCAATGGTCTGACCACCTTTAAAAGTAATACATGTATACCAAGATGTTCGAGCAAAACCCGAGGTAATTAATATGTATCATGATTCGGAGAGATATTAAAACCGTTTGAACGCCCAAAACCACTAGGAAGCGTACACGAGGTGTTTGCTCAATGCAGTTAACACTGTGAATAACCACCTGTCTCGTGTAATAATTAGAAGCGATGATACAGATGTTATTGTACTACCAACTATATCAACATTGATACCTGGCAATAAAGGAAACCTAACTGTTTCATGAAATTTCAACAAGCCTTGGAGGAATAACCATCCTATAGTACACGCGTTATCTGGTTGCGACAACTCAAGAAATGGTGATGGTATAAGTAGTACATGTTTTATTTGAGAAGGAATTTGTGAGAAGGGCTCATGCTAGACTGCTTGGTCATGTTTCAAGACATGCCTGGACGAGAGCCGACAACCCTCTAAATTGTTACCCGATTCCCACCACCCAATCGTGGACGACACCGGAACTACGTTCGCCCCAGCACCGATCAGAGCAGACAGTGCGAAGACAGGCACAACGCCTCGAGAGACGCGCCCGTCGTCAAACCACAGTCGAGACGAAGAACTCCTAGTCGGACCTAACTAGCTACACACCGGAAGATACTGAGACCAATCCTTTCCCACGACCGTGCCCGTCCTTAATGCGTCAGGCGTCGCTCTTCATCGACGCTTTATTTAACGGTTTCCCATATGCAGGCACTCTAAATGGTATGCCGGGCGGTGCAATGGAAATATAATATCAAATGATGATATTTAAGACCGAGTTTTTGGTTAAATTTACTCATTTGAATAGCATTGTAGTATTTATAGCAGTAGGAATTTCGTAAAATAACAAAAAGACGATTTAAGTTTTACTGTCTAAATATATTAAATATATTAATCCGTTGCAATGGATTATTAAAACTCAAAATCTGTGTTTTTAAAATAAGAATTCCGAAGTTTAATTAACAAATTGCCCTTTAATTGGTACTCTTATGACAATATGATAGCAATGACGTCACTATTACATCACAATTACGTCATATATGCAAATTTTTAAGTTTTGACAAAAACAATGACCTGGTCAGACATTAATCTTTCAGATGATAGTAAATTATTATCAAATTTTATTCAGCACCAAAGAACAAGAGCCAAAAATATATCCCTACCCCCATCAAATCTATTATCGTTAAAGAAACCCTGCCCATTGGTAAAAGTGCAAAAAAAAATATATTGGGCCATGTTGAAAATTTGCCCAAGAACCATTTTTGAGTTCTTGTGATGTGACACTATCAAAAAATACCCACAGTGTTTTGTTCTACCTCGGGTAGGGGTATCTCGCCATTTAAGCCCCTTTTGGGGCCTTGGCCGCTAGTCTAGAGCATGGTATAATATATATAATTAATAGTCATTGTAAGACAAGATTGAGTATTTGTTCTGTAGTAGTGTCACGTACATGATTTGTGTATTGCATTTTATAGGAATGTACACGTACGTACTTGTATTATTATTCTTTTGTGCCATTATTCGAAGACCCGGTATTAACGTCTACAAATAATGTAATGTGTAGTGCTATTTTAAAAAAAAAAATTTTTTTTTTTATATATACGTATGTTTCGTTGCCTGACAACCTATCTTTGTTGTTGTTGGGATGTTGTTTTTCCCCATTGTGTGTGGATATACATGTATAATTTGTCGCTTGGTATTTATAGATATCTCAAAGCGCATTAGAAACTGTGGAAGCAGTGTTTATGCGCTATACAAATACTGATATTATTATTATATTATTATTATTATTTCGTTTTATTACTGTTGCCCTTTTCATATATTTGCATGATAAGTGGATAAGAGGGGACTTGTATATTTTAAGTGTATTTTAAGCTACTGTCGGATTATTCGTTTCAATTTCGACATAATCTGTCAAACTATTCAAGAAACCCAATTTGATAAACATTGTTCCTGAACTCTTTGTATATGACCAGATTGTTTTAACAGTGCTTTTGTAGTTCAAATTGTTAGATCTAATTATTTATTTATTGTCGGGTACGAATTTACGTACTGCGTATATCAATGCTATTATCTGATTCTTTATATTTTATTTGGTTGTGCAGGTCAGTCATTTTATTTAAGTGAAAAATTTGCAGCTTACGCACTCGCTATAGATACACTGACCAGTTTGTTTGATTATTTATGATTATTATGAATACTGTGTTAGTTAAGAGAGGTCTACATATTGCTTCTACCCCCCCCCCCCCAAAAAAATGGGTGGTGGCTGTTGGGTAAATATATTTTAAAAACGTTTTTCGTATCCGAAATCACCGAATTTGACGAACAAATGCATTTGACCTAGATTGCTGTAACCTCATGACTTTTTGACATATTTTACTCATTCTTTTTTCTCTGAGTACCTTGTAATCTTGACTTCAAATCTGCACTTAATTCGAAAATTCGTCGCTGTGATTTTGAACCGGAAGTTAAATCAAAAAGACAACTTCTTTAATAGTTGTACGATTTTCATGAAATTTAGTATGTAAGTAGATCTCACTCATGCGACTTTGAAAATGACATAATTTTTTTAAAAAATATCTCCCCTTGGTGATATTAAGGATCAAATTTTTCCCAAAAATCGACGAAATATAGGTCAGATTGCCTCGAAAAAAAACTTTTTGTACTAGCTACGACATTACTGATTCGTACACAAAAAATGGTATTTGTAGCACAAATCGGAAGTGCCGACATCTTAAAAGGTGAAAAAAACCTAAGGTTTTTTGATATTTTATTTACAGACAAGGGAAGTATATTTTCCGAATCCCTTAATTTAGGCCGAAAAACACTAGCGAAAAGAATTTTGATTTAGGTCAACTGATGGACGCCATTTTGAATTGAAAATGAACAATAGTGCAAAATCCACATTCATGGGCTTGAAATCATACACAATTGGTCGTGGCTTAGAAAATCTATCGTCTATTAACGAAAATAATACATTACAGGATAGCCTGGCTCATGGTCGAATATTTGGCATTTGAATATTTTAAAAATTCGAATTACCCCTTTGATGTTTTCCTTGCCGACAAGGTTGTTTTCGAGTTAGCTGGTTTTGAATTCGCGCATGCGCTACACTAGAACCAAAGGTACCATGAACACCAAATTCCGGCGAGAAACTTTTCACATGGGTACCTAGATACCCTAGAATTTTCAGGGTGATATCTGCATTTGTTCAAGTCGTTTGTACGTGAAACGGCGCAAGGTCGGTTGACTTCGCGCATGCGCTACGCTAGAACCAACGGTACCATGATTACCAAATTCCGTCGACGAACTTTTAACGTTGGTACCTATATAGGTACCCTGAAATTTTCAAAGCAATACTTGCATTTGTTCAAGTCGTTTGTTCGTGGCACCTGCCGTTCGTGGTTTTTTTCGAAGTCAATTTATAAGGCTTCCATGAATATTGTTTTGCCTTGGTGCAATGTTTCTAACTATATTTAGACCTGTAACTTCGCGAGTTTTTGACCAATTTTAATAAAAAAAAATATTAGTACACATGTACACATTGACGCGCACGTACAATATCCCTTGGCAGTTGGAATTCAGTGTCTGCTCGGGCAAAACATCCTCTCATAGCACACTGTATGGCGTATGCCATAGCCCGGCAGCAATATTTCTAACTATATTTAGACCTGTAACTTCTCGAGTTTTTGACCAATTTTAATAAAATAAATTATTAGTTTTTATGGAGTGGACGTTAAGCATCATTTTTCTCTCTCTCTCTCTGGATAAACTTTCTTCGCCAATGCAGGGATCGAACACCCGACCTTACGCACGTAGCCCTGCTCCATTTGGACCCCGTGCGCACACTGTATCATAAAGCCCGTCATTGAGTCAACTGGTGTGGTTTCGAATCCCCGGTTGTGCGTGGCAAGGAGTAAGTTCGCCTATCCAACCTTGTGGGGTTTCTCCGGGTCCTCTAATTTCTTCCCACTGCTAAAGACCCCTACGCGCAAGCGAATTGTTGAAGTAAAAGAAAAACATATGTTTGTCCTGAAATTACATAGTTTGTGTCGAGTGGACGTTAAACCCCATTTCTTTCTCTCTCTCTATCCCTCTCTCTCTCTTCTCTCTCTCTCTCTCTCTTCTCTCTCTCTCCTCTCTCTCGTTCTCTCAATTTGGACCAAATAACCGTAGGGGATCACATGGTTAGCCAGGTTTTCCGGCGTGGCGCGGTTTCCTCTTGTCAGTGATGCAGGAGGGATCGCCTGACAAAGGGCACCTGACTAGTCGTTCTGATGGTTTGAAAAATCGAGGTCCCGTGTAAACATTGACGTGCACTGAGCAGAGCCCTGGGCAGTTGGAATTCGATATAAGAGTAGGTAGCACTGCTGTCCGCGCAAAATTTTCCTTAAAGCACACTGCATGCACGTCTTTACGGTTTAGGAGCAGAACAATTTCATTTCATTTAGTTCTATGCTATAAGGGGGGTCAGGTGGCTAAGTTGGTAAGGTGCTGGCTCGCTAGCCTGGAGGCCGGGTGTGCGATCCATGCATTGGCCAAGAAATTCCATCTCGATTTTCCGGCGTGGTTTCCCATTGTCAGTGATGCAGACGGAGGGCCTGACACGGACAGCTGCCTAGTCGTTTCGATGGGACGAAAAACCGAGGTCCCGTGTACACATTGGCGTATACGTAAAGGACCCCTTGATATTTGGAATTCAGTTTCTGCCCGGGCAAAAATTTCCCTCATACCACACTGTATGGCGTATCCCAGTCTTCAATTAGCCCAGGCTAGGTGCAGAAGCGTAGGATGTTAAACCCAATTTTATTTATTCATTCTATGCTATAATAAATGCCGACAAATCGTTTGAACTTATTACACAATACCAGTCTCACACTATTATGAAGAAACGACACCTCGGCTCGTTATTTTGATTATTTTGGCTTCCATAAATATTTTTTTGCCCGGGTGCAATGTTTTTAACTATATTTAGACATGTAACTTCGCGAGTTTTTAACCAATGTTAATAAATTCCGGCGAGGAACTTTTTACGTTGGTACCTAGGTACCCTTAAATTTTCAAGGTAATACCTGCATTTGTTCAAGTCGTTTGTTCTTGGCACCTGCCATTCGTCGGGTTTTTTTAAAGTCAATTTACAGCTTCAATGGTGCAATGTTTCTAACTATATTTAGACCTGTAACTTAGCGAGTTTTTTGAACAATTTTAATATCTTTTTTTCTTGTTATTTTCTTTAAGATACTTGATATAATTGATGACACGTGACGATGAATACCGTCATTTACCAAACTCCGAAATATACCAAAAATCCCCAAATTGACAAAAATGACTTTTAACTTTGCGCAAGCGCCACGCTGGAACCAAAGCTTTCAGGCTATTTTTGCCCGGGTTCAATGTATTTTGTAACTATATTTAGACCTATAACTTTAGGAATTTTTGACCATTACACGTGACATGAATACGACAGCTTTTATATCTTCATGGGACAGTAGCAGATCTAGTTATTATTATTTTTTCGGAGGAGCCTATTTCTCAGTCTCTGTAACAGATACCGATCCGGGACCTAATTTTCTAAGGAAAAGCATGGAGTGGCCACGTTATGAAATATATTTGAAACTTCTGCGCAGACCGGAAATGGCCGAATGTAAAAAATTAAAAAAAACAGCCGTAGATTCGTCAATTCTGTACCTATTGTCGTACAAATGACAATTTCGGAAACACCTAATCTTTCTCGGGTGATAGCAGTTGAAAATTTCGAAATTTCGAAAATTCGTCGCTGACTTCTACCTTTCGAAAAACGAAAATATGTTACTTTTTGTTATTTTTCAAAATTTTCAAATTTGACCTATATTTTTGGACAGCTTATGGCAATCCGATTCCAAAAATATAAGTTTCATTCGGAGTTACTGCCCTTTATTTTTCGATTTTTTTCGAATTTTCGGCCAATTTTGTAACCCTTATAATTTTTTGAAAGCCCCAATCGACGTTTCTGAAATTCCTGGAAAATAAAGCAATATGGTCAAACCACTTGTTAAAGCAATTTCAACAACAATCCGTAAACCGAAAGTAGTCGAAATAGTATGCGACATTTTGAAAAAAAAGTAAAAAATGGGAGTTATCGGTAAAAACACGACTTCTCCGTCCGATATCAACGGATATTAAATTAAGGTATCATGTAGTCGGACCACAGAACGATACCCAATTTGTACGGATACGATGAGCAGGAAGCAAAATATGGAACGCTGAAAATCAAGAATTTTCTGATTTTTATCGTTTTTGGACGCCTGTATCTCGAAAACTGAACCGACATTTTTTTTTTAACTTTTTCTATCGAAAGTCCATTCGATAGTCTTGTGAATTATGCCATCCAATAAGACTTTGTAATATATGGAATACGATAAAAAAAAAAGGGACTAAAAATCGAAAAAAGTCGAAAAATCGCCAAATTTTGGAAAATGCTCTTCTATTTGTTTATTTTAACAGATTTTCCATAAATGGTTACACATTCAGATAGCTGACCTAAATCCGATTCTAACGATCTATAATGTGTATTAAAATACTGAAATTTAATTTCGATATTTTGATATTTTTTGCATTTTTGGCACTTTTGAACATAGGATAATAATAATCGCGTCATTTTACAAGGGTAGCAAATTAGGCCTGAGGCCTTTTTCCAATTTGGCGCTTGGCACAGATCGTGCGAATGATTTCGATCATTACTGCAGGAAGAAACCGAAGAACTCGGGGGGAAACCTGCCTGATCGGACGGGAGACCGAATATCCCTCTCACTTACAACGATAAAGTTCGTGCCCTGAGCTGGGATTGAACCCTCGTTGCATTGGTGAGAAGCCGCCTCTCTATCGCCACGTATCCGACCAGCTCAAGTGTATTTTATCTGATTAGATAATGTAATATATCCTTACAGAGCTCTGTGGCTATTTAATTGCCCAAACTTTTTTTATTTATGAATATTTTGTAGTCGTGTTGTACACATAATTAAAGAGTCATCTGACTTGCGCAAAAATGGTATTTTTTTTTGTCTCAGTAATTTTACTTGACCGCCATTCGCTTATTCAGTTTTTCAGCCCTAGATTAATTATTTGTTGTTCGATTAGTATAAAACAAAGTCCATATGTTCCGTTGTCTCAATTGTCAATTATTACCAAAAGTGTTATCTGTCGGCACCGGAAGTGGCATAATTTTACCAAAAACTACAATTTCGACAGTTAGGCACCATTTTTCAAAAACAAATATTGTTTGTTTGAAAAATTATATGACTCAAAAAGTGTGTCTTTTGAAATTTTTTCAACCAAGAATTATTTAATATGTAACATTAAAATTAACTTTTGTTTTAAATTCACATATAAACAAAAATCATACGGTCATTTAGATATCATAAAATTGTTTCTAACTTGTTCGGTTGTCGAGATATAGGCGGTTTTCTAAATGTCACTTTTGAAGGTTTTTGGGCCATAAAAGGGCCAATTATTATTTTTATACGCCCACATTTTCATGTGGACGTATTATGTCGTCGCCCCTGTCCGTCTGTCCGTCCGTCCGTCCACAATTGTTTGTGGACTCTCTACAGGTCACAATTCTTACCCGATTTTGACGAAACTTGAAATATAGGTTTATCCCTTAAAGATCTCGGCTGCTTTCGATATTGGCATGTATCGGATCAAAACTTCATGGATTATGGCCCCTGATTGTACGAAAAATCATGTTTTTAGCTTGTGGACCCTATAGAGGTCACAATTTTGAACCGATTTTGATGAAACTTTACATTCATGTTTATAACCCTAAGATCTTGGTTCCTTTCGATATTTGCGCCTATCGGAACGTGATTTCCTGAATTATTGCCCCTGATTGTCCGAAAAATCACCTATTTTAGCTTGTGGTACCTCTAGAGGTCTCAATTTTTAACCGATTTGAAAAACCGTTCGACTATATAACCGTTACAGCCTAAGGACGGTCGAGTTCAAATTTCGGAAAAATCGGGACAAAATTACCATACAAAATGGCCGCCGTTCGAACGCGAATACTGTTAAAAAATGGTATATCAAGGTTGTGGACCCTGTAGAGGTCACAATTTTAATTCAATTTTGATGAAACTTAAAATGCATGGTTGTAACCCATAGATCTTGGTTCTTTCGATATTTCCGCATATCGGATCGTAACTTCCTGAATTATGGCCCCTGATTATACGCAAAATCGCATTTGTTTAGCTTGTGGTCCCTCTGGAGGTCACAATTATTATCTGATTTTAAAAATCGTTTGATTATATCACCGTTACACCCTAAAGAAGGTTGAGTTTGAATTTCGGAAAAATCGGACCAAAATTGCCATACAAAATGGCCGCCGATCGTACGCGAATACTGTTTAAAATGGTATATCAATGTTGTGGACCCTGTAGAGGTTACAATTTTAATTTGATTTTAATGAAACTTGAAATACATGGATATAACCCAAGGATCTTGGTTCCTTTCGATATTTGCGCATATCAGATCGTAACGTCCTGAATTATGGCCCCTGATTATACGCAAAATCACCTTTGTTTAGCTTGTGGTTCCTCTAGAGGTCATAATTATTATCCGATTTAAAAAATCGTTTGATTATATCACCGTTACACCCTTCGGAAAAATTGGACCAAAATTACCATACAAAATGGTTGCCGTTCGTATGCGAATACTGCTGAAATATGGTATATCAAGGCCGTCGACCCTGTAGAGGTCCCAATTTTAATTCGATTTTGACGAAACTTGAAATGCATGGATATTACCCAAAGATCTTGGGTCCTTTTGATATTTGCGCATATCGGATCGTAACTTCCTGAATTAATGCCCCTGATTATACGAGGTCACAATTATTATCTGATTTAAAAAATTGTTTCATTATATCAGCGTTACACACTAAAGAAGGTTGAGTTTGAATTTCGGAAAAATCGGACCAAAATTGCCATACAAAATGGCCGCCGATCGTACGCGAATACTGTTTTAATGGTATATCAATGTTGTGGACCCTGTAGAGGTCACAATTTTAATTTTATTTTGATGAAACTTAAAATGCATAGATATAACCCAACGATCTTGGTTCCTTTCGATATTTGCGCATATCGGATTGTAACTTCCTGAATTATGGCCCCTGATTATACGCAAAATCGCCTTTGTTTAGCTTGTGGTTCCTCTAGAGGTCACAATTATTATCCGATTTAAAAAATCGTTTGATTATATCACCATTAAACCCTAAGGAAAGTTGAATTCGAATTTCGGAAAAATTTGGAACAAAATTGCCATACAAAATGGCCACCGCGTGTACGCCAATACCGTACTGTTATTAAATGGTATATCAAGGTTGTGGACCCAGTATAGGTCACAATTTTGATTCAATTTTGATGAAACTTGAAATGCATGGTTATAACCCAAAGATCTTGGTTCCTTTCGTTATTTGCACATATCAGATAATAACTTCCTGAATTATGGCCCCTAATTGTCCGAAAATTCGCCTATGGTCCCTCTGGAGGTTACGATTATTATCCGATTTAAAAAAAAACGATTGACTCTACCACCGTTACACCATACGGAAGGTTGAGTTTGAATTTCAGGGCAATCGGACTATAATTGCCAGACAAAATGGCCGCCGTTTGTACGCTTATAGTGTTAAAATATGGTATATGAAGGTTGTGGACCCAGTATAGGTCACAATTTTAATTCGATTTTGATGAAACTTGAAATGCATGTTTATAACCTAAAGATCTTGATTCTTTTCGATATTTGCGCAAATCAAATTTTAATTTAATGAATTATAGCCTTCGTTTGATTGAAGGAAAAATCACTTTCGGTTTTGCTTGTTCTCTAACCATCTCTCGAAAATGTGGGCGTATCCTGCCTGGTAGTGCCAGCTTACTATCTTTTTGTTTCCCACTAAGCGACAATTGTGAAGCTCTGCCAACAATTGCATTTCTCGAAACTTCGATTCCAAACCTAAATATAAATGTTATCGAAATTGAGAATATCTTACTATCCTTGAAAACAAAGAAAGCATGTGGTCCAGATAATATCAACAACTTAATATTAAAATCTATTGCAAAATCCCTAAGCTTTCCATTCAAATGTTTGATGGATATCTTAATCTCGTCCACAGTTTTCCCAAAATGCTGGAAGACAGCAAACGTTGTTCCCATCTACAAATTATCGCCCAATCTCATTGTTGTCCTCTCTTGGCAAGGTCTTCGAGAAATTAATTTATAATCACATTTACAGTTTTATTCTTTCAATAAATTTAATTAGTCCATTTCAATGTGGCTTTCAACCGGGAAATAGCGCTATATATCAACTAATCGATATGTATGACTTTATTGGACAGGTCTTAGATAGCGGTGGTGAAGCTAAAGCAATATTCTTTGACATAAGTAAAGCTTTTGACAGAGTATGGCACGACGGGCTAATTCATAAATTAAACGCTTCAGGTATTCGCAACGAAACTTTGGAACTTCTGAAAAGTTATCTGTCAAATCGCGTCCAAAGAGTAAATGTAGCTGGTAGCTCGTCAAGTCCTAGACAAATCTTGTCCGGTGTTCCACAAGGCTCAATAATTGGTCCCTTGCTCTTTTTAATCTTTATTAATGACATATCTGAAGATCTCGAATCAAATGTGAGATTATTTGCGGACGACACGTCTCTGTTTTTTGTTATCAACAATCCTGATCAAACACGTGATATTCTAAATAGAGACATTGAACGAATTATCAGTGGTCCGTAAAGTGGAAAGTTAACTTTAATCCCTTAAAAACCATCAGCTTGACCTTCTCAAGAAAAATATCCCCTTCTGATTTTAGTCTTGACTTTAATAATGTAACAATAAGTGATAGTAGCGACCATAAGCACCTTGGTGTTATCTTCAACTCAAAGGGAAATTGGGAATCACATATTAACTACCTAACTTCAAAAACAAGTAAGTTGATAAGCTGTCTGAGATCCTTAAAATACCGATTAAATCATAATTGAATGCGCATGCGTGAGTGAACCGTTACCTTTGAACGGCACGGAGTTTGATTTTCGATAAATTATATATTTATCGATATTGGAAATGATTAATTTTTACTTTATTATGTGTGCGTGATCGCCAGGAACATTTTTATGTGTAATAGATGCATACTGTTTTGCTGTTTGTCGTAATTATAAACAAGAACTTTTGGATCAGCTGTTAACTGTCAAATATTTAAAATGGCCGTCTCCGATGATCTGACGATGTCTTCTTTATTTGTTTACTTTATTGTCACCTAGTCATTACTCATTAGTATACGTAGAAATTTGCTGATGTTAACGATTTATTATAACATGGTGATCGTTTTGATGTGAGGTATACAAGAATTTTACTCCTCTGTGTAGGCCTAATTATGAGTACAAAGAGTAGGCCTATGTTTACATCTGTCCGGTCGGCTGTAGTAGGCCTAGTGTAGGCCTAATGTAAGTAGTGTACCTAGTAACATGGCTGCCCTCGATGGATCTGACTGATGCTATCATTTCATAACAATCTGTGATATTTGAACCAAAGATCTTTTCCACCGTGAGCTAGTTAGCTTAAAAATAAAATGCACCGTACAATTACAAATAATAATTATTACTGTATTTAACGGGAACGATCTATAGATTTTTTTTTTTTTAGGCCTAGGCCTATTATTATGATTATGACTTATCTGAATGTATATTGCGCCGAGTGAGGCTGCTCTCTCTCAGAATCTCTCCTAGTTTTTCCTTATTTTATATGTGTTAATGGAATAATAGCTGTGTGGAATTTCGGACAAAGCTGTACGAAATTATTCGAAATAATTGTGAATTTATGCAGTTGTGAACTGAATTTTGGATTTGTCTGTGTCATGGTTGAAAACTTTTGTGTGGCTACACACTGTGATCTGCTCTATCGTTTTCCTTATTAGATGTGTATATAATAAGTGACACGACTATATGTATGAGAGATTCAGCATCAACCTGTATGCAGACATTTTTGGATTATATGTGTGTGGAAATTTTGCAATTTTTCGTGAAATTATGCAGTTTTTTCCAGGTTTTATATTTATATTTATATATTTGACTTTTTCAACTGAATCTGGTTTTTCCATTGTACCATGGTTAAAATCCCTTGTGTTAACTCTTTGTTCGAAGACAATCAACTAGTGAAACCTAAGACAAAGGTTAGAGCGGGATGCAATAAACAAAGAACAATTAGAACTTTAACAACATCTACTAGACAGGATTCACTCCATAAATATAATAGAGGTGTTAATCATAATATTCTGACAAATATCACAGTACATGATCAGCAGTTTGGGGTAGTGAAATGTGATGATAACCATTCATTGTATACTAATCTCAGGAATACAACTTTAGAAGATAATAATAGTAATATTAAACAATCTGTTTCCCAAATTTTAAGACAGAAACCTACTAGACGAAAGAATATCTATGGTATTCCTGCACTCATCTCTAACAGACAGAGCAGTCAGCCAAGAGGTCAACTTGTACTGGACAACTTAATTAGAGTTCCAATATCCAGATCTTCAGTTTCATATCAGTCTAGCACATATTTAAAAGCAGGATTAATTAATGCTAGATCTATTAGGAATAAAACCAGTGACATAAATGATTTTATTGTAGATGAAGAATTAGATCTGTGCTCGATTACTGAAACATGGCTTAGCCAGAACTCAGATTCAGTGACAATTTCGGCTATACTTCCAGAAGGCTACAGCTTTCTACACATCCCACGTGCGTCTAGGGGTGGTGGCGTTGGACTTGTCTACAAGTCAACTTTAAAAATATCTTTGCAGTCAAATGAGGTATTCAAATCGTTTGAGTGCCTTGATTGTTTGATATTGAACCTGAACAAATCTCTGCAACTGTTAATTGTTTATAGGCCCCCAAATTCAAATAATAATGACTTTTTTGAGGAATTTACATCACTTCTTGAAACAAAGTTAATGTCAAAAGGCGACTTGTTGATACTTGGCGATTTTAATATTAACTTTGAAAACAGTTCTGACCCACTGAGTAATCGCTTTCGGGAAATATTGCTTACCTACAATCTTCAACAGCATGTCAACAAAAAGACACATAATAAAGGTCATCAAGATGAGATACATATAGATGATGTACTGGTGGAAGATACCTTACTATCAGACCATTTTCCTATCACCTTTAAAATTATAACGAAGAAGCCGCCTTTAGACAAGAAAACAATATCGTTTCGTAAATTCAAATCTCTAAGCAACGATACCTTTTGTGAAACAATTGGTACATCAAACTTTTCCGATATCCGTGAATTATGTGATGTGAATGTAAAAGCTGATTTGTATGATACAACACTGAGAAAGATCATTGATGATCTAGTTCCGCTAACCACTAAAACATTTACTGTTAGACCAGGAAATGAGTGGAGTAACCATCAAATAGCTGAAGCAAAACAAATACGCAGAAAAGCTGAGAAAAAGTGGCGTGAGACCTCCCTTCATATTCATTAAGATCTTTATAGAGAAGAGAAAAACAAAGTCAAATATATCATTGAACAATCAAAAGTTTCCTTCTACAATGAAAAAATTCAAAATAGTGCCAACAAACAGAAAGAACTATTCTGTGTTGTTAATAAACAGATTGATCATTCCTCCTCGACTGTTGTCTTACCTGATTGCACTGATAAATGTCTGCTAGCAGAAGAGTTTGCAAACTTCTTCTCCGATAAAATAACACGTATACGAACAGAACTTGATAAATGTAACAATACCTGTGATTCTGTACCCAAATATGAGACGCCAACGGAAGTGTGCATTGACAATTTCGATTTAGTTAGCGAATCTGTTGTGTCAGATATTATTAAATCGTCAGGTCCTAAGACCTGCCCTCTTGACCCCCTTCCCACATCTTTACTAAAAGAAAACCTTAATTTATTCTTACCTGTGATTACTGATATCATAAATTCTTGTATCCAAGAACGAAAAGTACCCGATTGTTTTAAAGTTGCTAATGTCGTTCCAGTTATTAAAAAATCAACTTTAGATAGAAATGTGCTAAAAAATTATCGTCCTGTATCAAACTTAAGTTTTATCTCCAAATTTTTTGAAAAATGTATAGCCAAACAACTGATTGAACATATTGACACACACAACCTTCATGATAGTCTACAGAGTGCATATCGTAAGTTTCACAGTGTTGAGACGGCGCTTATTAAAGTGCAAGATGATATATTAAGGTCAATAGACAATAGAAACTGTGTTCTTTTAGATTTGTCCACAGCCTTTGACACCATAGATTCTACTGTCCTGCTACAAAGACTTCAGACAGACTTTGGTGTCAAAGGCTCTGCACTTCAGCTACTTGAAAGTTATCTTACTGATAGAAAGCAGAGGGTTGTTATCGGTAATGTGACGTCAGACTATCACAAGAATTTATATGGAGTACCACAAGGATCGGTCCTTGGACCCATTTTATTTACTCTTTATACTGCTCCAGTTGGTAAAATTGTTAAAAGACATGGTCTTGACTATCATATTTATGCTGATGATACCCAGCTGTATTTAAGTTTTAATCCTTTAAATGCGAATGAGCATGCTTTGAGCAAATCTAATATTGAGCAGTGTATCAATGAAATTAAATTATGGATGTCTGTAAATTTTCTATGCTTAAATGGTGATAAAACTGAATTTATTTTGCTTGGATCTAATCATAACCTCAACACCATAACTGATTCCAATTCGATTAAGATTGATGGAAATGAAATTACTCCTAGTAACTCTGTTCGCAATATTGGAGCTTATTTTGATAGTAAAATGACCATGTCTAATCACGTGAACAATATTTGTAAATCCTGCTACTTTCATATCCGTAATATTGGCAAAATTCGTAAATTTCTTACCCCGGATTCAACTAAAACGCTTGTTCATGCTTTTATTACTTCAAGACTTGATACTTTTAACTCACTTTTATCCGGCTTACCCAATAAATTAATATACAAATTGCAAAAAGTTCAAAACACCGCTGCACGACTTATTACCCTTACGAAGAGACATGATCATATTACTCCCATACTTAAACAACTTCACTGGCTTCCCATTCCATATCGTATTCAATTTAAGATCCTTTTAACTGCTTATAAATGTTTTCATGGCTTAGCCCCATCTTATTTATGTCATCTAATTGAAAAACAAACAAATGCTCGCAGTCTCCGTAGTTCAAATGACGTTTATCGTCTCAAACCAAGATCAGCTAGAATGGTTACATATGGTGAAAGATCGTTTTCATTTCTAGCCCCAAACCTGTGGAATGATTTAAAACCATCTGGTTCTGATACTGATATTCGTTCTAGCCCTTCAGTACAATCTTTTAAATGTGCTCTTAAAACTTACTTATTTAAAAAGGCTTTTAATTAGATATATATTATTTTATTATATTGCATCTTTTTGTAGTCTTTTAGTTGTTTTATATATTTTCTGTTTTACTGGTATATGATTGTAAAGCGCTTCTGAACACCGTTGGTGGAATTAGCGCTATATAAATGTTTTAATAATAATAATAATAATAATAATAATAATAATAATAAACTCCAAATATATATGACATGTAAACTTAAGACTTGATGCTAAACTCCAAATGTATATGATCAACTCCAAATATATAGATGATAAAACTGAATTTATTTTGCTTGAATCTAATCATAACCTCAACACCATAACTGATTCCAATTCGATTAAGATTGGTGGAAATGAAATTACTCCTAGTAACTCTGTTCGCAATATTGGAGCTTATTTTGATAGTAAAATGACCATGTCTAATCACGTGAACAATATTTGTAAATCCTGCTACTTTCATATCCGTAATATTGGCAAAATTCGTAAATTTCTTACCCCGGATTCAACTAAAACGCTTGTTCATGCTTTTATTACTTCAAGACTTGATACTTTTAACTCACTTTTATCCGGCTTACCCAATAAATTAATATACAAATTGCAAAAAGTTCAAAACACCGCTGCACGACTTATTACCCTTACGAAGAGACATGATCATATTACTCCCATACTTAAACAACTTCACTGGCTTCCCATTCCATATCGTATTCAATTTAAGATCCTTTTAACTGCTTATAAATGTTTTCATGGCTTAGCCCCATCTTATTTATGTCATCTAATTGAAAAACAAACAAATGCTCGCAGTCTCCGTAGTTCAAATGACGTTTATCGTCTCAAACCAAGATCAGCTAGAATGGTTACATATGGTGAAAGATCGTTTTCATTTCTAGCCCCAAACCTGTGAAATGATTTAAAACCATCTGGTTCTGATACTGATATTCGTTCTAGCCCTTCAGTACAATCTTTTAAATGTGCTCTTAAAACTTACTTATTTAAAAAGGCTTTTAATTAGATATATATTATTTTATTATATTGCATCTTTTTGTAGTCTTTTAGTTGTTTTATATATTTTCTGTTTTACTGGTATATGATTGTAAAGCGCTTCTGAACACCGTTGGTGGAATTAGCGCTATATAAATGTTTTAATAATAATAATAATAATAACTAGATCTGCTACTGTCCCATGCAGATATGAAAGCTTTCATATTTATCGTCACGTGTCATTGATTGTATCAAGTATCCTAAATAAAAGGATAAGAAGAAACTCGCGAAGTTACGAGTCTAAATATAGTATGAATCATTGCACCCAGGCATAACAATAATCTGAAAACTAAAGGGAAATAACTGAAACTTGTATTACTGTAATGAGACGGATGAGAAAATGAAATGAAAATGGCGGGGAAAAAAATTAAAAATGGCAGGTTGGACAGGCGACCTTACTTCTTGTCACGTACAACCGAGCATTCGAAAACACGCTAGTTAACTCAATGACAGGCGCGCGTGCTAACCATTCAGCCACCCAACCCCCCTTTGAAATCAGACACGTGCAATATGTCATATAGGAAGAATAAGAAGTCGCTCAACACAAAATGGTAAATTAATGAGTTTAGGTCAAAAGGTTGAGCTACTGTTTTAGAGTATTTAATAGTTTTAAAGAGACACGCTAAGAGTTGTTCATAGTTAAATTAAAGTTTAATTTTAAATTAGACCAATAAAATTAGAATTTAATAATGCCAGACTAATATTTCCAATATGTTTGGTTATAAGTAGGAAATCGTGATCTTAAGCATGTTTTAAACAAAGGGTCATAGACTGCAATATACAAGAATGGCACTCTGCAATAAAAAAACTGGCCAAAGCAAGATTTCTATGCAGAAATTAAATAATTGCTAGAACCAGAAAAATATTTATCCACTATAATAAATAAGCAACATAGAGAAAATGAAATGAAATTGAATGGGTTTAACGTCCTACTGTGCTGCTCCTAAAATGGGCTACTGAAGACGGGCATACGCCATAAAGTGTGCAATGAGGGAAATTTTACCCGGGCAGCGGCGTTACGACCTACAAGGTTGGACATGCGACCATACTCCTTGTCACGTACAACCAAGAAATCGAAACAACGCCAGTTGACTCAGTGACAGACGTTATGATACAGAGCGCACGTGCTAACCATTCAGCCACGCAACCTCCCTAAAATCGGCAAATTGCTGATCTACAGCGAGAAATATTTCAACCGGGCCAACTTTTCTATTTTAACAGTTTAATTTGCACGGTACCTTTAGTTATCAAACGAATATTACAAAACTTTTAAAAATAAGCTCCCCCTGACCAGCTTAATCGTTCGCAATAAACGTTTGCCCCTTAAAATCGGCAAATTGCTGACTTTAAATTGAGACACATTACAACCGGACGAAATTTTCTGTTTTATCACTTTTACAGTACCTTTGATTACCAACCGATTATTACAAAACTTTAAAAATAAAAGAGAAAGAGAGAAATGCGGCATAATGTCCATTCGACACAAACTAGGTCATTTCGGGACTAACGTATGTTTTTTAATTTTATTTAAAAACTCCCCTTGCGCTTACTGGTCTTTAGCCGTTGGGAGGAAACCGAAGAACACGGAGAAAACCCACGTGATTGGACATCATACACCATGTCACGTGCAACCTGGAGATCGAAACGACGCCCTTTGACTCACTGACAAACGTTACGATACAGCGAGCACATGCTAACCATTCAGCCATCCAGCCTCCCTGAATTCGGAAAATTGCTGACTTATAGCAAGAAACATTTCAACCGGGCGAAATTTTCTGTTTTAACAGTTTAATGTGCACGGTACTTTAATAATTACCAACCGATTATTACAAAACTTTTGAAAATAAGCTCCAACTGACCAGCTTAATCGTATGCAATAAACGTTTGGCCTGAATTGAAAGTTCTGCACGGAAAAAGTTCATCTCGATTTCCCGGCGTGGTTCCCCTTGTCAGTGAGGCAGAACACAGGGCCTGACAAGCACAGCTGTCTAGTCCTTCGGATGGGACGAAAAACCAAGGTCCAGTGTACACATTGGAGTGCACGTAAAATATCCCTAAGCAGTTGGAATTCGATACTGTTGAATAAACTCTATACGATGACTAAATGCGTAGATTGTAGTCACCCACACTGCATGTTTCGCTTAACAATGAAAGGGTGCCGTTTTCAATGTTCGATCCTTTTGTTCTTCTACTCCTGATATGTTGGACTGTTGATCGATGGTTTCATATAAAAGACTACCAATAAGACTCTTTGTAGAAGAAGTTCCCCAAAAATAGTATGTTGACTTTACGAGATAGACCTCTAAACATGGTCCAAATTGTAAAAATACGACTTTTTGGATTTTCAATCTCTTTTTTTCGGCTATCCCTGATATTTAAAAAAAATGATATAATGATTTCACACAACAGGCTAGCTGTTAGACTCTCTATTAACAAAAGTTTCACCACCCTCCCTTCATTATAACCGAAGTTATCGTGCCCTAAAGAATCAACAAATCAGCATGCTTATCTCTGCTTACCCTAAGCAGAAAATGCTCATCTTTGAACTCAATCATAACATTGACCTAGTGAACGTCTACAACAAGTTTGAACATTCTAGCTTAATTAGAATGAGAGTTATTGTGCTCCAAAGTCTCGGCCCTTCAAATTGCTTCTATTTTTCATTTTCAATTCAACATGGTGACTCCCGGTTGACCTAAATCAGAATTCTATTGCGACATTTTTTAGGCCTGCCTACAAGGATTCAGAAAATATAACTCCCGAGTCTGTAAGTAAAATAGCAAAAAAGCCTTATTGATTTTTCACGTTTAAAGATGGTGGCACTTCCGGTTCGATCGACAAACTCCATATTTTGTGTACGAATTAGTAATTCCTTGTCTAGTATAGAAAAAAAAAACTAGGTCATTCTGGCCTATATTTCGACGATTTTTTGGAAAACTTTGATCCTTGATTTCACCAAGAGGAGATAAGTTAGAAAATTTCTAAAGTCATTTTTCAAGTCGCGTCATTAAGGTCTACTTACATATTTAATTTCATGAAAATCGTACAACTACTAAAGAGGTTGTCGAGTTAGTGTAAACTTCCGGTTCGAAATCACAGCGACGAATTTTCGAAATTCGAAAATCCGAAATTGCAGATTTGAAGTAAAGGAGTCAAGGTATTCAAAGAATTTTTTTTTAGTAAAATAGGTGAAATAGTCACAAAGTTACAGCAAAGTAGGTCAAATGCATTTGTTCGTAAAATTCGGTGATTTCGAATGCGAAAAACGTTTTGAAAATATATTTATCCAACAGCCACCACCCATTTTTGGGGGGGTAGGTAAAAGTTTCAGAAAGATCCTATGAGTAGATTCTGAGAAATCCGATTTGTGAATAAAACACAAAAAAAAAAAATAAGAATAATAATCTTAACAGAAACAATAAGCTTTCATATGTAAATACATATGAAAGCTTAATAATAATAATAATAATAAACTCCAAATATATATGACATGTAAACTTAAGACTTGATGCTAAACTCCAAATGTATATGATCAACTCCAAATATATAGATGACAAACTAAATATATATGCGGAACATTTTAAATACATGCTACGCCTTGTTATTCGAGTCGAGTAGTCGTTTCACCCCAAATTGGACAGGCTTTGGCGTCATATTATTATAGAGATGTCGGTGAGAGGTGAATGGAATGAATAAAATAGGGTTTAACTGTTCTGCTCCTAATCTGGGCTAATAAATATGGACATATGCCATACAGTGTGCTATGAGGGAAAATTTGCCCGGGCAGCGGCGTAACGGCCTACTCTTATATCGAATTCCAACTTCCAAAGGATCTTTTAAGTGCCCGCCAATGTGTACACGGGACCTCGTTTTTTTTGTCTCACCCAAACGACTAGACAAATTTCCTTGTCAGGCCCCACATCCTGCATCACTGACAAGGAGGGGCCATAGTGGAAAATCTGGCCGAATGGTTAGCACGTGCGCGCTGTATCATAAAGCCTGTCATTAAGTCAACTGTCGTGGTTTCTAAACCCCGGCTGTATGTGACAAGGAATAGAGTCGCCTGTCCACTGCTAAAGACGCCTACGCGCATGCGAATCATTGAAATAAAATGAAAGATATAAATATAGTAGTCCCAAAATGACCCAGTTTGTGTCGAGTGTACGTTAAATACCATTTCTCTCTCTCACTCTGGCTGAACTTTCTCAGCCAATGCAGGGATCGAACACCCGACCTCCAGGCTAGCGAGCCAGCGTCTTACCCACTTAGCTACCGTGATCCTCCGGCTCAATTTGAACCCAATAACCGTAGGGGATCACGTGGTTAACCAGATTTTCCGGCGTGGCGTGGTTTCTTTTTGTCCGTAATGCAGGAGGGGTGGCCTGACAAAGGACACCTGACGTTTACACATTGACGTGCACTTAAAAGAACCCTTGGAGGTAGCTGGATTTCGATATAAGAGTAGGTAGCGACACTGTCCGCATAACATTTCCCTTAAAGCGCACTACATGCCCGTCTTCATTAGCCCCGTTTAGGAGCAGAACAGTAGGACGCTGAACCCCATTTCATTTCATTTAGGTCTGTGCTATTACAAATGCCGACAAATCATTTGAACTTATCAGTCTCACACGCGGCGTTTCGGTTTGTGTTTCATGGCGAAACGACTCATCGGCTCGACTAACAAAGTAAACTTCTTAAACCGGTAGTCTGAGTCTAACTTAGCATGTATTTAGAAAGTTCCGCATATATATTTAGTTTGCAATCTATAAAAAGAAGAACGTCATATAATTGGAGTTGATCAAATTGGGAGTTAAGCATCAATTCTAAGTTTACATGTCATATATATTTGAAGTTTAGCATCAATTTAAAGTTTACCAATCCTATTTATAGAGTTTAGGATATATATTTAGAGTTTAGGATATATATTTAGAGTTTAGGATATATATTTAGAGTTTAGGATATATATTTTGAGTTGACAATAAATAAATTCGCAATCGGCGCCCCATACATTACCACCCCGGGCTCTGTGCTTTACTCCCATTTTGAATATGTGATAGCTAGAGTCCCAAGGTACAATCTGTGCTAATTTCAAGGTAATCGGACCAAATGAACTCCGCCACGAAAATTTGTTCATTCTGCAACGCGTTTTATATTTGCATTATGGCCACCATCTTAAATCCAACGTCATTTAACAAACAACTCTTAAATATACCCCAAAACATCAAATTGACAAAAATTTCTATTTACTTCGCGTGACGCTGGAACCAAAGTTTTCAAATATTTTTTTTTGCCTGGGTGCAATGTTTTTTGTAACTATATTTAGACCTGTAACTTTGCGAGTTTTTGACTAATTTTAATACTTTTTTCTTGTTATTTTCTGTAAGATACTTGATATAATTGATGACACGTGACGAAGAATATGAAAGCTTTCATATCTGCGTGGGACAGTAGCAGGTCTAGTTAGGCTTTCATACTTTCGTCTGAAAGACTATTGTTTTTACTAAAATTATTATTATTTATTAGGCTTTCAGACTTTCGTGTGATTACTAAAATTATTATTAGGGTTTCACACTGCGAAGCTTGTGTGAAACACTGTTTTTGTTAAAATATTATTCTTATTCTTATTATTCCGTTTCCATTTTGATTAGATCTCAGCAACTGCTTGTCGCATTGTTACAATTTCTTCGGTTTTACTGGGAAAGTGGGTGTGACTTAGAGGATAAAGCTATTTTGAACGTTCTATGACAATGTGAATTGTCCGAAATCACCGAAGCTACTGTTATTAGATATATTGCTACTTTTGATTTTTAAATTTCGGCAAATCTTTGCAGATATTAAGCGCCAAATTTCGAAAATTTAAATTTTAACAAAAACTTTTTTATTTATGAATATTTTAGTCGTGTTTTACACAGAATTAAAGAGCCATCTGACTTGAGCAAAAATATGATTTTTTTTGTCTCAGTGATTTTTCTTGGCCGCCATTGGCTAATTTAGATTTTCAGTCCTAGATTATTTATTTATTGTTCGATTTGTATAAACCAAAGATTATATGCTCTGTTGTCTCAATTCTCATTTTTTTTTGTTACCGGAAGAAATATCTGTCGGCACTGGAAGTGACGTAATTTTACCAAAAACTACAATTTTCCCGGTTAAGTACCATTTTTCTAATGCAAATAATATGTTTTAAAAACTGATATAACTAAAAGAGTGTGCCCTCTAAAAGCGCAAAAAAGTGTGAGCTCAGTTCTTTTAATTTCGATTTCATTTTCGAGCAAATTCGATTAAGAGGTGAAAAAAGGTGAAAAATTGACTTATTTACAACCAATTCATGCTTTTCAGATTTTAAAATATTTCTACGTAACTTTAATAAACTTGTAGCTATAATCAATACGAAGAAAATGTATGTTAAAAGTAGTTTGTAATATAAGCAGTAAGACATTGTTTTCGTTATTTTGTCTGTAAAATAGTCCATTTTTATTTGATGTTCACAAAAGTGACACCATTTGATTCAAAACGCAAGTATGCGTCTTATCAAATTGATTACAATTTAAAATTAACACCGGAAGGGACGCCATTTTCTCAAAAACTGCATTTTTGACTTTAAAAATCTTTTTTTTTTCAATCAAAAATAATTTAATATGTATTAATAATTTTAACTTTTGGTTTAAATCTAAATATTATTAAATTCATACGGTCATATAGATATCATAAAATTGTTTCTAACTTGTTCGGTTGCCGAGAAATAGACGTTTTTTTGCATGTCACTTTTGAAGGTTTTTGGTTCATAAAAGTGTCAATTATTATTCGATTTTCATAAAATTTTCACTGTGTAATACCTAATACCATTTACGATATTATACAAGTAATTTAAGATTTTTATTCACACCAGAAGTAACGTCATTTTTCAAATACTGTATTTTTAGCCTTCAAAATTGATATATATTTTTTCAAATGACTCTGATTTGTAATGTTTTTAAAAATATTATATTTGATTGCATTCAACAAATAGATCGAACCCAAACGATCATAAAAATGGTTTCTAAGTTGCGCGGTTGCAGAGAAATAGATGATTTAGGACAAGTCACATTTCAAGGTTTTTAGTCTATAAAAGTGGCAATTATTATTCGATTACATGAACGTTTCACCAGTGATGCCTTATGCCATTTCTGATTACGATAAAATGATTGAATATTTTCAAGATCACCGGAAGTAATAAAAATTTGTCTAAAATGTATAAAATGAATTGATACACTGGATTTGGTTGATTCTGCGTCCATTTTATTTGATATGTGCAATGTTTATCTGGGAATCTGTTTACGGTTCCATTGGAACTGCAAGTGATATGAGTTTAAGGGTAACGTGGCACTGCAAGTGACATAAGTGCAAGGTAATGTTGTACCAGTGTAACCCGTCATTGCTGCTTCGCAGGTCTAGTTAAGCTTTCATATTTAAAGCTGAACTCCGGTTACAAAAATACCGAAATATTTAAATAAAAAAAAGTTAACACCCCCAAGCCGCCATACTTGTTGCCAACTTGTGAAACACAGATGGTGGATATGGAGGCTTATGACCTGGAGTGGTTAGTCGATCTCACTTCCAGTTCGTTTCTAGTCAGTCAGGTGTAGACACCAGGCTTTATTCTTATACACGCTTCACTGATTTCTCTATTTTCCCCCCAACAGTGAGTGACTCGCTGACATTATACCAAATTATTGAAGATTGCAAAATGCCTGATAAGGTAAGCCTGTAAAAAATTATATGAACTGTGTCTACTGCAATATTATAGGCGCCTAAGCTTTACTCTAAAACAAAAGATGCGAAAGATGACTTACTTCAACCTGGAATTTTCAACAAAAACAAATCACCTATTGTTAAGATTATTATTCCTATTATTATTTTTTTTTGTGTTTTATTCACAAATCGGATTTCTCAGAATCTACCCATAGGATCTTTCTGAAACTTTTACCTACCCCTCCCAAAAAAAAATGGGTGGTGGCTGTTGGGTAAATGTATTTTAAAAACGTTTTTGGCAACCGAAATCACCGAATTTTACGAACAAATGCATTCGACCTACTTAGCTGTAACTTTGTGACTATTTGAACTATTTTACTAATTCATTTTTCGTCGTGCACCTTGAATCATTTACTTCAAATCTGCAATTTCGGATTTTTGAATTTCGAAAATTCGTCGCAGTGATTTCGAACTGGAAGTCTTTAATAGTTGCACGATTTTTATGAAATTTAGTATTTTAGTAGATCTCACGCATGCGACCTCAAAAATGACTTTAAAATTTTCTAAATTATCTCCCCTTGCTGATATTAAGGAAACCGTTTTGGGAAAAAATCGATGAAATATAGGTCAGATTGCCTTCAATTTTTTTTAATAGCTACGACACTACTGATTCGTACATAAAAAAAGGAGTTTGTAGCACAAACCGGAAGTGCCACCATCTTGAAATGTGGAAATCGATACTCCTTTATTGATATTTTACTTACAGACAAGGCAATTATATTTTCCGAATCCTTTTAAGAAAGCCGGAAAACTGCCGGGAATAGAATTTTGATTTAGGTCAAGTGATGGACGCCATTTTGAAATGAAAATGAGAACAAGTCGAATGCACTTGACCTACATTACTGTAACTTTCTGACTTTCTGACCTATTTTATCAATTCTTTTTTCTTTAAATACATTGAAACATTTACTTTAAATCTGCAATTTCGGATTTTCGAAATTCGAAAATTCGTTGATGTTATTTCGAAACCAGAAGTTGAGACCAACTTGAATAGTTGCACGATTTTCACGAAATTAAGTATGTGAGTATATTTTCAAAAAAATCGACGAAATATAAGTCAAAATGCCTTGAAATTGTTTTTTTGTTCTAGCTACAACACTACTGATTCGTACACAAAAAATTGAGTTTGTAGCCCAAACCGTAAGTGCAACCATCTTGAAATGTGAAAATCGATAAGGCTTTTATTGATATTTTACTTGCAGACAAGGCAATTATATTATCGGAATCCTTTTAGGAGAGCCGAAAAACTTTCGGGAATAGAATTTTGATTTAGGTCAACTGCTTGACGTCATTTTGAATTGAAAATGAACATGAAATGAAAATCGGCTCTATTTCAGTAACCCAAGTCGTAGAGATAGGAGATGGGCTAGCAATGACCTCACGCCAAACTTCAGCTAAATCGACGAAAAACTATTCATTTTACCGACCTTAAGCTTCCCATGAGAGATAAAATTTCGCCGTTCGGCGCCATTTGCATTTGTTGACTCTAGACTCGAATAACAAGACACTCAAACGAACTCCAACACTCGGCGCTTCGTGCCTAACGCTGCAGTTCATAATAATAATAATGATTTTCGTATATTTTAATTATACGCCCACATGGAATGTGGTCGTATGTTGCCGTCGCCCCCGACCGGCCGTCCGTCGGTCCGTCCGTTCGTCGTCCACAATTTCTTGTGAACGCTCTAGAGGCTAAAGTTAATACCCGATTGACTTTTAATTTATGCACAGTGTTTAAGGTCACGAAACAAAGAAGCATGTGGATTTTCAAGGATATCCGATAGTTTTTGCTAGAGTTATTACCCTTGATCTCTTCAAAAAACCTTGTGAACGATCTAGCGGCTAAAGTTAATATCCGATTGACTTTAAATTTGAACACAGTGTTTAAGGTCAGGAGACGAATAAGCCCATTTATTTTCAGTAATTACTGCCAGAGTTATGGCCCTTGATCACCTCAAAAAATATTGTGAACGCTCTTGCGGCTAAAGTTAATACCCGATTGACTTTAAATTTATAAACAGTGTTTAAGGCCACGAGACGAAGAGGTCAATTGATTTTCATCGATATCCGATAATTACTGCTAGAGTTATGTCCCTTGATCAGTTTGAAAAATCTTGCCAACGCTCTAGCGACTTAAGTTAAAATCTAATTGACTTGAACTTTATACACAGTGTTAAAGCTTAATATTTTTTAGCGATATCAAATAATTACTGCCAGTGTTATGGCCCTTGATTATTTTGTAAAGTTTTGTGAACGCTCTAGCGACTAAAGTTATTATCCGTTTGACTTTAAATTTATGCACGGTATTTTAAGGTCACGAGACGAAAAAGCCTTTTAATTACTGTCAAAGTTAAAATAATTTTTCGTATACTTATTACCCTTGATCTCTTCAAAAAACCTTAAGATCAAGGGAAATAACTCTGGCAGTAACTATCGGATATCCTTGAAAATCTATATGCTTCTTTTTTTCATGACCTTAAACACTGTGCATAAATTTAAAGTCAGTCGGGTATTAATTTTTGACCAATTTTAATATTTTTTTGTTTTTGTTATTCTCTTTAAGATACACGTGTCGATGAATATGAAAGCTTTCATATCTGAATGGGACAGTATCAGATCTAGTTATTATTTATTAGGCTTTCAGACGATTACTTAAATATTATTAGGCTTTCAGACTTTCGTCTGAAAAACTACTGTTTTTACTAAAAATTATTATGATTATTATTTATTAGGCTAATTGTTTTTACTAAAATTATTATTATTATTATTTATTATTATTATTTACCGCGGGAGCCTATATCTCAGTACCTGTTAACATTTCTGTTAACCCTGAACCTCTTCCGAGAAACCCAGGTATCATTTAATCTTGTGTATCTTGCACTAATTTCTTTCACATTTGTTTAATATCAAATCTTTGTTTAAAAATCGTTTAAATCACCAAAAATCGTTTAATTTTTTTCTTCGGTCCAGTTTAAAGCTGACCATTCTATTTTGATAACGAGTGTCCAATTTACAAGGATTTAATTTTCTGACTACACTTCAAAAATTAATCATTATACATCATTATTCAATTTGGTTGTTTATTCGTGATACAGACTGTAAATAAACAAAGAGATAACACAATGAACATCCTTTATAAGATTTGGTCAGTTGCTAATACATGTAGTATGCAGGAACAATATTTGAAATAATGGTGTCAGCATCAAAGAATAACCTCACATCTCGGAGAGAGAAAGCTTAACATCAACTTGACACAAACTAGGTCATTTCGGGACCAACATATGGGTATTTTTCTTTCATTAATTCACTTGCACGAAGGAGTCTTTAGCAGTAAAAAAAAATGAACTCACACGAAATGGCCCGAAGGCGATTGTCACATAGGCATACCTACATTAACAATAACGTGAAGAGATTCTAGACGACGGAAGCATAAAAATTGTAGCACGTTTTAACTGAGTTATCTTTACTTGGGAGAAATTATTTATATTTCTTGTTTCGAGAAAGATCGGTCGTTTCCGTATGTTAATAAGTCACGTGGTATTCAACATTTGCATATTGACAAAGTGCTCTGCGCAAGATGCTATGTTAAAAGCGTCAAGGACAAATGAGATGTGGCAGAGCGCAAATGTAAAGAGTAATGAGAGAAATGTTAATATGTAGAAATTTAAAAAAAACAACAGCATTTAGCAATAAAACATTTGTCATTTGACACATTACATTTGCTGTTTTACATTTATCTTTGGCCTTAGAGGTATTTGACTTTATCATTACCGGTATTAGGTCTTTGTACATTGTACTTTTCACACGTTATCAATGGAAAAGACATTTAAGCACAGCATTTAATATTGACATCGATACCCTTCCATAATTCTGTACCTATTTTCATACAAATGACTGTAAAAAATTAGTACTCTTGCAAAAATCGCGATTTCTCAGCCGAATCAAAATTCAACTTTCTCTATCAAGAGACCTTTAGGTAGTCTTGTGTATAAAACAGTCTGTTTAGACATTGAAATATCTGTAATAGGTCAAATAACGAACTGAAAATCGAAAAAAGTCGAAAAATCTTGAAATTTTGGAAAATCCTCTATTATTTTTTTTAATTTTTACTGATTTCCAAAAAAGGTTTTTATATTTCAATAATGTATAACATGCATTCGGTTATTGAAATTTAATTTCGATATTTTGACATTTTTGGCTTTTTAAACATAGAATTTCTCAGGGGCATATCGTCTGATCAGATAATGTAATATATCATTACAGAACCCTGTCGCTATTTAATTGCCCAAACTTATTATTAAAACTAATCCCACCATAATCTCCATACCGGAAGTATTCAATAAATGAAAAAAAATGGTTAAAAAAATTGGATTTCTCCGTCAGATATGACTGACCCAAAAGAAGTAAAGTGTGTTTGGATATCCCCATTAATGGACTATCATATGGCATCTCAGTGATACAATTTCGATGGTTAGAAAATAAATTATGATACGCCGAAAATCGAGTATTTTTCGTTTTTGGAGCCTTTTGAGACGCCTTTTTCTCGAAAACGACTGTAGCGATTTTTTCTTGAACTTTTTTTACTCAGAGTCGTATCGGTAGTCTGTGGCGTGAATTCAAAAGGAAAAGGTTTGAAATAATACAAGGGGTCCAAAAAGTGGCCTCAATCTTTGAAAAAGTTGAAAAATCTTCGAATTATTGAAAGTGCTCTTTTATTTATCTTTTTTTCAAAATCTACTCAAAAGATGTTTCTGGCAATTCTGGGATAGAAAGACTAGTATCCAAACAACTTGTTAAAGCTATCCCGTCAATTGTCGAAAAGCGGAAATAGTCGAAAAAATATCAGATATATTGAGGAAAATGCTAAAAAATGAAGATTTCTGCCAAAAGCGTGATTTCTCCGTTACATACTACCAGATCAAAAGACCTAAAGTATCACCCGATAGCCCATTGAACGGAATTTCGAATGCATCCCTCTGGTCGGTTGCCTGAAAGCCGATTCAGCACTGCCATGCAGGTCTAGTTAATATTATGTCTACATGTCATATGCATGTGTGTTTAATGTGAATGTGGTGAAATACACATCTGACAAACCAATAAAAACAGGCCAAGACATACCCCACTTGGTACCTCAAATTTAAAATTTTCGTTATCTATACTTTCTATACATTTGATATATTAAACTGTGTACCTATATCTGTCAAAATCAGTTTGGATTACCTTTATTGCAATTTGTTTAAGGTGTCTCACCTGTTACTTTGTCTGAAACACTTTGAGTCGTCAAGTCAAGTTCACGATCTGCGTTAAAATTGTACAAACAGCTTTGAACGGGAAAGTAAACCCTTATAATTAATTAATTTCTGTAGGCGTTTAAAGAAAATGGTTCACCTCGAAGAAATTGACCAATATTGTACCTGGTGCAAATATCGAAACTTTAAATGTAATACATGTAGATCGAAAACGGTTTGCGACTGACATAAATTTTGGTAATGACCAGGCGGGAGAAACTCACACGACCTACATAACGTCACACGACCTACATAATGCAGGTTGACCTACTAGATGAGAATGAAGCTCTATTTGTCCAGTCTCTAGAGATTACGTTTTTTTTCGGGGTTTTTTTTTTTGCAGAGGACTGGCCAATTTTTGGTGTGTGGAGGAGACTGGCCACCAGTCTATGTTCAACCTTGTTGTTCCACGATCTAACATGGAACATAAAATAAGGTTGTCTTTATTTCAACTGTGTCGGCAAGTAGCAACGTGATTGTTTTCTTTAAATTATTTTGAGTGAACATGCTCAGCCTTGTTGTTCCGCAATCTAACATGGGACATACACTATGGTTGTTTTAATTTATTTCTGCTGTGTTGGCAAGTAGTAACGTGATGGTTTTCCTTTTATACTTTTAAGAGAGGTTGTTCAGCCATGTGGTTCCGCAATCTAATATGTTGACCTATTTTTGAGCATATACGAGGACTTTGCCCGTGCGCAAGCAAAGTTAAGGAGCTTACCTGTGTGGAAACGTAAAGCTAATGTTTTAGTTAATAAATTTGGGCGAACCTGTTCAGCCTTGTTGTTCCGCAATCTAACATGGGACATACACTAAGGTTGTTTTAATTTATTTCTGCTGTGTCGGCAAGTAGTAAACGGTGCTTTTCTTTAATAATCTTACGTGGGACGGGTCAGCTTTGTTATTCCACAATCTAACATGGAACATACGCCACGTTCAAGAGGGCTTAATGCGCATACCACTGCGCAATAAAAAGTTAAAAGGGTTTTATCTGTGTGGAACCAAATTAAGGGGGCTTTTCTGTGTGGAAGAAAATTAAAGGGGGCTTACATGTGCGAAAGCAAAGTTGGAGAGCTTATTTTGGTCGGAGCATAGCTTAGATAGAAGCAAATTAAACGGGGCTTACCCGTGTGGAAGCAAGTGAAGGTACCAACCTGCGTGGAAGTAAATTAAGAGGCTTGCCTGCGTGGAAGCAAATTAAGACGCTTGCCTGTGTTGGAAGCAAAGTAAGTGGGCTTGCCTGTGTGGAAGCCAATCAATGTTCTTAGCTGTGGTGAAGCAAATTAAGAGGCTTGCATCCGTGGAAGCATAGTTTATTTGGCCTACCTGTGTGGAAGCAAATAAGAAGACCTTACCTGGGGGGAGCAAAATAAGAGATTTACCTGTACGGAAGCAAAGTTTAGATGGCTTACGTAGGGGAATCGGCTGTTGCTTGGACATTAAGGGAATGAAATCCTGTCCGACCATTTTGCCAATAATACGCATAAATTCCAACTTACGACAGGTCGAGAGTTGCCGTAGACTTTACGATAAAAGTTACGAATTTTGCAAGTAAAGAATTTTAGTGAAACGCGATTTCTTCTAAACTTACGCAAATTTTTCATCGTAAGTTGCTTTGTGAAACTGCCCCAGGCATTCTTAGCCCGGTAAGATTACAAGATCGATGCTGATTGAAATTGACAAATAATTCGTGTTTTCAATGTCGAAGACTTTGGATGATATTGAGTTAGAGACTTTAACTACTCTAATCTTACCCTAAACATCCTCTCCCGTCGATATTGCCGATCCGCATAAAGTAAAAAGGCGGACATTTTGCCAGAGATACGTAAAATTTCCAACTTACGACAAGGTTAAGAGTTGCCGTAGATTTTACGATAAAAGTTACGAATTAGTGAAACGCGGTTTTTACGTAAGTTTACATTACGATAAACTTACGCAAATTTTCATCGTAAGTTGCTTTGTAAAACTGCCCCCAGGTCTGCAATCATCGCACCAAAAACCAACGTCAACAACTCTAGCATATATTGTGTAAACGGGCGTACGGAGAGGGGTGTCAACTATATATATAGGCCCAAACTACATACTGGCGTGTAAAAAAAGGGCTCTGAAAAATAGAAAATACAACAATATGAATCCGGACACTATTATCCGAATAATAATTCACTTACAGATTATCCCCATTCATGCTATTCTTAAATGTTTTAGTCACTAATCCCCGAAAAAATATTAATTAAAAATAAAATCGTAGCAACCCGATAAGGTGTATAATTGTATCAGTTGTATGTGGAATCAGACACAACAACTCTGGCATATATATCGTGTAAACGGGCGTACGGAGAGGGGTTGCAACTATATATATAGGCCCAAACTACGTACTGACGTATAAAAAGGGTTCTAAATAATAGTAGACACAACAATATGAATCTAGACCCTATTATCCGAATAATAATGCACTCACAGATTATCCTCATTCATGCTATTCTTAAATGTCTTTGTCACCAATCCCCCAAAAATATTAATTAAAAATAAAATCGTAGTAACGCGATGAGGTGTATATAATATGTGTTTTTCGTATAATACTGCTAACTACAAAATGTGGTATTATAAATAAACATAAAAATCAATAGTGTAAAGTGGACTTAAATATGGACGGCTTGAGTTATTAAAGGACTAGATGCCGTGGAATAGTCTAGCAGATATTACTGCAATCCTGACACTGGAAGCATTGCTAATGTTCACGATCTCTACAATATCGATTTATCTATCCTTAACGCAATTTGTCAATGGCAACAGTCTAAATTCGCTTTTCATTCACGGTGACTTTAAGAATAGAAACAGATGACGGCTATTGATATTTTGCTATCTAAAAACGTTACGACGCCATTTTACTATTTACTTGCAAGATATGAAGGTGTTTAAATATTACCAGTCTTCATATTACATCCGTATAGCGTTTATTAATTGTAATCTCCAGTCAAACACTATCGTAACAAATGTGATATTCACTTTTGCCCCCCCCCCCTAAAAAACCCAAAAAAACCCAACAACTTACGACACACCCCCCCATACCAACCGAAACAAAGGAGTATACATAATAATACGGACACGTGATTGTAATTTGGATTATCTAGTTCTGTTTTTTTCTGTAAGGAATGAATATTGGTCAATAATGAATAATGAACTACTAGTGGGCTAGATTCAACTGTTCGTCATCTTAAAAGTGAAAATGGTATACAATACTGATTTCAAAATGGATAAACTTCATGTTTCAAAGGTAGTTCTGTTGGTATTGTTATAGACAGCAGCAGTAATCGTACACCCCTAGTTGATTAATTTTATAACACACGATAAATATATGAAAGCACAACTGTCGTCATATATCTGTTCAAGAAATATATTCATTATCTTTGCAATTAGTGAACCATGATGGCGTCGTTCATATGAAATGTGTGGGAAGAACTATTAATAGATATCCTTTATGATCTCTTATTTAATACAGTTCTCTAAAGATATTTAACGCATGGATTATATAATAAGCATAGTCGATAGAAAAGAGACCAGTCTTCCACCTTACTATCCTAAAATTCGTAAACCGGCAAACATACCATTCGTCAAAAACCCTATGACGTATACATGAAATTAATATTGATAGGAGAACTGAAAATAGACGACACATTTTTAAGCCCACTTTTATTTCTGGCCTACGTCATCATGGTTGAATTGATTTATGGTCCGCGATCATAAATGGCCATTCCTCATTCCATAAATGACGATGAAACTTTAGGGGACGTGAAGGTAGCTCGTTGTTCGTTGTTCGTTTTTGGCGAATAACGAACAACGAGCTGGTTCGTTGTTCGTTATTCACCAGATATGGAATTAGTAACATAATGAGTCTAATAGGTTAATAAATCTTCAAAATCCTGGGAAAAAGATTCTAACAGTCTCTTATTTTACCCGAACAACTAGCAGTTTCATATTGGTGAATAACGAACAACGAGCTGGTTCGTTGTTCGTTAAACATCAGATATGGAATTAGTAATAATGAGAGAATATGCCGGGAGTGGGATTTTATGAGTCTAATTGGTTAATAAATCTTCAAAATCTTGGGAAAAAGATTCTAACAGTCTGTTTTTTTTACCAGTTTCATATTGGGGAATAAAGAACAACGAGCTGGTTTGTTGTTCGTTTTTGGCGAATAACGAACAACGAGCTGGTTCGTTGTTCGTTAATCACCAGATATGGAATTAGTTACATAATAATAAAGGCACTTTTAGAGAGAATATGCTGGGAGTGGGTTTTTATGAGTCTAATTGGTTAATAAATCTTCAAAATTTGTTGCTCGTTATTGGCGAATAACGAACACCGAGCTGGTTCGTTGTTCGTTATTCACCAGATATGGAATTAGTAACATAATAAAGGTACTTTTAGAGAGAATATGCCGGGAGTGGGTTTTTATGTGTCTAATTGGTTAATAAATCTTCAAAATCTTTGGAAAAAGATTCTAACCGTCTGTTTACCTACCCGAACAACTAGCAGTTTCATATTGGTGAATAACGAACAACGAGTTGGTTGTTGTTCGTTTTTGGCGAATAACGAACAACAAGCTGGTTCGTTGTTCGTTATTCACCAGATATGGAATTAGTTACATAATAAAGGCACTTTTAGAGAGAATATGCTGGGAGTGGGTTTTTATGAGTCTAATTGGTTAATAAATCTTCAAAATCCTGGGAAAAAGATTCTAACAGTCTGCAGTCTGTTTTTCTACCCAAACAACTAGCAGTTTCATATTGGTGAATAAAGAACAACGAGCTGGTTTGCTGTTTGTTATTGGCCAATAACGAACAACGAGAAGGTTCGTTGTTCGTTATTGACCAGATATGGAATTAGTAACATTATAAAGGCACTTTTAGAGGTAATACGTCCGGAGTGGGTTTTTATTAGTCTAATTGGTTAATAAATCTTCAAACTCTTGGGAAAAAGATTCTAACAGTCTGTTTTTTTACCCAAACAACTAGCAGTTTCATATTGGTGAATAACGAACAACGAGCTGGTTGTTGTTCGTTTTTGGCGAATAACGAACAACGAGCTGGTTCGTTGTTCGTTTTTCACCAGATATGTAATTAGTAATTAGAGAGAATATGCCGGGAGTTGGATTTTATGAGTCTAATTGGTTAATAAATCTTCAAAATCTTGGGAAAGAAAAGAAAGAAAGAAATGTTGTTTAATGGCACATGCGCTCCAATCGGGCTATATTGCGCCAAACATAAGGTGAATTTTGAGACAAACTATAATCAAATTATCACAGTATTATCATATATATACATAAATAAAAACAAATATCACAGTAAATGTCAAAATAAAAATAAATATAAACTTTATGCATATATATTAAAACATGAAAATGAAAATTAGATATATACAATTAAAATTTTCTATAAAAATTTGTCTCTTTTAAAAAGTCTATCGCTTTACAATATAGCCCCGTTTGGGCAAACAACTGATAAAGTGATTGGCAACGGTAGTGCCGTAATCTTGTATCTTTGAGATACTTGCACTCAATGAAAATGTGCTTAACTGTCAAAGGAACATGACAGGGTTCACATTCTGGTTGAGGCTCTCGCTTTAAGATGAAAATATGTGTTAAAAAAGTATGACCTATGCGGGAGCGACACAAAACAACTTCAGATGGTTCGTTGTTCGTTATTGGCGAGCTGTTAGAATCTTTTCCCCAAGGTTTTGAAGATTTATTAACCAATTAGACTCATTAAAACCTACTCCCGGCGTATTCCCCCTAAAAGTGCCTTTATAATGTAACTAATTCCATAGCTGGTGAATAACGAACAACGAACCAGCTCGTTGTTCGTTATTCGCAAATAACGAACAACAAACCAGCTCGTTGTTCGTTATTCACCAATATGAAACTGCTAATTGTTCGGGTAGAAAAACATACTGTTAGAATCTTTTTCCTAAGATTTTAAGTCTACATTTTCTTTGCTTCTGTGTGTTCGGTTGTTTGTGCGTTTTCTTGTACGAGTGAAATATGTTCAATTTTGAGTGAAGTCTGTGTTGCTTCAGACCCGGGACTGTACAGCGCAGTGGACGTTTACGGCTAGCCCCCGGATCCTTTTTTGAATTGTTTTTTTTTTTGTTTGTTTTGTTTGCTGTTTCGGAGTATGCAGTCTTGTCGTTATATTTGTCCTTTATGTAAATCATATGCTGTTTCGAAGTATGATGTCTTGTCGTTATATTTGTCCTTTATGTAAATCATATGTGGCGCAGTGCCCCTGCACTAACTATTAGAGTCGAGTCTTAACCCTTCGTACTGTAGAATGTTCTCGTTGTCGGGTTTTGCTCCTGTTCGCTCACCACATTTATCATCCTCATTTCATCAGCATTTTTCATTTTACTTATATCCGATTTATTAAATTTTACTATAGTATAGTTATTACAAAAATGAATTTAAGCACCAGTGGGCAGCCCCCACATGGAGTAGCCTGCCATGGGGCTAACACCCCTTTGAGAAATTTTATCCCTCTACACGGACCACCTCACGTGACTCCGCATGTTAATCTTACCAATAAGAATCTAGCAGGTAGTTCTGGTGAATTGGCTGCGGGGGGAGGAATTTCGACTAACGTGACAAAACAAATTACCCACAAGGGTAACCTATTAAATTCTGATAATTGTAATAATTTATATGTAAACTGTGAATTTTGTCAACTGTCTATCGGTGCTTGTCACTATAGACAATGTAAATTGTGTACTGATTACAATGAAGCCCACACTTTTAGTAGCTCTGTTACTGGTAGATGCTACCACGTTTCTACAGATATCAACATTAATTGCAATACGCAAAATATAATATAGTTATTAACCTGCAATTACTGCAGATTACAGTATGTTGGGGAGACAAGTAAGCTTGTAAAACGAGGTTTTATGGTCATAGATCTGCAGGAAAATCTGAAAATGCACATAAATTATTATATCAACATTTTAAAAATAGTCCCTGTAAGGATTTTTGGTACAGTGTACAGGTAATTGAAAAACTTCCCGGTTCAGGGCACCTCGCCAATGGTAAAATTGACCCTGCTGCTACTCAAAAAAGAACTTATGCAGAGGAAACTTGGATTACCAAATTACAGACCATTTTCCCTTATGGTCTCAATGATAGATTCAAAAACACCGATTACAACAATCGCGATGAAAACACTTTGATTACCAGAAATTGTTTCAAAAAACTTGACCATAATTTTCATAATAAAAACAGGTTCCATAAAAAGTCGAAATTTCAAAAAGACCCGGAAAGTATTTTAAATGAATTGTATTCTGTATGCAAATGCCATACTTCTGAAAAATTGTCCTGTGCTGCCTGTGTACTGAACTTAGCCCGACAAATTGTACACACTTTGAAAAAATCTACAGCTAAAAAACTCGGTGTCCTCATACAGGACATCATCCATTCTAATCAACTTAATGAACGCTTTCTTCCTCAATACTACGATGTTATTACCGATTTGATAAACAGTAAATTTTCACCCAATTATTCGATACAGCCTCATAAAGTGCATAAGAAAAAACCTGATGTGCTATGTAAAATCCTTTTCACGGATAAACATATACAAGACATTGGACTGATTAGAATCTTCAGAGACCTTTCAGTTATAAAATCTATACCAGGTACTATTCCTAAAATTTCACCTACAGTCGTATACAAATTTTTACCTCCTATCCGTAATAAAATATTTAACTACCATGAAACTATCGAAAACCTAAACGTACAAGAATTTATTGAAAATAACGATAATACTACATGTCAATGCACCAACTCTCCCTTTAAAGATACATTTCATGACCATATACTGACAGGAAACTTTGACATTATTGAAGACAAAAATCTTAGAAATCTCTTCAGATTGGGACCACAATTTCGGGAACAGCCAAATAGAACTAATTTTAAAAAATTACATAATGATCTCAAATCACAAATTAGGAAATGCATTGTAGCCTGGTCTGATAAATTTCGTGCACCTCTTGAGTCTTTTGGAGAGTGGAAAAATACTGTGTTTGATCTCTTGTCAAAAAGAATCAAATATATCAAACTTAAACCAATACACCCGCCACCAGAGGTTCTAAAAAATGCATCTGCAGTTGAGTGTCTTGCCACTCTCCAAGAGAGATTTGTTCTAACACCTGTCGATAAGGCCAGTAATAACATTGCCTTTATCTGTACTATATTATAAATATTCTGACTGAAGTTGGACTCTGGCCCAACACAAATAATGACACTTATAAATGCATTACGGATTTAACTAAACAAGATATTTTGCACAACCAATACTCTTTTAACAGGAGTAATGATATTAAAGACAATGTGAAAATAGATGCACTACCGTACATTTATTCGATACCCAATTTCATAAAAACCCAGTAAAATTTAGGTATATAATATCCTCCAGTGTTTGCCAGACAAAACCGCTTGCGCAGACAATCACCAAAGGCCTTAAATTATGCCAAACCCAACATGCAATTTGGTGCAAAACACTTTCGAAATTACACTGGTATTAATAGTTTTTTTCATTATTGATAAAAATAAACCTATAGTAGAGACTATAGATAAAATCAATAATAAAGATAATGCAAAAACAATAGAAACGTTCGATTTTTCTACTTTGTATACTATGCTCCAACATGCAGATCTTAAAAATAATTTTGAATGGTTTGTAGATAAAGCCTTTAATGGAGCTTTCGGAAAAGGCAGACACTTGATGGCCATTTACTCTCAAGATGCTAGATGGATCATAAAACCTCGCAATGCCGAAACTGTAATTTTTGATAAAGAAAAATTTCAAAACATAATACATTTTCTCATTTACAATGCCATATTTGAGGTTGGGGATCAGATAATACAGCAAACTATTGGTTTACCAATGGGAACTGACCCCGCCCCATTTATGGCAAATGCACATTTACATCAATATGAATTCTACTTTCAGGACCATAAAAGAAAAACAGCTTACAAAGTAGCTAAAAGTCTCAACTACACCTCCCGTTACATTGATGACATAACACCCATCAATGATAATGGAAATTTCAATAAATATAAAAGTGAATATATCCCCTGAACTAATATTAAATAAAGAAAATTCCGGCACCCAAATTGCATCTGTTCTTGACCTGGACATCAATATCATTAACAATAAATTTAATGTTGGTATTTTCGACAAAACGGACAAATTCGGGTTTGAAGTAGTAAAATATCCGTCAATTTATAGTAACATACCAGATACAACACTATATAATGTTTTCTATTCACAGGCATTGCGATTTTTGACCGTATGTAACAATAAAGAACTGTTTCTTTCCCGAATAAAATCCCTGTTTTTGAAATGCACTGCCGAAGGAGGTACACAGTTACGCATATTTAAAGAAATTTCGAAACTTCCGTTTCATCAATATACCAAGTTTAACATTTCTTATAAGTGTATAACCGAGTACATATTGGATAATTATCCAATTTAATTTAGTTTAATTTGTATAGTTACGTAACCCTGTTTGGATTATCGCCCTTATTGTTATTATTTTATGACTTCATAAATACACTTACATTGTATGCTTTCTTCTACATTCCTGTTTTGCATTGCTTGTATGGGGTATTTAGCATTATGTTTTGTGCAATTATACAACTTAAAAATTCTGATTGGTTGTTTAAATTTATAGCTTTTAGCATTATTCAATCTTGATTATCGCCCTTTTTGTTAAGATATTCTATTGACGTCATTGATAACATTACGACGTATTTACGTCACACCATTCAGTTAGCAGACAACTGCCTCCTGAGGCGGTCTACATTTTCTTTGCTTCTTTGTGTTCGGTTGTTTGTGCGTTTTCTTGTACGAGTGAAATTTTGAGTGAAGTCTGTGTTGCTTCAGACCCGGGACTGTACAGCGCAGTGGACGCTTACGGCTAGCCCCCGGATCCATTCACTCTTTTTTTAATTGTTTTTCTGTTTGTTTTGTTTGCTGTTTCGGAGTATGCAGTCTTGTCGTTATATTTGTCCTTTATGTAAATCATATGTGGCGCAGCCCCCCAGTACTAACTATTATTAACCAATTAGACTCATAAAAACCAACTCCCGGCATATTCTCTATAACAGTGCCTTTATTATGTTACTAATTCCATATCTGGTGAATAACGAACAACGAGCCAACTCATAAAAACCCACTCCCGGGATATTCTTTCTAAAAATTCCTTTATTATGAAAATAAGGGATATTTCTTGTGAATAACGAACAACGAACCAGCTCGTTGTTCGTTATTCGCCAATAACGAACAACAAACCAGCTCGTTGTTCGTTATTCACCAATATGAAACTGCTAGTTGTTCGGGTAGAAAAACAGACGGTTAGAATCTCCTTCCAAAGATTTTGAAGATTTATTAACCAATTAGACACATAAAAACCCACTCCCGGCATATTCTCTCTAAAAGTACCTTTATTTTGTTACTAATTCCATATCTGGTGAATAACGAACAACAAACCAGCTCGTTGTTCGTTATTCACCAATATGAAACTGCTAGTCCTTCTCAACCTTGTGGGCAGGGGCGGACTGGGCTCCTGAAGGGGGCCCTGTGCAGGGTAACTGAAGGGGCCCTACCCTTTAGAGTCAAACACCACGAACAACCGCGGAGGGCGAATCCCGACTTTCCGAGCGCCGAAGGCGCGATTTTATTGAGGAGGTTCTGGGGGAGGTTTTCCCCCCAGATTTTTTTGGAAATTCGCCAGCCGGAAACCCGTTTTCCAAGCATCTTGGGATCTATTTTGGAAAAAGTAAAACTCCATTTTGGCGAGGAATTTCTCTGGGGTAGTAGGCCTATCGTTTTCTAAGCATAAGGGGATCAATTTTGGAAAAAGTAAATCTGCCGAATTTCAAAAACAAATACTTAAAATATAAAATTACTTAATAAATTATTAAAATTACTTAAAAGTAATACTGTAGGCCAGTAATAATAAACAAGACATTGACATATATATCAACTTATGATGAATTATGGATAAAAGACAAATTATATTAAACTGGTAAACGTACAAATAACCAAATTAGTAGTTTAAACTTACAAGTATTACATGACATAAGACTGAATACTACTGCAACTGAATTCCATGTCCGAAAAATACCGCCAGATACCAGAAGCGAGAAAAATGCTATTTCAGCTGAATGGTGCTGCGCCGAAAGTGCCCGAGGGCAAATATCACAAGGTCCTACCCATATGTCATCAATTGGGCCCCCAATTTTGACAAAATAAATCATTATTTTTACTGAATTTTGAAAATAGGGACCCAATGGTCACAGATTAGAGGCCCATTTACCAATGACAAGTGGGCCCCTACCCTTGACTATAGGCCCCCAATGTTGACAAAAATAAATCACTTTTTTACTGAATTTTGATGTATTTTTGAGTTTTTAAGCCAAAATTGGGCCCCTCTTGAAGCAAAAGGGGGCCCCTTGGCCACATGTAGACTACTGACATGTAGAGTGGGGCCCAGCTTACGTCAAATATGGGGCCCAAGTGGAGGGAAATTGTAGGGACATAGCTAGCTGACATGGGGATGGGGGCCCCAAGTGGAGGCAACTGGGGCCCCAAAGCCTTGTAACAGAAATTATAGGGGTTGCAACGCCCCTTTGACACTCTTTTAAACCCTTTATGTTCACTTTTACATTAAAATATTTTTTTCATCTTGTTTTGGTTTTTTTGGAAGTGGGGGCCCGCCTGTGCAAGCACAGGCGCACAGGCGGGCCAGTCCGCCCCTGCTTGTGGGTTTCCTCCGGGCACTCCGATTTCCTCCCACTGCTAAAGACTCCTACGCGCAAGCGAATTATTGAAATAAAATTAAACCATATGTTAGTCCCGAAATGACCGAGTTGTGTTGAGTAGACGTTAAACCCCATTACTCTCTCTCTCTTTTACTCTCTGAGTTACCGAGGCTCCAAAACATAAAGAGATATAATTTTATATTTAAACAGGATATAAATAATAGCATTAACTCCCTCGAATAGATTCTATGAACTAAATTTAAACTATTGTAACAGAAATATCGATGATTAATTATCATTTTTAACAAGGGAATTAAGCGAAATATAGAAATTGAGATTAATTCTTAAAACAGCATGGCGCTTCAGTTTCTATTTAAGGATAAGTTAATCTATCTTTACTATTATTATTTATATTCACACCTTATCTTTAAATAAATTAAGTTTTCATATTGCTAAAACCAGGCATCTGGCCCCGAGTTCACAAAGAATTCTCAGACTTAAGTTCAGAATTTACTCAATTTTTCAATCGATGTGTATGAGAAATATCTTTGATCCAGAAACACAAAAATTTCTTATTGATGTATTTGACAAACGTTTTATACAGGGTTATATTTTAATTTGAAAACAAGGCAAACAATTTTCAGTAAATTCTTAACATAAGTCTCGGAATGTTTTTTGAACTCGCGGTGCCTGGCCTACTAGGTGTATAAACGTTAATTAGTAACATTGTGTTATCGCCAGACATGTATGTCACGTACGAAGGGAAACAGAGTATTGTTTTGTATATTACTGTAGATATATATTGAATTAAAAAATGGTTCAAATGAACCAAGTTACACCAGGTAAACAGATCATAACTACGGCCTTAATTCTTGTTAAAGAATTGTACATTTCTATGAAAAAATTCCTGAAATTTTTGCGCGTGTAATGCCTTTTAGTTTTAGGCCAATATATTGTGTGCACGAGTAATGAGTCGTAACTCCTAATAAGCTCTGTTTTACGTTATAAATTAAAACCAAACGGTTAAACGGTTACTAACCGGTTAATAGCTACAGATATTCGAATAACAAAAAGTCCTAACCATAGGAGCGCTAGGACCCGGAGAAAACCTAAAGGTTGGACAGGCTAGCCTACACCTTGTCACGTACAACCGGGAAATCGAAACTACGCCAGTTGACTCAATGATAGACCTTATGATACAACGCGCATGCGCTAACCCTTCGGTCATCGAACCCTCCTTGTCGGTAGAACACATTAAAATATAAGTGCGAATAGCAAACCCTTAAAGTTATTGGCATACTTGTTTGGCTTCTAATTATGCCCTATACTGGCGTTGATTACTCAAAACATTAAATATCATGATCAAATTTGTTTAGCCTCCAGGGTGTGAACACCGGACGGAGGACACGACAATAAACGACTTGTTGGCTTATAAAAAAGTGCCGAAAACCTGAAATCAGCAAATAGGCTAAAAATTCATTGATCCATATAGTCCACGTGACAGACCTCGGATTTTGGAGCATCATTACCAATTTGATGAATAAATTCAACCATGATTTTTAGTTAGCCGGATGCTTAAAGTGTTCGAATTTGGTTGATGGACATCCGTGTCACTTTCTAAATGCCATTTTGATGGCCATCTTTAAAAATGGCTGCCTTTATTTCATTGAATTTGAGCGCGTCAGGGAAACCTATATAACTCCTTAACAGATTGACCTATTGATATGGATTATGTCTCCAAGTGTTCGAAATATCATTCTACATCTGCTGTTATGTGATACATGTTGGTGAAGGAACCATATATTTTTCAAAACAACAGATTATTCAATATAAACACACTTTATGGATGTACTACTTCTGAATTTTATTAACATGCTACGTTTCAATACACATACAGGTTTTTTTTTTCTTTTTTCTTTTTTTTGGGGTTTTTTTTTAAAAATTGTTTTTACAATAGTTTATTTACAGAAATCAAAGGTACACACATATAATGCAATTTAATAAGGTTCATGTATATACAGTTCAATATATATTTTACACTATATAGATTTATTTATTTATTTTTACAATCTTCTTTATATACATAGGTCAGTATTAAATGATATATACAATTGATTATATACTACAATATAATAATTCCTTTTTTTTTTACATAGTTTATTTACAGGTGAAATAAATAAATATATAAACTTATATTTAGAGTTAATATTTTTTTTAATTATTTTTTTTAAATAGTATATTTACAAGGGCTGTATTTACACTCATTTGTGCATAATAGTATTTGCAGTGCAGTTCATTCCGGTATATACCGTTCAATATAGTAATTATTTTATTTACCATCTCATTATTTATACATGTATACACAAGTCAAATGAAAATAATATACACAATCGTTCATAAACTCCAATATATTAATTGCATTCCTATACTAAATTACATTCCTATTCTGGGGTATAGTAATATTTTAAGTTGTCACCGGCCTAGCGTCTGGTTATACGAGAGTGAAATTACCGTTTCCCACTGATCAATTAGAAAACACGTGAAGAGAGGATTGTGGGATGTTATCTTTGTCGACATGATAGGAGGTGAGTTGTAATCATAATGAGAGAATTACGGTAAAATTCTATATATACTTTTTCCATTTATACATACAAATATTTCAGTTAGTGATTCGAGGGGGGGTGGGGTATTTCATTTGGCATGATATATTCTATTTATTATTATTGTACTCTAAACTCATTCTCCACACAAGTATCGCTATCTTGCATTCGATTGAATTGTGAAATGCAATGGAAAGACAACTCTGCTTGGGAGATTGGTCTAGATGAAATGACTGGTTTTGAATGTGCTTAGTGGGTCAGTGTAGTAGTAGGTTATCTGTTTTTGTTCAAAGTGTTGTTAGATTATACATCGCAATAGTGGCATTTAGGTCTTTTAGAAACTGGTGTGTCAATTATATGTTTACTTTGTTGGTTATGACATCCTTTGTTTTCATTGTACATTTATATTTCCATAATATTTTCAGATAATACAATATTCCACAAGTTAGAATTGGTGATGCTATATCATGGAACAGTAATGTGTATTTATTAAATACTGTTTTAGGTAAGTTTGAACGTTGTGTTTATAGACCTTTATTGCCTCACATTGTAGGAAGATATGTGTGAATGTTTCTTCATGTTTCATACATAGGCTGCATCTATTGTTACTATAGAGATTTCTCTCGTATAGTATTTGTTTTGTAGGCAGTGCTTGGTGTGTCATGAGAATTACAGCGTCAAAATCAGAACAGATATATGGCATGCTAGAAAGTTGTTGCCATATTTTAAAGAAGTCTATTGTAGGATATTTGTGCATAAACTTGGTTTGGTAAAATCTAAGTTGTTTATTTCATTGTAGATATGTTTTAGTGAAGGTAAGTGGTTCTTATGCTTTTATAATTTTGTGGTGTATTTACTGTATGTGATAGTTTGTTGGATGCTAACCGAGGCAGTATTCTTTTAAGTGTATACCCAAACCAATACGCAAAGAGGTTGGTCCATGGGGTTTTGTTATTTTTCATGATTATAATTCTTTGGAGTGCCATTGCCCTTATTTTATTTTCTATGTTAGGCACACTTAGACCACCCATATTAAATGGTTGGTGTAGTGTCATTCTTTTGATAGTTTCTGGTGTGTCTTGGTAGATAAATCTAAATATTTCTTTATTGATAGATTTTATGATATGTTTTGGTGGTGTGGTGATCGGCATGAGTACCATAGTTTACTGAGTATGTAAGTGTTTAATACTAGATATTTATCTTTTATTCTTAGTTTATGTTTTATCCATTTATCTATTAATTTTCTTAGTTTTACCAGTATTGGTAGCCAGTTTTTCTCAATATTGTTATGACCAAACCATATTCCTAGGAGTTTTATTTGTGTTTTTATATTTATTTGTTGAATTTCTTTTCTATATATAGTAATGTTATTTATTTTTATTATTTCAGTTTTTGATGGATTTAGTTCTGATCCAGAAGCAGACCCAAATGATTCTATGTCTTCTATAAGGTAAGTGTATGATGAACTGTTTGTTATAATTGCGAGAGATCATCTGCGTGTTGAAATAGTTTTATTTCTTCAGACGTGTTTGGGATATGGATTCGTTTTATGCAATTGTTCTGGTTTATTTGTACTGCGACAGGATTTATGGCAAGGCAGTATATCAACATTGATAGACAACACCCTTGCCTTATACCTCTTGTTACATTAATCTCCTTTTCAATTGAGCCATTTACCTGTACCCTACTGACAATGTTAGTATAGATTATGGTAATCCATCTTACTATGAAATCTGGGAAGTTGTATTTTTGTAGTAACTTTATAATGTAGTTGTGTTCTATCATGTCAAAAGCTTTCATTTGATCAAAGCTTAGGAGTAATCCTGGTATATTTTTTTCTTCCATGTATGTAATAATACTATGAATTGAGATTAGGTTATTTAATATAGATTTTCCTTCACCAGCCCCTGTTTGAAGTGGGGATATTATTTTATTTAACATTGGTGTTAATCGATTAGCGATAATTTTTGTTAATATTTTGTAGTCCTGACATAATAGACTTATAGGTCTATAGTTTTTCAAATGGTTGGAGTTGCCCTTCCCTTTATAACTGATATTTATTATTGCTTCCTTCATTGTAGGTGAGAGTTCACCCTTGAGATATATGTTGTTCAACACCTCTACTAGATCATCACCTATTATGTTCCAGAAAGTCAAATAGAAGAATTTTGAAAGGCCATCTATGCCTGGAGACTTGTTATTTTTAAATTGCTTTAGTGCGTTTAAAGCTTCTTCATTTGTGATCCAATGTGATATTAGATTTCTATCTTCATGTGTAATTTTTGATATGTTATTTTTGTTTAAATATGTGTCTATTGTGTATGGGTTTATGTTTTGGGAGGTATATAGATTCTTATAGTATTCATGTATGGTGTTTAGTATGTCTTTCTTAGTTGTTTGGATGTCCTCATTGTTATTTTGAAGTTGTGTTATCTTTTTGTTACAAGCATTCTTTCTTCAGCTAATTTGTAAATATCAATATTTGATTTGTCTGTGATATTAATATCTAGTTTTGACCGAATAATATATCCTTTATTTTTATAATCTTCAATGTGTATGATGTCGTTTTTAATTTTGTTAATTACATTTTGATCTGGGTTCTGGGTTTGTTCTTCATCTTCTAGACAGCTATAGAGAAGTTTTAATTTTGACTGTTTGATTTTTTATATAGCTATACAGAAATTTTTTGTAATTGATTGGAATTCTCTTTTCCCTTTGTCCCACCATTCATTACTGTGACTGAATTTCGTTTTCTCATTTTTCCAGAATTCCCAGAATTTTGTTATGGTTGATTTATAATTATTGTTTGTGAGTACTGATTTGTTAAATTTCCAAAAGCCCCTTCCCCATCTATAGCTGTCTAGATTAAGTTTCAAGGATAAAATTTTGTGAATTGATTTTGAATTAGGGTGATGGTTTAAGTGTCTAACACTAGTAGGTTATCAGATATGTATGTTCTGTCAATACGACTAGCACTACCCCTAGTATTAGACCATGTATATAGTATTTTGTCCGGAAATTATTCCTGAATATATCTGATATTTCTAGCAATTTTGTGATATTGATTTGTAGATCAATAACTATCTGGGAATAGTATGTATCATTTTTAGAGTCGATCTTATTTTCTGTTATATTGCAATCGCCAATTAAAATGTAGTATTCTTTCTCATTATATATATCCTTCAAATAATTGTATAAATTTTGAAAGAAATTGTGTTTTTCTTTCGTCGAGCCAGGAGGACCGTATATATTAATTACATTCGTTATTTTTTCGTTAATGTGTAATGGTATATGTTGGTACTTACTTGTAGTAACTTGGATATGTGTGTCCTTTAAAATCAATGTCATTACGGATAAGCATGGTTGTTCCCAGATAGTTATTATCAATAGTATTTGATATAATTTTATAGTTACAATCTTGATATATCTTAGAATCATATATAATTTTAGAATTTGACACTGTTTCTTGTAAACAGAGTATCTCTGGAAAATTGAATTTATCCGTCAGGATGTTTATTTTATCATCAAAACCTCTTTGAATATTAGAGGATATAATGTGCATGATTAAACAGATAAACAGGATTTTAACTAAAGACATTTTAGAATAGTAATTATATTGTGACAATATATATCACAATATAATTACTATTCTAAAATGTTTAGAATAGTAATTATATTGTGACAATATATATCACAATATAATTACTATTCTAAAATGTCTTTAGTTAAAATCCTGTTTATCTGTTTAATCATGCACATTATATCCTCTAATATTCAAAGAGGTTTTGATGATAAAATAAACATCCTGACGGATAAATTCAATTTTCCAGAGATACTCTGTTTACAAGAAACAGTGTCAAATTCTAAAATTATATATGATTCTAAGATATATCAAGATTGTAACTATAAAATTATATCAAATACTATTGATAAAAACTATCTGGGAACAACCATGCTTATCCGTAATGACATTGATTTTAAAGGACACACATATCCAAGTTACTACAAGTAAGTACCAACATATACCATTACACATTAACGAAAAAATAACGAATGTAATTAATATATACGGTCCTCCTGGCTCGACGAAAGAAAAACACAATTTCTTTCAAAATTTATACAATTATTTGAAGGATATATATAATGAGAAAGAATACTACATTTTAATTGGCGATTGCAATATAACAGAAAATAAGATCGACTCTAAAAATGATACATACTATTCCCAGATAGTTATTGATCTACAAATCAATATCACAAAATTGCTAGAAATATCAGATATATTCAGGAATAATTTCCGGATAAAATACTATATACATGGTCTAATACTAGGGGTAGTGCTAGTCGTATTGACAGAACATACATATCTGATAACCTACTAGTGTTAGACACTTAAACCATCACCCTAATTCAAAATCAATTCACAAAATTTTATCCTTGAAACTTAATCTTGACAGCTATAGATGGGGAAGGGGCTTTTGGAAATTTAACAATTCAGTACTCACAAACAATAATTATAAATCAACCATAACAAAATTCTGGGAATTCTGGAAAAATGAGAAAACGAAATTCAGTCACAGTAATGAATGGTGGGACAAAGGGAAAAGAGAATTCCAATCAATTACAAAAAATTTCTGTATAGCTATATAAAAAATCAAACAGTCAAAATTAAAACTTCTCTATAGCTGTCTAGAAGATGAAGAACAAACCCAGAACCCAGATCAAAATGTAATTAACAAAATTAAAAACGACATCATACACATTGAAGATTATAAAAATAAAGGATATATTATTCGGTCAAAACTAGATATTAATATCACAGACAAATCAAATATTGATATTTACAAATTAGCTGAAGAAAGAATGCTTGTAACAAAAAGATAACACAACTTCAAAATAACAATGAGGACATCCAAACAACTAAGAAAGACATACTAAACACCATACATGAATACTATAAGAATCTATATACCTCCCAAAACATAAACCCATACACAATAGACACATATTTAAACAAAAATAACATATCAAAAATTACACATGAAGATAGAAATCTAATATCACATTGGATCACAAATGAAGAAGCTTTAAACGCACTAAAGCAATTTAAAAATAACAAGTCTCCAGGCATAGATGGCCTTTCAAAATTCTTCTATTTGACTTTCTGGAACATAATAGGTGATGATCTAGTAGAGGTGTTGAACAACATATATCTCAAGGGTGAACTCTCACCTACAATGAAGGAAGCAATAATAAATATCAGTTATAAAGGGAAGGGCAACTCCAACCATTTGAAAAACTATAGACCTATAAGTCTATTATGTCAGGACTACAAAATATTAACAAAAATTATCGCTAATCGATTAACACCAATGTTAAATAAAATAATATCCCCACTTCAAACAGGGGCTGGTGAAGGAAAATCTATATTAAATAACCTAATCTCAATTCATAGTATTATTACATACATGGAAGAAAAAAATATACCAGGATTACTCCTAAGCTTTGATCAAATGAAAGCTTTTGACATGATAGAACACAACTACATTATAAAGTTACTACAAAAATACAACTTCCCAGATTTCATAGTAAGATGGATTACCATAATCTATACTAACATTGTCAGTAGGGTACAGGTAAATGGCTCAATTGAAAAGGAGATTAATGTAACAAGAGGTATAAGGCAAGGGTGTTGTCTATCAATGTTGATATACTGCCTTGCCATAAATCCTGTCGCAGTACAAATAAACCAGAACAATTGCATAAAACGAATCCATATCCCAAACACGTCTGAAGAAATAAAACTATTTCAACACGCAGATGATCTCTCGCAATTATAACAAACAGTTCATCATACACTTACCTTATAGAAGACATAGAATCATTTGGGTCTGCTTCTGGATCAGAACTAAATCCATCAAAAACTGAAATAATAAAAATAAATAACATTACTATATATAGAAAAGAAATTCAACAAATAAATATAAAAACACAAATAAAACTCCTAGGAATATGGTTTGGTCATAACAATATTGAGAAAAACTGGCTACCAATACTGGTAAAACTAAGAAAATTAATAGATAAATGGATAAAACATAAACTAAGAATAAAAGATAAATATCTAGTATTAAACACTTACATACTCAGTAAACTATGGTACTCATGCCGATCATCACACCACCAAAACATATCATAAAATCTATCAATAAAGAAATATTTAGATTTATCTACCAAGACACACCAGAAACTATCAAAAGAATGACACTACACCAACCATTTAATATGGGTGGTCTAAGTGTGCCTAACATAGAAAATAAAATAAGGGCAATGGCACTCCAAAGAATTATAATCATGAAAAATAACAAAACCCCATGGACCAACCTCTTTGCGTATTGGTTTGGGTATACACTTAAAAGAATACTGCCTCGGTTAGCATCCAACAAACTATCACATACAGTAAATACACCACAAAATTATAAAAGCATAAGAACCACTTACCTTCACTAAAACATATCTACAATGAAATAAACAACTTAGATTTTACCAAACCAAGTTTATGCACAAATATCCTACAATAGACTTCTTTAAAATATGGCAACAACTTTCTAGCATGCCATATATCTGTTCTGATTTTGACGCTGTAATTCTCATGACACACCAAGCACTGCCTACAAAACAAATACTATACGAGAGAAATCTCTATAGTAACAATAGATGCAGCCTATGTATGAAACATGAAGAAACATTCACACATATCTTCCTACAATGTGAGGCAATAAAGGTCTATAAACACAACGTTCAAACTTACCTAAAACAGTATTTAATAAATACACATTACTGTTCCATGATATAGCATCACCAATTCTAACTTGTGGAATATTGTATTATCTGAAAATATTATGGAAATATAAATGTACAATGAAAACAAAGGATGTCATAACCAACAAAGTAAACATATAATTGACACACCAGTTTCTAAAAGACCTAAATGCCACTATTGCGATGTATAATCTAACAACACTTTGAACAAAAACAGATAACCTACTACTACACTGACCCACTAAGCACATTCAAAACCAGTCATTTCATCTAGACCAATCTCCCAAGCAGAGTTGTCTTTCCATTGCATTTCACAATTCAATCGAATGCAAGATAGCGATACTTGTGTGGAGAATGAGTTTAGAGTACAATAATAATAAATAGAATATATCATGCCAAATGAAATACCCCACCCCCCCTCGAATCACTAACTGAAATATTTGTATGTATAAATGGAAAAAGTATATATAGAATTTTACCGTAATTCTCTCATTATGATTACAACTCACCTCCTATCATGTCGACAAAGATAACATCCCACAATCCTCTCTTCACGTGTTTTCTAATTGATCAGTGGGAAACGGTAATTTCACTCTCGTATAACCAGACGCTAGGCCGATGACAACTTAAAATATTACTATACCCCAGAATAGGAATGTAATTTAGTATAGGAATGCAATTAATATATTGGAGTTTATGAACGATTGTGTATATTATTTTCATTTGACTTGTGTATACATGTATAAATAATGAGATGGTAAATAAAATAATTACTATATTGAACGGTATATACCGGAATGAACTGCACTGCAAATACTATTATGCACAAATGAGTGTAAATACAGCCCTTGTAAATATACTATTTAAAAAAAATAATTAAAAAAAATATTAACTCTAAATATAAGTTTATATATTTATTTATTTCACCTGTAAATAAACTATGTAAAAAAAAAAGGAATTATTACATTGTAGTATATAATCAATTGTATATATCATTTAATACTGACCTATGTATATAAAGAAGATTGTAAAAATAAATAAATAAATCTATATAGTGTAAAATATATATTGAACTGTATATACATGAACCTTATTAAATTGCATTATATGTGTGTACCTTTGATTTCTGTAAATAAACTATTGTAAAAACAATTTTTAAAAAAAAACCCAAAAAAAAAGAAAAAAGAAAAAAAAAACCTGTATGTGTATTGAAACGTAGCATGTTAATAAAATTCAGAAGTAGTACATCCATAAAGTGTGTTTATATTGAATAATCTGTTGTTTTGAAAAATATATGGTTCCTTCACCAACATGTATCACATAACAGCAGATGTAGAATGATATTTCGAACACTTGGAGACATAATCCATATCAATAGGTCAATCTGTTAAGGAGTTATATAGGTTTCCCTGACGCGCTCAAATTCAATGAAATAAAGGCAGCCATTTTTAAAGATGGCCATCAAAATGGCATTTAGAAAGTGACACGGATGTCCATCAACCAAATTTGAACACTTTAAGCATCCGGCTAACTAAAAATCATGGTTGAATTTATTCATCAAATTGGTAATGATGCTCCAAAATCCGAGGTCTGTCACGTGGACTATATGGATCAATGAATTTTTAGCCTATTTGCTGATTTCAGGTTTTCGGCACTTTTTTATAAGCCAACAAGTCGTTTATTGTCGTGGCCTCCGTCCGGTGTTCACACCCTGGAGGCTAAACAAATTTGATCATGATATTTAATGTTTTGAGTAATCAACGCCAGTATAGAGCATAATTAGAAGCCAAACAAGTATGCCAATAACTTAATGGGTTTGCTATTCGCACTTATATTTTACGGGTGTTCTACCGACAAGGAGGGTTCGATGACCGAAGGGTTAGCGCATGCGCGTTGTATCATAAGGTCTATCATTGAGTCAACTGGCGTAGTTTCGATTTCCCGGTTGTACGTGACAAGGTGTAGGCTAGCCTGTCCAACCTTTAGGTTTTCTCCGGGTCCTAGCGCTCCTATGGTTAGGACTTTTTGTTATTCGAATATCTGTAGCTATTAACCGGTTAGTAACCGTTTAACCGTTTGGTTTTAATTTATAACGTAAAACAGAGCTTATTAGGAGTTACGACTCATTACTCGTGCACACAATATATTGGCCTAAAACTAAAAGGCATTACACGCGCAAAAATTTCAGGAATTTTTTCATAGAAATGTACAATTCTTTAACAAGAATTAAGGCCGTAGTTATGATCTGTTTACCTGGTGTAACTTGGTTCATTTGAACCATTTTTTAATTCAATATATATCTACAGTAATATACAAAACAATACTCTGTTTCCCTTCGTACGTGACATACATGTCTGGCGATAACACAATGTTACTAATTAACGTTTATACACCTAGTAGGCCAGGCACCGCGAGTTCAAAAAACATTCCGAGACTTATGTTAAGAATTTACTGAAAATTGTTTGCCTTGTTTTCAAATTAAAATATAACCCTGTATAAAACGTTTGTCAAATACATCAATAAGAAATTTTTGTGTTTCTGGATCAAAGATATTTCTCATACACATCGATTGAAAAATTGAGTAAATTCTGAACTTAAGTCTGAGAATGCTTTGTGAACTCGGGGCCAGATGCCTGGTTTTAGCAATATGAAAACTTAATTTATTTAAAGATAAGGTGTGAATATAAATAATAATAGTAAAGATAGATTAACTTATCCTTAAATAGAAACTGAAGCGCCATGCTGTTTTAAGAATTAATCTCAATTTCTATATTTCGCTTAATTCCCTTGTTAAAAATGATAATTAATCATCGATATTTCTGTTACAATAGTTTAAATTTAGTTCATAGAATCTATTCGAGGGAGTTAATGCTATTATTTATATCCTGTTTAAATATAAAATTATATCTCTTTATGTTTTGGAGCCTCGGTAACTTAGAGAGTAAAAGAGAGAGAGAGTAATGGGGTTTAACGTCTACTCAACACAACTCGGTCATTTCGGGACTAACATATGGTTTAATTTTATTTCAATAATTCGCTTGCGCGTAGGAGTCTTTAGCAGTGGGAGGAAATCGGAGTGCCCGGAGGAAACCCACAAGCAGGGGCGGACTGGCCCGCCTGTGCGCCTGTGCTTGCACAGGCGGGCCCCCACTTCCAAAAAAACCAAAACAAGATGAAAAAAATATTTTAATGTAAAAGTGAACATAAAGGGTTTAAAAGAGTGTCAAAGGGGCGTTGCAACCCCTATAATTTCTGTTACAAGGCTTTGGGGCCCCAGTTGCCTCCACTTGGGGCCCCCATCCCCATGTCAGCTAGCTATGTCCCTACAATTTCCCTCCACTTGGGCCCCATATTTGACGTAAGCTGGGCCCCACTCTACATGTCAGTAGTCTACATGTGGCCAAGGGGCCCCCTTTTGCTTCAAGAGGGGCCCAATTTTGGCTTAAAAACTCAAAAATACATCAAAATTCAGTAAAAAAGTGATTTATTTTTGTCAACATTGGGGGCCTATAGTCAAGGGTAGGGGCCCACTTGTCATTGGTAAATGGGCCTCTAATCTGTGACCATTGGGTCCCTATTTTCAAAATTCAGTAAAAATAGTGATTTATTTTGCCAAAATTGGGGGCCCAATTGATGACATATGGGTAGGACCTTGTGATATTTGCCCTCGGGCACTTTCGGCGCAGCACCATTCAGCTGAAATAGCATTTTTCTCGCTTCTGGTATCTGGCGGTATTTTTCGGACATGGAATTCAGTTGCAGTAGTATTCAGTCTTATGTCATGTAATACTTGTAAGTTTAAACTACTAATTTGGTTATTTGTACGTTTACCAGTTTAATATAATTAGTCTTTTATCCATAATTCATCATAAGTTGATATATATGTCAATGTCTTGTTTATTATTACTGGCCTACAGTATTACTTTTAAGTAATTTTAATAATTTATTAAGTAATTTTATATTTTAAGTATTTGTTTTTGAAATTCGGCAGATTTACTTTTTCCAAAATTGATCCCCTTATGCTTAGAAAACGATAGGCCTACTACCCCAGAGAAATTCCTCGCCAAAATGGAGTTTTACTTTTTCCAAAATAGATCCCAAGATGCTTGGAAAACGGGTTTCCGGCTGGCGAATTTCAAAAAAAATCTGGGGGGAAAACCTCCCCCAGAACCTCCTCAATAAAATCGCGCCTTCGGCGCTCGGAAAGTCAGGATTCGCCCTCCGCGGTTGTTCGTGGTGTTTGACTCTAAAGGGTAGGGCCCCTTCAGTTACCCTGCACAGGGCCCCCTTCAGGAGCCCAGTCCGCCCCTGCCCACAAGGTTGAGAAGGACTAGCAGTTTCATATTGGTGAATAACGAACAACGAGCTGGTTTGTTGTTCGTTATTCACCAGATATGGAATTAGTAACAAAATAAAGGTACTTTTAGAGAGAATATGCCGGGAGTGGGTTTTTATGTGTCTAATTGGTTAATAAATCTTCAAAATCTTTGGAAGGAGATTCTAACCGTCTGTTTTTCTACCCGAACAACTAGCAGTTTCATATTGGTGAATAACGAACAACGAGCTGGTTTGTTGTTCGTTATTGGCGAACAACGAGCTGGTTCGTTGTTCGTTATTCACAAGAAATATCCCTTATTTTCATAATAAAGGAATTTTTAGAAAGAATATCCCGGGAGTGGGTTTTTATGAGTTGGCTCGTTGTTCGTTATTCACCAGATATGGAATTAGTAACATAATAAAGGCACTGTTAGAGAGAATATGCCGGGAGTTGGTTTTTATGAGTCTAATTGGTTAATAATAGTTAGTGCAGGGGGGCTGCGCCACATATGATTTACATAAAGGACAAATATAACGACAAGACTGCATACTCCGAAACAGCAAACAAAACAAACAGAAAAACAATTCAAAAAAGAGTGAATGGATCCGGGGGCTAGCCGTAAGCGTCCACTGCGCTGTACAGTCCCGGGTCTGAAGCAACACAGACTTCACTCAAAATTTCACTCGTACAAGAAAACGCACAAACAACCGAACACAAAGAAGCAAAGAAAATGTAGACCGCCTCAGGAGGCAGTTGTCTGCTAACTGAATGGTGTGACGTAAATACGTCGTAATGTTATCAATGACGTCAATAGAATATCTTAACAAAAAGGGCGATAATCAAGATTGAATAATGCTAAAAGCTATAAGTTTAAACAACCAATCAGAATTTTTAAGTTGTATAATTGCACAAAACATAATGCTAAATACCCCATACAAGCAATGCAAAACAGGAATGTAGAAGAAAGCATACAATGTAAGTGTATTTATGAAGTCATAAAATAATAACAATAAGGGCGATAATCCAAACAGGGTTACGTAACTATACAAATTAAACTAAATTAAATTGGATAATTATCCAATATGTACTCGGTTATACACTTATAAGAAATGTTAAACTTGGTATATTGATGAAACGGAAGTTTCGAAATTTCTTTAAATATGCGTAACTGTGTACCTCCTTCGGCAGTGCATTTCAAAAACAGGGATTTTATTCGGGAAAGAAACAGTTCTTTATTGTTACATACGGTCAAAAATCGCAATGCCTGTGAATAGAAAACATTATATAGTGTTGTATCTGGTATGTTACTATAAATTGACGGATATTTTACTACTTCAAACCCGAATTTGTCCGTTTTGTCGAAAATACCAACATTAAATTTATTGTTAATGATATTGATGTCCAGGTCAAGAACAGATGCAATTTGGGTGCCGGAATTTTCTTTATTTAATATTAGTTCAGGGGGATATATTCACTTTTATAGTTATTGAAATTTCCATTATCATTGATGGGTGTTATGTCATCAATGTAACGGGAGGTGTAGTTGAGACTTTTAGCTACTTTGTAAGCTGTTTTTCTTTTATGGTCCTGAAAGTAGAATTCATATTGATGTAAATGTGCATTTGCCATAAATGGGGCGGGGTCAGTTCCCATTGGTAAACCAATAGTTTGCTGTATTATCTGATCCCCAACCTCAAATATGGCATTGTCAATGAGAAAATGTATTATGTTTTGAAATTTTTCTTTATCAAAAATTACAGTTTCGGCATTGCGAGGTTTTATGATCCATCTAGCATCTTGAGAGTAAATGGCCATCAAGTGTCTGCCTTTTCCGAAAGCTCCATTAAAGGCTTTATCTACAAACCAATCAAAATTATTTTTAAGATCTGCATGTTGGAGCATAGTATACAAAGTAGAAAAATCGAACGTTTCTATTGTTTTTGCATTATCTTTATTATTGATTTTATCTATAGTCTCTACTATAGGTTTATTTTTATCAATAATGAAAAAAACTATTAATACCAGTGTAATTTCGAAAGTGTTTTGCACCAAATTGCATGTTGGGTTTGGCATAATTTAAGGCCTTTGGTGATTGTCTGCGCAAGCGGTTTTGTCTGGCAAACACTGGAGGATATTATATACCTAAATTTTACTGGGTTTTTATGAAATTGGGTATCGAATAAATGTACGGTAGTGCATCTATTTTCACATTGTCTTTAATATCATTACTCCTGTTAAAAGAGTATTGGTTGTGCAAAATATCTTGTTTAGTTAAATCCGTAATGCATTTATAAGTGTCATTATTTGTGTTGGGCCAGAGTCCAACTTCAGTCAGAATATTTATAATATAGTACTTTTTACAGATAAAGGCAATGTTATTACTGGCCTTATCGACAGGTGTTAGAACAAATCTCTCTTGGAGATTGGCAAGACACTCAACTGCAGATGCATTTTTTAGAACCTCTGGTGGCGGGTGTATAGGTTTAAGTTTGATATATTTGATTCTTTTTGACAAGAGATCAAACACAGTATTTTTCCACTCTCCAAAAGACTCAAGAGGTGCACGAAATTTATCAGACCAGGCTACAATGCATTTCCTAATTTGTGATTTGAGATCATTATGTAATTTTTTTTAAATTAGTTCTATTTGGCTGTTCCCGAAATTGTGGTCCCAATCTGAAGAGATTTCTAAGATTTTTGTCTTCAATAATGTCAAAGTTTCCTGTCAGTATATGGTCATGAAATGTATCTTTAAAGGGAGAGTTGGTGCATTGACATGTAGTATTATCGTTATTTTCAATAAATTCTTGTACGTTTAGGTTTTCGATAGTTTCATGGTAGTTAAATATTTTATTACGGATAGGAGGTAAAAATTTGTATACGACTGTAGGTGAAATTTTAGGAATAGTACCTGGTATAGATTTTATAACTGAAAGGTCTCTGAAGATTCTAATCAGTCCAATGTCTTGTATATGTTTATCCGTGAAAAGGATTTTACATAGCACATCAGGTTTTTTCTTATGCACTTTATGAGGCTGTATCGAATAATTGGGTGAAAATTTACTGTTTATCAAATCGGTAATAACATCGTAGTATTGAGGAAGAAAGCGTTCATTAAGTTGATTAGAATGGATGATGTCCTGTATGAGGACACCGAGTTTTTAAGCTGTAGATTTTTTCAAAGTGTGTACAATTTGTCGGGCTAAGTTCAGTACACAGGCAGCACAGGACAATTTTTCAGAAGTATGGCATTTGCATACAGAATACAATTCATTTAAAATACTTTCCGGGTCTTTTTGAAATTTCGACTTTTTATGGAACCTGTTTTTATTATGAAAATTATGGTCACGTTTTTTGAAACAATTTCTGGTAATCAAAGTGTTTTCATCGCGATTGTTGTAATCGGTGTTTTTGAATCTATCATTGAGACCATAAGGGAAAATGGTCTGTAATTTGGTAATCCAAGTTTCCTCTGCATAAGTTCTTTTTTGAGTAGCAGCAGGGTCAATTTTACCATTGGCGAGGTGCCCTGAACCGGGAAGTTTTTCAATTACCTGTACACTGTACCAAAAATCCTTACAGGGACTATTTTTAAAATGTTGATATAATAATTTATGTGCATTTTCAGATTTTCCTGCAGATCTATGACCATAAAACCTCGTTTTACAAGCTTACTTGTCTCCCCAACATACTGTAATCTGCAGTAATTGCAGGTTAATAACTATATTATATTTTGCGTATTGCAATTAATGTTGATATCTGTAGAAACGTGGTAGCATCTACCAGTAACAGAGCTACTAAAAGTGTGGGCTTCATTGTAATCAGTACACAATTTACATTGTCTATAGTGACAAGCACCGATAGACAGTTGACAAAATTCACAGTTTACATATAAATTATTACAATTATCAGAATTTAATAGGTTACCCTTGTTGGTAATTTGTTTTGTCACGTTAGTCGAAATTCCTCCCCCCGCAGCCAATTCACCAGAACTACCTGCTAGATTCTTATTGGTAAGATTAACATGCGGAGTCACGTGAGGTGGTCCGTGTAGAGGGATAAAATTTCTCAAAGGGGTGTTAGCCCCATGGCAGGCTACTCCATGTGGGGGCTGCCCACTGGTGCTTAAATTCATTTTTGTAATAACTATACTATAGTAAAATTTAATAAATCGGATATAAGTAAAATGAAAAATGCTGATGAAATGAGGATGATAAATGTGGTGAGCGAACAGGAGCAAAACCCGACAACGAGAACATTCTACAGTACGAAGGGTTAAGACTCGACTCTAATAGTTAGTGCAGGGGCACTGCGCCACATATGATTTACATAAAGGACAAATATAACGACAAGACATCATACTTCGAAACAGCATATGATTTACATAAAGGACAAATATAACGACAAGACTGCATACTCCGAAACAGCAAACAAAACAAACAAAAAAAAAACAATTCAAAAAAGGATCCGGGGGCTAGCCGTAAACGTCCACTGCGCTGTACAGTCCCGGGTCTGAAGCAACACAGACTTCACTCAAAATTGAACATATTTCACTCGTACAAGAAAACGCACAAACAACCGAACACACAGAAGCAAAGAAAATGTAGACTTAAAATCTTAGGAAAAAGATTCTAACAGTATGTTTTTCTACCCGAACAATTAGCAGTTTCATATTGGTGAATAACGAACAACGAGCTGGTTTGTTGTTCGTTATTTGCGAATAACGAACAACGAGCTGGTTCGTTGTTCGTTATTCACCAGCTATGGAATTAGTTACATTATAAAGGCACTTTTAGGGGGAATACGCCGGGAGTAGGTTTTAATGAGTCTAATTGGTTAATAAATCTTCAAAACCTTGGGGAAAAGATTCTAACAGCTCGCCAATAACGAACAACGAACCATCTGAAGTTGTTTTGTGTCGCTCCCGCATAGGTCATACTTTTTTAACACATATTTTCATCTTAAAGCGAGAGCCTCAACCAGAATGTGAACCCTGTCATGTTCCTTTGACAGTTAAGCACATTTTCATTGAGTGCAAGTATCTCAAAGATACAAGATTACGGCACTACCGTTGCCAATCACTTTATCAGTTGTTTGCCCAAACGGGGCTATATTGTAAAGCGATAGACTTTTTAAAAGAGACAAATTTTTATAGAAAATTTTAATTGTATATATCTAATTTTCATTTTCATGTTTTAATATATATGCATAAAGTTTATATTTATTTTTATTTTGACATTTACTGTGATATTTGTTTTTATTTATGTATATATATGATAATACTGTGATAATTTGATTATAGTTTGTCTCAAAATTCACCTTATGTTTGGCGCAATATAGCCCGATTGGAGCGCATGTGCCATTAAACAACATTTCTTTCTTTCTTTTCTTTCCCAAGATTTTGAAGATTTATTAACCAATTAGACTCATAAAATCCAACTCCCGGCATATTCTCTCTAATTACTAATTACATATCTGGTGAAAAACGAACAACGAACCAGCTCGTTGTTCGTTATTCGCCAAAAACGAACAACAACCAGCTCGTTGTTCGTTATTCACCAATATGAAACTGCTAGTTGTTTGGGTAAAAAAACAGACTGTTAGAATCTTTTTCCCAAGAGTTTGAAGATTTATTAACCAATTAGACTAATAAAAACCCACTCCGGACGTATTACCTCTAAAAGTGCCTTTATAATGTTACTAATTCCATATCTGGTCAATAACGAACAACGAACCTTCTCGTTGTTCGTTATTGGCCAATAACAAACAGCAAACCAGCTCGTTGTTCTTTATTCACCAATATGAAACTGCTAGTTGTTTGGGTAGAAAAACAGACTGCAGACTGTTAGAATCTTTTTCCCAGGATTTTGAAGATTTATTAACCAATTAGACTCATAAAAACCCACTCCCAGCATATTCTCTCTAAAAGTGCCTTTATTATGTAACTAATTCCATATCTGGTGAATAACGAACAACGAACCAGCTTGTTGTTCGTTATTCGCCAAAAACGAACAACAACCAACTCGTTGTTCGTTATTCACCAATATGAAACTGCTAGTTGTTCGGGTAGGTAAACAGACGGTTAGAATCTTTTTCCAAAGATTTTGAAGATTTATTAACCAATTAGACACATAAAAACCCACTCCCGGCATATTCTCTCTAAAAGTACCTTTATTATGTTACTAATTCCATATCTGGTGAATAACGAACAACGAACCAGCTCGGTGTTCGTTATTCGCCAATAACGAACAACAAACCAGCTCGTTGATCGTTATTCACCAATATGAAACTGCTACTTGTTCGGGTAGAAAAACAGACTGTTAGAATCTTTTTCCCAGGATTTTGAAGATTTATTAACCAATTAGACTCATAAAAACCCACTCCCAGCATATTCTCTCTAAAAGTGCCTTTATTATTATGTAACTAATTCCATATCTGGTGATTAACGAACAACGAACCAGCTCGTTGTTCGTTATTCGCCAAAAACGAACAACAAACCAGCTCGTTGTTCTTTATTCCCCAATATGAAACTGGTAAAAAAAACAGACTGTTAGAATCTTTTTCCCAAGATTTTGAAGATTTATTAACCAATTAGACTCATAAAATCCCACTCCCGGCATATTCTCTCATTATTACTAATTCCATATCTGATGTTTAACGAACAACGAACCAGCTCGTTGTTCGTTATTCACCAATATGAAACTGCTAGTTGTTCGGGTAAAATAAGAGACTGTTAGAATCTTTTTCCCAGGATTTTGAAGATTTATTAACCTATTAGACTCATTATGTTACTAATTCCATATCTGGTGAATAACGAACAACGAACAACGAGCTACCTTCACGTCCCCTAAAGTTTCATCGTCATTTATGGAATGAGGAATGGCCATTTATGATCGCGGACCATAAATCAATTCAACCATGATGACGTAGGCCAGAAATAAAAGTGGGCTTAAAAATGTGTCGTCTATTTTCAGTTCTCCTATCAATATTAATTTCATGTATACGTCATAGGGTTTTTGACGAATGGTATGTTTGCCGGTTTACGAATTTTAGGATAGTAAGGTGGAAGACTGGTCTCTTTTCTATCGACTATGCTTATTATATAATCCATGCGTTAAATATCTTTAGAGAACTGTATTAAATAAGAGATCATAAAGGATATCTATTAATAGTTCTTCCCACACATTTCATATGAACGACGCCATCATGGTTCACTAATTGCAAAGATAATGAATATATTTCTTGAACAGATATATGACGACAGTTGTGCTTTCATATATTTATCGTGTGTTATAAAATTAATCAACTAGGGGTGTACGATTACTGCTGCTGTCTATAACAATACCAACAGAACTACCTTTGAAACATGAAGTTTATCCATTTTGAAATCAGTATTGTATACCATTTTCACTTTTAAGATGACGAACACTTGAATCTAGCCCACTAGTAGTTCATTATTCATTATTGACCAATATTCATTCCTTACAGAAAAAAACAGAACTAGATAATCCAAATTACAATCACGTGTCCGTATTATTATGTATACTCCTTTGTTTCGGTTGGTATGGGGGGGGGGGTGTCGTAAGTTGTTGGGTTTTTTTGGGTTTTTTAGGGGGGGGGGGGGCAAAAGTGAATATCACATTTGTTACGATAGTGTTTGACTGGAGATTACAATTAATAAACGCTATACGGATGTAATATGAAGACTGGTAATATTTAAACACCTTCATATCTTGCAAGTAAATAGTAAAATGGCGTCGTAACGTTTTTAGATAGCATAATATCAATAGCCGTCATCTGTTTCTATTCTTAAAGTCACCGTGAATGAAAAGCGAATTTAGACTGTTGCCATTGACAAATTGCGTTAAGGATAGATAAATCGATATTGTAGAGATCGTGAACATTAGCAATGCTTCCAGTGTCAGGATTGCAGTAATATCTGCTAGACTATTCCACGGCATCTAGTCCTTTAATAACTCAAGCCGTCCATATTTAAGTCCACTTTACACTATTGATTTTTATGTTTATTTATAATACCACATTTTGTAGTTAGCAGTATTATACGAAAAACACATACTACGATTTTATTTTTAATTAATATTTTTGGGGGATTGGTGACAAAGACATTTAAGAATAGCATGAATGAGGATAATCTGTGAGTGCATTATTATTCGGATAATAGGGTCTAGATTCATATTGTTGTGTCTACTATTATTTAGAACCCTTTTTATACGTCAGTACGTAGTTTGGGCCTATATATATAGTTGCAACCCCTCTCCGTACGCCCGTTTACACGATATATATGCCAGAGTTGTTGTGTCTGATTCCACATACAACTGATACAATTATACACCTTATCGGGTTGCTACGATTTTATTTTTAATTAATATTTTTTCGGGGATTAGTGACTAAAACATTTAAGAATAGCATGAATGGGGATAATCTGTAAGTGAATTATTATTCGGATAATAGTGTCCGGATTCATATTGTTGTATTTTCTATTTTTCAGAGCCATTTTTTTACACGCCAGTATGTAGTTTGGGCCTATATATATAGTTGACACCCCTCTCCGTACGCCCGTTTACACAATATATGCTAGAGTTGTTGACGTTGGTTTTTGGTGCGATGATTGCAGACCTGGGGGCAGTTTTACAAAGCAACTTACGATGAAAATTTGCGTAAGTTTATCGTAATGTAAACTTACGTAAAAACCGCGTTTCACTAATTCGTAACTTTTATCGTAAAATCTACGGCAACTCTTAACCTTGTCGTAAGTTGGAAATTTTACGTATCTCTGGCAAAATGTCCGCCTTTTTACTTTATGCGGATCGGCAATATCGACGGGAGAGGATGTTTAGGGTAAGATTAGAGTAGCTAAAGTCTCTAACTCAATATCATCCAAAGTCTTCGACATTGAAAACACGAATTATTTGTCAATTTCAATCAGCATCGATCTTGTAATCTTACCGGGCTAAGAATGCCTGGGGCAGTTTCACAAAGCAACTTACGATGAAAAATTTGCGTAAGTTTAGAAGAAATCGCGTTTCACTAAAATTCTTTACTTGCAAAATTCGTAACTTTTATCGTAAAGTCTACGGCAACTCTCGACCTGTCGTAAGTTGGAATTTATGCGTATTATTGGCAAAATGGTCGGACAGGATTTCATTCCCTTAATGTCCAAGCAACAGCCGATTCCCCTACGTAAGCCATCTAAACTTTGCTTCCGTACAGGTAAATCTCTTATTTTGCTCCCCCCAGGTAAGGTCTTCTTATTTGCTTCCACACAGGTAGGCCAAATAAACTATGCTTCCACGGATGCAAGCCTCTTAATTTGCTTCACCACAGCTGAGGCCATTTTTTGACCACTTATATTATTTCAATGCTTTTCATTTTGGATTCCCTATATAGACAACCGATAGGACTTTGAGTAAGAAAAGTTTAAGAAAAATCGTAGGCGTCGTTTTCGAAAAAAGGGCGTCTCAGAATGTTAAAAAATTGGAAAATACTAGATTTTTGGCATACAATAATTTATTTCCTTGCCATCGAAATCGTATTATTTAGATACCATATGATGGTCCATTAATAGGGCTATCCAGCGACACTTTAGTTCTTTTGGTCCGCTATTACCTAAGAGAGAAATCAAGTTTTTCCCAAGTGCGACAATGTTTTTACTCTTTTTTTTCATTTTTTGAATACTTCCGGTATGGTTATTATTGTCGAAATAGTTTAAATAGCCGGTTTGGGCACTAAAATAACCACAGGGCTCTGTAATGATATATTACATTCTCTGATCAGATATAATGCCCCTGAGAAATCCTATGTTCAAAAGTGCCAAAAATGCAAAAAATTTAAAATATCTTAAATTAAATTTTAATAATTACATAAATATTATACTTTGTTAGAATCGTTATTAGGTCAGCTATCTGAATATACAACCTTTTTAAAAAAATCTCTTAAAATCACGATTTTTCGACTTTTTTCGATTTTCAGTCCCTTTTTTATCCTATTCCAGACATTTCAAAGTCTTATTGGATGACTTCATGCAAAATACCTCCGAAAGGACTCTCGATAGAAAAAAATTAAAAAAATTTGCAGGTTAAGTTTTCGAGATACAGGCGTCCAAAAACGCTCCAAATCAGAAAATACTTGATTTTCAGCGTGTCATATTTTGCTGTATGTTCATAGTATCCGTATGAATGGGGTATTATATAATAGTCCAGCAATCGTGCCATCAAACGATACCTTCATTCGTTTAATCCATTGATATCGGACGGAGAAATAGCGTTTTCCCCAAAAATATCCATTTTTTGCATTTTTTTCAAAATATTGCACATTTTTTCGACCACTTCCGGTTTAAGGATTCGTGTCGAAATTGCTTTATCAGTTGGTATTGGACTATCACTCCACGTTCCAGAAGTTTCAGAAACGTCAATTCTGCCATAAATCGAGACCCGAGCTCACAATATGGGAAGGAAATTCGAAAATTTTTTTCAGCGTGTCATATTTTGCTGTATGCTCATAGTATCCGTATGAATGGGGTATTATATAATAGTCCAGCAATCGTGCCATCAAACGATACCTTCATTCGTTTAATCCATTGATATAGGACGAAGAAATAGCGTTTTCCCCAAAAATATCCATTTTTTGCATTTTTTTCAAAATATTGCACATTATTTCGACCACTTCCGGTTTAAGGATTCCTGTCGAAATTGCTTTATCAGGTGGTATTGGACTATAACTTAATGTTCCAGAAGTTTCAGAAACGTCAATTCTGCCATAAAACGAGACCCGAGCTCACAAAATGGGAAGGAAATTCGAAAAAAATCGAAAAATAAAGGGCGATAACTCTGAATGAAACTTATATTACTGGAATCGAATGGACTTCAGGTATCCAAAAATGTAGGTCAAATTTGAAAATTTTGAAAAATAACAAAAATTGTCTCGTAAACAACATGTTTTCAATTTTCGAACGATAAAAATCATAGACGAATGTTCGAAATTGAAAAATGTGAGATGGCCATTGTCTCAGAAAAGATTTAGGGATTCCAAAAATGTAATTTGTTTGAAAATGGATGAAGAATTGACGAAACTATGGCCGATTTTCAATTTTTAGAGAAAGTACAAAGTTCGGTCACTTCCGGTATGCGCAGAAATTTCAAAATTATTTTATCAAGTAGCCACCACATGGTTTCCAGATAGAAAAGCTAATTCCAGATCGATATCTGTTTTCGAACATGGAGATCTAGGCCCTCGCGGTAAATAATAATAATAATAATAATAATAATAATAATTTTAGTAATCTCAATAGGCTTTCAGACGAAAGTCTGAAAGCCTAATAATAACTAGACCTGCAAGCAGCACTGAATCGGCTTTCAGGAATCAGACAGGAAGTAAGTCATAAAATAGCCCATTCATCGAGCTAGAAAACTATACTGTAATTGTTTTGATTCAGTGACACCTGGCTTAGAAAAGTCGATTTTTGCATGAGTACCAATTATTTACTGTATTTTCTTTTTTTTTAAATTTTTGGGGGTTTTTTTTCCATAATATCTGATACTTTTACGAATACTTCTAGATTTTGGATCATTGTCGGGATAGTTTTAACAAGTTATTTGAATAGATATCTTTCTGTACCAGAGGTGTGAGAAACATCCATTGAGTATTTTTGGAAAAAAAAGATAAATTAAAGAGCGTTTTCAAAAATTTAACGATTTTTCAAGTTTTTTCAAAGTCCGAGGCCATTTTTCGACCACTTATATTATTTCAATGCTTTTCATTTTGGATTCCCTATATAGACAACCGATAGGACTTTGAGTAAGAAAAGTTTAAGAAAAATCGTAGGCGTCGTTTTCGAGAAAAGGGTGTTTCAGAATGTTAAAAAATTGGAAAATACTAGATTTTTGGTATACAATAATTTATTTCCTTTCCATCGAAATCGTATTATTTAGATACCATATGATGGTCCATTAATAGGGCTATACAGCCACACTTTAGTTCTTTTGGTCCGCTATTACCTAAGAGAGAAATCAAGTTTTTCCCAAGTGCGACAATGTTTTTACTCTTTTTTTTCATTTTTTGAATACTTCCGGTATGGTTATTATTGTCGAACTAGTTTTAATAGTCGGTTTGGGCACTAAAATAGCAACAGGGCTCTGTAATGATATATTACATTATCTGATCAGATATAATGCCCCTGAGAAATCCTATGTTCAAAAGTGCCGAAAATGCAAAAAATTTAAAATATCTTAAATTAAATTTTAATAATTACATAAATATTATACATTGTTAGAATCGTAATTAGGTCAGCTAACTGAATATACAACCTTTTTTAAAAAATGTCTTAAAATAAAAAAAATAGTAGAGCATTTTCCAAAATTTCACGATTTTTCGACTTTTTTCGATTTTTAGTCCCTTTTTTATCCTATTCCAGACATTTCAAAGTCTTATTGAATGACTTCATGCAAAAAACCTCAAAAAGGACTCTTCATAGAAAAAATTGAAAAAAATTTGTAGGTTAAGTTTTCGAGATACAGGCGTCCAAAAACGCTCCAAATCAGAAAATACTTAATTTTCAGCGTGCCATATTTTGCTGTCTGTTCATAGTATCCGTATGAATGGGGTATCATATGATAGTCCAGCAATCGTGCCATCAAACGATACCTTCATTCGTTTAATCCATTGATATCGGACGGAGAAATAGCGTTTTCCCCAAAAATATCCATTTTTTGCATTTTTTTCAAAATATTGCACATTATTTCGACCACTTCCGGTTTAAGGATTCGTGTTGAAATTGCTTTATCAGTTGGTATTGGACTATAACTTCATGTTCCAGAAGTTTCAGAAACGTCAATTCTGCCATAAAACGAGACCCGAGCTCACAAAATGGGAAGGAAATTCGAAAAAAATCGAAAATTAAAGGGCGATAACTCTGAATGAAACTTATATTACTGGAATCGGATGGACGTCAGGTATCCCAAAATGTAGGTCAAATTTGAAAATTTTGAAAAATAACAAAAATTGTCACTTTAATTTTTTTTTTCATTTTTCGAACGCTAGAAGTCAGCGACGAAGTTTCGAAATTTCGAAATCTTTAACTGCTATCATACGAGAAAACATTTGGTGTTGCCGAAAATGTCATTTGTATGAAAATAAGTACAGAATTGACGAATCTACGGCCGTTTTTTGAATTTTTGACACCGTACAAAATTCACCCACTTCCGGTCTGCGCAGAAGTTTCAAAAATATTTTATCAATTAGCCACCACATGGTTTCCAGATAGAAAAGCTAATTCCAGATCGATATCTGTTTCGAACATGGAGATCTAGGCCCTCGCGGTAAATAATAATAATAACTAGATCTGCTACTGTCCCATGCAGATATGAAAGCTTTCATATTTATCGTCACGTGTCATTGATTGTATCAAGTATCCTAAATAAAAGGATAAGAAGAAACTCGCGAAGTTACAAGTCTAAATATAGTATGAATCATTGCACCCAGGCATAACAATAATCTGAAAACTAAAGGGAAATAACTGAAACTTGTATTACTGTAGGGAGACGGATGAGAAAATGAAATGAAAATGGCGGGGAAAAAAATTTTAAAAATGGCAGGTTGGACAAGCGACCTTACTCCTTGTCACGTACAACCGAGCATTCGAAAACACGCTAGTTAACTCAATGACAGGCGCGCGTGCTAACCATTCAGCCACCCAACCCCCCTTTGAAATCAGACACGTGCAATATGTCATATAGGAAGAATAAGAAGTCGCTCACAACAAAATGGTAAATTAATGAGTTTAGGTCAAAAGGTTGAGCTACTGTTTTAGAGAATTTAATAGTTTTAAAGAGACACGTTAATAGTTGTTCATAGTTAAATGAAAGTTTAATTTTAAATAAGACCAATAAAATTAGGATTTAATAATGCCAGACTAATATTTCCAATATGTTTGGTTATAAGTAGGAAATCGTGACGACTTCTTAAGCATGTTTTAAACAAAGGGTCATAGACTGCAATATACAAGAATGGCCAAAGCAAGATTTCTATGCAGAAATTAAATAATTGCTAGAACCAGAAAAATATTTATCCACTATAATAAATAAGCAACATAGAGAAAAGGAAATGTAATTGAATGGGGTTTAACGTCCTACTGTGCTGCTCCTAAAATGGGCTACTGAAGACGGGCATACGCCATAAAGTGTACAATGAGGTTGGACATGCGACCATACTCCTTGTTACGTACAACCAAGAAATCGAAACAACGCAAGTTGACTCAGTGACAGACGTTATGATACAGAGCGCACGTGCTAACCATTCAGCCACGCAACCTCCCTAAAATCGGCAAATTGCTGACCTACAGCGAGAAATAATTCAACCGGGCCAAATTTTCTATTTTAACAGTTTAATTTGCACGGTACCTTTAGTTATCAACCGAATATTACAAAACTTTTAAAAATAAGCTCCCCCTGACCAGCTTAATCGTTCGCAATAAACGTTTGCCCCTTAAAATCGGCAAATTGCTGACTTTAAATTAAGAAACATTCTGCGCCGATTCGGAAACTATGTGCCTTGTATAAGTGTGTGTTAAGGCCTGCTACCTTAAGTAACAGTTTTAGGTAATTAGTAAATTGATGTCGAGATACCCCAGAGTGGTCTAGCCAAGCAAACAATGGACCCTTAAATGGTCCTCTGAGTTGCATAAAAGTCAACAACGCACTCACTGGACAGAGCTGAGGAACTGTTCCTTAAGCGAGATGTAATGGGAAGAAATTGCCTGCAGTATGTTTAAAGTTCTGTAGCGAAATGTCTACTAAGCCCGGTAACATAATCGGTAACAATCGAAATTGACCATTTTCAAATTGTAGGACGTTTTTTCTGTTGTCCGCCGCTGAGATTTCTCCAATGCGCAGAAACGCGTGAAATGCCAATAGATTGAGTTTCAGTAAAACCACACACATAAAAATCGTCACCTGTTTCGAATATTTGGTCAAGTTTGTTTCTTATACTTCGTGTGTTAAGATGAAATACCGATAGTGGTTCTATATTGCCAGTGTTGGGACCGGGATTCTGTTCTATATCGCCAGATTGTAATAGAATTGATTTGAGAATGTAAACATTATCAAATTGATAAATAAACGAGGAATATAAGAACATATCTTTGGGGATACATATATAAAGCAATACAACATTCAATGTATGAAACCCATCAAACCATTTACTCACACAACTCGCTTGAAATAACAAGCAGTAGTATAGTAAATGCAGGAGGACTGCACCTACACGCAAAACATAACAAAACTTTTACAAGATAAACCTGCGGACAAGACAGAAAACAGACATTGCAAAAACTAAACAATTATCAAATCTAGTGAATGGATCCGGGGGCCAGCCGTAAGCGTCCACTGTGCTGTACAGTCCCGGGCCTGTTTTGGAAAGGGATTGTGGAAACTCTCATGACTTATTTTGTCGTCTAAGTGAGTTTCAGTAAAACCACACACATAAAAATCGTCACCTATTTCGAATATTTGGTCAAGTTTGTTTCTTATACTTCGTGTGTTAAGATAAAATACCGATAGTGGTTCTATATTGCCAGTGTTGGGACCGGGATTCTGTTCTATATCGCTAGATTGTAATAGAATTGATTTGAGAATGTAAACATTATCAAATTAATAAATAAACGAGGAATATAAGAACATATCTTTGGGGATACATATATAAAGCAATACAACATTCAATGTATGAAACCCATCAAACCACTTACTCACACAAATCGCTTGAAATAACAAGAAGTAGTATAGTAAATGCAGGAGGACTGCACTACACGGAAAACATAACAAAATCTTTTACAAGATAAACCTGCGGACAAGACAGAAAACAGACATTGCAAAAACTAAACAATTATCAAATCTAGTGAATGGATCCGGGGGCCAGCCGTAAGCGTCCACTGCGCTGTACAGTCCCGGGCCTGTTTTGGTACAGGCTTCACTAAAATGATTTACAAAACTACTATTCATGGGATTGAGTAAGTGAGTTGGTTGGGTCTCAGTCATATAATCATTATTTGTTGTAGCAGGCATGTCAGTGTGCTCAAATGACAAAGTGAAAAAGAATACAAAATACAAAATACACAAAAACAGTGAATTACTTATACTTAAAGCAACGGTATAATACATAAACATTGTATATTTTGGTCATAGTTAAGTTAATATAGCAATATCATACGATGATATCTAAAGTAGACAAATTGGAAAAAAATGGAGATGAAAGTTAAAGTAATAAAACTTTGGAGTAGTCGGTTGAAAATCAAATATATAATTTTTGATACGAGTAGTGAGCTCCCACAGTTGACAATTATTTAGATAAAAGGAATAAATAGCAAAATCAAAAGTTTAATCTGAAATGATAATCCAATTAGTAATGGAACTTTTGAGTAGATGATTGGGATCTTGTAAGGGAGATGCCCATTTTAAATGCATAAATAATGTGATAGAATTGACTTGAGAATGTAAACATTATCAAATTGATAAATAAACGAGGAATATAAGAACATATCTTTGGGGATACATATATAAAGCAATACAACATTCAATGTATGAAACCCATCAAACCATTTACTCACACAACTCGCTTGAAATAACAAGCAGTAGTATAGTAAATGTAGGAGGACTGCACCTACACGCAAAACATTACAAAATCTTTTACAAGATAAACCTGCGGACAAGACAGAAAACAGACATTGCAAAAACTAAACAATTATCAAATCTAGTGAATGGATCCGGGGGTCAGCCGTAAGCGTCCACTGTGCTGAACAGTCCCGGGCCTGTTTTGGAAAGGGATTGTGGAAACTCTCATGACTTATTTTGTCGTCTAAGTGAGTTTCAGTAAAACCACACACATAAAAATCGTCACCTATTTCGAATATTTGGTCAAGTTTGTTTCTTATACTTCGTGTGTTAAGATGACATACCGATAGTGGTTCTATATTGCCAGTGTTGGGACCGGGATTCTGTTCTATATCGCCAGATTGTAATAGAATTGATTTGAGAATGTAAACATTATCAAATTGATAAATAAACGAGGAATATAAGAACATATCTTTGGGGATACATATATAAAGCAATACAACATTCAATGTATGAAACCCATCAAACCATTTACTCACACAACTCGCTTGAAATAACAAGCAGTAGTATAGTAAATGCAGGAGGACTGCACCTACACGCAAAACATAACAAAACTTTTACAAGATAAACCTGCGGACAAGACAGAAAACAGACATTGCAAAGACTAAACAATTATCAAATCTAGTGAATGGATCCGGGGGCCAGCCGTAAGCGTCCACTGCGCTGTACAGTCCCGGGCCTGTTTTGGTACAGGCTTCACTAAATGCTTCACTAAAATGATTTACAAAACTACTATTCATGGGATTGAGTAAGTGAGTTGGTTGGGTCTCAGTCATATAATCATTATTTGTTGTAGCAGGCATGTCAGTGTGCTCAAATGACAAAGAGAAAAAGAATACAAAATACACAAAAACAGTGAATTATTTACACTTAAAGCAACGGTATAATACATAAACATTGTATATTTTGGTCATAGTTAAGTTAATATAGCAATATCATACGATGATATCTAAAGTAGACAAATTGGAAAAAAAGTGGAGATGAAAGTTAAAGTAATAAAACTTTGGAGTAGTCGGTTGAACAATCAAATATATAATTTGTTGCAAAACAGCTTAAGGTAAGAAGCCGTTTGCTTACTTACAATATCTGGGATATTCAGGCCACCTTGTGAGTGGTGCCTGACAGTTGTTGTAGATTTGATTAAAGGAGGTTTGTTTTTCCACAGAAACGATTAAATAGATTTATCGACTGACATGTGCATTTCGAATATAATCATGATTTATCGACTGACGTTGGGTGAAACCCATTCCTCCCAAGCCCCCGACAAGTAAATAATAAGGCAAAGGATGATATGAAAATGGTCATGTGTTATAATTATTCATAAATGACGAATAAAAAATACAATATAAACGAAAGATAAACAACATAAACAATTAATGAATAAACAAACAAACATGCATAATATACCAAATTTTCAATCACATAATATAAGGATTGAAAAAAACATTAAAATAAATTATTTTCAAAACATTTTAAATAAAGTAACATTGCAACTATATACAGCAATTGAATGAGACATAGACGGGGTCATCGAAGATGAAACCGGCCAAGGTTTGGCAGGCCGAATCTTCAGTCAAGGTCTCTGTTATACCCCAATCCCGTATCATTAATTATTACTATGACTGATGTAGGAAGAGCACCCATGCGTCTACCTAACTTATAACTGGCGGACTGGTATGCGGATGTATTTTTTGTACGCATCTGAATTGCATTTTCCATTCTCTGAATGGCTTCCAGAACAGGCCGCAGATGCTGCGCCGATTCGGAAACTATGTGCCTTGTATAAGTTAAGGCCTGCTACCTTAAGTAACAGTTTGAGGTAATTAGTAAATTGATGTCGAGATACCCCAGAGTGGTCTAGCCAAGCAAACAATGGGCCCTTAAATGGTCCTCTGAGTTGCATAAAAGTCAACAACGCACTCACTGGACAGAGCTGAGGAACTGTTCCTTAAGCGAGATGTAATGGGAAGAAATTGCCTGCAGTATGTTTAAAGTTCTGTAGCGAAATGTCTACTAAGCCAGGTAACATAATCGGTAACAATCGAAATTGACCATTTTCAAATTGTAGGACGTTTTCTCTGTTGTCCGCCGCTGAGATTTCTCCAATGCGCAGAAACGCGTGAAATGCCAATAGATTGAGTTTCAGTAAAACCACACACATAAAAATCGTCACCTATTTCGAATATTTGGTCAAGTTTGTTTCTTATACTTCGTGTGTTAAGATAAAATACCGATAGTGGTTCTATATTGCCAGTGTTGGGACCGGGATTCTGTTCTATATCGCTAGATTGTAATAGAATTGATTTGAGAATGTAAACATTATCAAATTAATAAATAAACGAGGAATATAAGAACATATCTTTGGGGATACATATATAAATGTATGAAACCCATCAAACCACTTACTCACACAAATCGCTTGAAATAACAAGAAGTAGTATAGTAAATGCAGGAGGACTGCACTACACGGAAAACATAACAAAATCTTTTACAAGATAAACCTGCGGACAAGACAGAAAACAGACATTGCAAAAACTAAACAATTATCAAATCTAGTGAATGGATCCGGGGGCCAGCCGTAAGCGTCCACTGCGCTGTACAGTCCCGGGCCTGTTTTGGTACAGGCTTCACTAAAATGATTTACAAAACTACTATTCATGGGATTGAGTAAGTGAGTTGGTTGGGTCTCAGTCATATAATCATTATTTGTTGTAGCAGGCATGTCAGTGTGCTCAAATGACAAAGTGAAAAAGAATACAAAATACAAAATACACAAAAACAGTGAATTACTTATACTTAAAGCAACGGTATAATACATAAACATTGTATATTTTGGTCATAGTTAAGTTAATATAGCAATATCATACGATGATATCTAAAGTAGACAAATTGGAAAAAAATGGAGATGAAAGTTAAAGTAATAAAACTTTGGAGTAGTCGGTTGAAAATCAAATATATAATTTTTGATACGAGTAGTGAGCTCCCACAGTTGACAATTATTTAGATAAAAGGAATAAATAGCAAAATCAAAAGTTTAATCTGAAATGATAATCCAATTAGTAATGGAACTTTTGAGTAGATGATTGCGATCTTGTAAGGGAGATGCCCAATTTAAATGCATAAATAATGTGATAGAATTGACTTGAGAATGTAAACATTATCAAATTGATAAATAAACGAGGAATATAAGAACATATCTTTGGGGATACATATATAAAGCAATACAACATTCAATGTATGAAACCCATCAAACCATTTACTCACACAACTCGCTTGAAATAACAAGCAGTAGTATAGTAAATGTAGGAGGACTGCACCTACACGCAAAACATTACAAAATCTTTTACAAGATAAACCTGCGGACAAGACAGAAAACAGACATTGCAAAAACTAAACAATTATCAAATCTAGTGAATGGGGTCAGCCGTAAGCGTCCACTGTGCTGAACAGTCCCGGGCCTGTTTTGGAAAGGGATTGTGGAAACTCTCATGACTTATTTTGTCGTCTAAGTGAGTTTCAGTAAAACCACACACATAAAAATCGTCACCTATTTCGAATATTTGGTCAAGTTTGTTTCTTATACTTCGTGTGTTAAGATGACATACCGATAGTGGTTCTATATTGCCAGTGTTGGGACCGGGATTCTGTTCTATATCGCCAGATTGTAATAGAATTGATTTGAGAATGTAAACATTATCAAATTGATAAATAAACGAGGAATATAAGAACATATCTTTGGGGATACATATATAAAGCAATACAACATTCAATGTATGAAACCCATCAAACCATTTACTCACACAACTCGCTTGAAATAACAAGCAGTAGTATAGTAAATGCAGGAGGACTGCACCTACACGCAAAACATAACAAAACTTTTACAAGATAAACCTGCGGACAAGACAGAAAACAGACATTGCAAAGACTAAACAATTATCAAATCTAGTGAATGGATCCGGGGGCCAGCCGTAAGCGTCCACTGCGCTGTACAGTCCCGGGCCTGTTTTGGTACAGGCTTCACTAAATGCTTCACTAAAATGATTTACAAAACTACTATTCATGGGATTGAGTAAGTGAGTTGGTTGGGTCATATAATCATTATTTGTTGTAGCAGGCATGTCAGTGTGCTCAAATGACAAAGAGAAAAAGAATACAAAATACACAAAAACAGTGAATTATTTACACTTAAAGCAACGGTATAATACATAAACATTGTATATTTTGGTCATAGTTAAGTTAATATAGCAATATCATACGATGATATCTAAAGTAGACAAATTGGAAAAAAAGTGGAGATGAAAGTTAAAGTAATAAAACTTTGGAGTAGTCGGTTGAACAATCAAATATATAATTTGTTGCAAAACAGCTTAAGGTAAGAAGCCGTTTGCTTACTTACAATATCTGGGATATTCAGGCCACCTTGTGAGTGGTGCCTGACAGTTGTTGTAGATTTGATTAAAGGAGGTTTGTTTTTCCACAGAAACGATTAAATAGATTTATCGACTGACATGTGCATTTCGAATATAATCATGATTTATCGACTGACGTTGGGTGAAACCCATTCCTCCCAAGCCCCCGACAAGTAAATAATAAGGCAAAGGATGATATGAAAATGGTCATGTGTTATAATTATTCATAAATGACGAATAAAAAATACAATATAAACGAAAGATAAACAACATAAACAATTAATGAATAAACAAACAAACATGCATAATATACCAAATTTTCAATCACATAATATAAGGATTGAAAAAAACATTAAAATAAATTATTTTCAAAACATTTTAAATAAAGTAACATTGCAACTATATACAGCAATTGAATGAGACATAGACGGGGTCATCGAAGATGAAACCGGCCAAGGTTTGGCAGGCCGAATCTTCAGTCAAGGTCTCTGTTATACCCCAATCCCGTATCATTAATTATTACTATGACTGATGTAGGAAGAGCACCCATGCGTCTACCTAACTTATAACTGGCGGACTGGTATGCGGATGTATTTTTTGTACGCATCTGAATTGCATTTTCCATTCTCTGAATGGCTTCCAGAACAGGCCGCAGATGCTGCGCCGATTCGGAAACTATGTGCCTTGTATAAGTTAAGGCCTGCTACCTTAAGTAACAGTTTGAGGTAATTAGTAAATTGATGTCGAGATACCCCAGAGTGGTCTAGCCAAGCAAACAATGGGCCCTTAAATGGTCCTCTGAGTTGCATAAAAGTCAACAACGCACTCACTGGACAGAGCTGAGGAACTGTTCCTTAAGCGAGATGTAATGGGAAGAAATTGCCTGCAGTATGTTTAAAGTTCTGTAGCGAAATGTCTACTAAGCCAGGTAACATAATCGGTAACAATCGAAATTGACCATTTTCAAATTGTAGGACGTTTTCTCTGTTGTCCGCCGCTGAGATTTCTCCAATGCGCAGAAACGCGTGAAATGCCAATAGATTGAGTTTCAGTAAAACCACACACATAAAAATCGTCACCTATTTCGAATATTTGGTCAAGTTTGTTTCTTATACTTCGTGTGTTAAGATAAAATACCGATAGTGGTTCTATATTGCCAGTGTTGGGACCGGGATTCTGTTCTATATCGCTAGATTGTAATAGAATTGATTTGAGAATGTAAACATTATCAAATTAATAAATAAACGAGGAATATAAGAACATATCTTTGGGGATACATATATAAATGTATGAAACCCATCAAACCACTTACTCACACAAATCGCTTGAAATAACAAGAAGTAGTATAGTAAATGCAGGAGGACTGCACTACACGGAAAACATAACAAAATCTTTTACAAGATAAACCTGCGGACAAGACAGAAAACAGACATTGCAAAAACTAAACAATTATCAAATCTAGTGAATGGATCCGGGGGCCAGCCGTAAGCGTCCACTGCGCTGTACAGTCCCGGGCCTGTTTTGGTACAGGCTTCACTAAAATGATTTACAAAACTACTATTCATGGGATTGAGTAAGTGAGTTGGTTGGGTCTCAGTCATATAATCATTATTTGTTGTAGCAGGCATGTCAGTGTGCTCAAATGACAAAGTGAAAAAGAATACAAAATACAAAATACACAAAAACAGTGAATTACTTATACTTAAAGCAACGGTATAATACATAAACATTGTATATTTTGGTCATAGTTAAGTTAATATAGCAATATCATACGATGATATCTAAAGTAGACAAATTGGAAAAAAATGGAGATGAAAGTTAAAGTAATAAAACTTTGGAGTAGTCGGTTGAAAATCAAATATATAATTTTTGATACGAGTAGTGAGCTCCCACAGTTGACAATTATTTAGATAAAAGGAATAAATAGCAAAATCAAAAGTTTAATCTGAAATGATAATCCAATTAGTAATGGAACTTTTGAGTAGATGATTGGGATCTTGTAAGGGAGATGCCCAATTTAAATGCATAAATAATGTGATAGAATTGACTTGAGAATGTAAACATTATCAAATTGATAAATAAACGAGGAATATAAGAACATATCTTTGGGGATACATATATAAAGCAATACAACATTCAATGTATGAAACCCATCAAACCATTTACTCACACAACTCGCTTGAAATAACAAGCAGTAGTATAGTAAATGTAGGAGGACTGCACCTACACGCAAAACATTACAAAATCTTTTACAAGATAAACCTGCGGACAAGACAGAAAACAGACATTGCAAAAACTAAACAATTATCAAATCTAGTGAATGGATCCGGGGGTCAGCCGTAAGCGTCCACTGTGCTGAACAGTCCCGGGCCTGTTTTGGAAAGGGATTGTGGAAACTCTCATGACTTATTTTGTCGTCTAAGTGAGTTTCAGTAAAACCACACACATAAAAATCGTCACCTATTTCGAATATTTGGTCAAGTTTGTTTCTTATACTTCGTGTGTTAAGATGACATACCGATAGTGGTTCTATATTGCCAGTGTTGGGACCGGGATTCTGTTCTATATCGCCAGATTGTAATAGAATTGATTTGAGAATGTAAACATTATCAAATTGATAAATAAACGAGGAATATAAGAACATATCTTTGGGGATACATATATAAAGCAATACAACATTCAATGTATGAAACCCATCAAACCATTTACTCACACAACTCGCTTGAAATAACAAGCAGTAGTATAGTAAATGCAGGAGGACTGCACCTACACGCAAAACATAACAAAACTTTTACAAGATAAACCTGCGGACAAGACAGAAAACAGACATTGCAAAGACTAAACAATTATCAAATCTAGTGAATGGATCCGGGGGCCAGCCGTAAGCGTCCACTGCGCTGTACAGTCCCGGGCCTGTTTTGGTACAGGCTTCACTAAATGCTTCACTAAAATGATTTACAAAACTACTATTCATGGGATTGAGTAAGTGAGTTGGTTGGGTCTCAGTCATATAATCATTATTTGTTGTAGCAGGCATGTCAGTGTGCTCAAATGACAAAGAGAAAAAGAATACAAAATACACAAAAACAGTGAATTATTTACACTTAAAGCAACGGTATAATACATAAACATTGTATATTTTGGTCATAGTTAAGTTAATATAGCAATATCATACGATGATATCTAAAGTAGACAAATTGGAAAAAAAGTGGAGATGAAAGTTAAAGTAATAAAACTTTGGAGTAGTCGGTTGAACAATCAAATATATAATTTGTTGCAAAACAGCTTAAGGTAAGAAGCCGTTTGCTTACTTACAATATCTGGGATATTCAGGCCACCTTGTGAGTGGTGCCTGACAGTTGTTGTAGATTTGATTAAAGGAGGTTTGTTTTTCCACAGAAACGATTAAATAGATTTATCGACTGACATGTGCATTTCGAATATAATCATGATTTATCGACTGACGTTGGGTGAAACCAATTCCTCCCAAGCCCCCGACAAGTAAATAATAAGGCAAAGGATGATATGAAAATGGTCATGTGTTATAATTATTCATAAATGACGAATAAAAAATACAATATAAACGAAAGATAAACAACATAAACAATTAATGAATAAACAAACAAACATGCATAATATACCAAATTTTCAATCACATAATATAAGGATTGAAAAAAACATTAAAATAAATTATTTTCAAAACATTTTAAATAAAGTAACATTGCAACTATATACAGCAATTGAATGAGACATAGACGGGGTCATCGAAGATGAAACCGGCCAAGGTTTGGCAGGCCGAATCTTCAGTCAAGGTCTCTGTTATACCCCAATCCCGTATCATTAATTATTACTATGACTGATGTAGGAAGAGCACCCATGCGTCTACCTAACTTATAACTGGCGGACTGGTATGCGGATGTATTTTTTGTACGCATCTGAATTGCATTTTCCATTCTCTGAATGGCTTCCAGAACAGGCCGCAGATGCTGCGCCGATTCGGAAACTATGTGCCTTGTATAAGTTAAGGCCTGCTACCTTAAGTAACAGTTTGAGGTAATTAGTAAATTGATGTCGAGATACCCCAGAGTGGTCTAGCCAAGCAAACAATGGGCCCTTAAATGGTCCTCTGAGTTGCATAAAAGTCAACAACGCACTCACTGGACAGAGCTGAGGAACTGTTCCTTAAGCGAGATGTAATGGGAAGAAATTGCCTGCAGTATGTTTAAAGTTCTGTAGCGAAATGTCTACTAAGCCAGGTAACATAATCGGTAACAATCGAAATTGACCATTTTCAAATTGTAGGACGTTTTCTCTGTTGTCCGCCGCTGAGATTTCTCCAATGCGCAGAAACGCGTGAAATGCCAATAGATTGAGTTTCAGTAAAACCACACACATAAAAATCGTCACCTATTTCGAATATTTGGTCAAGTTTGTTTCTTATACTTCGTGTGTTAAGATGAAATACCGATAGTGGTTCTATATTGCCAGTGTTGGGACCGGGATTCTGTTCTATATCGCCAGATTGTAATAGAATTGATTTGAGAATGTAAACATTATCAAATTGATAAAAAAACGAGGAATATAAGAACATATCTTTGGGGATACATATATAAAGCAATACAACATTCAATGTATGAAACCCATCAAACCATTTACTCACACAACTCGCTTGAAATAACAAGCAGTAGTATAGTAAATGCAGGAGGACTGCACCTACACGCAAAACATAACAAAACTTTTACAAGATAAACCTGCGGACAAGACAGAAATTAGACATTGCAAAAACTAAACAATTATCAAATCTAGTGAATGGATCCGGGGGCCAGCCGTAAGCGTCCACTGTGCTGTACAGTCCCGGGCCTGTTTTGGAAAGGGATTGTGGAAACTCTCATGACTTATTTTGTCGTCTAAGTGAGTTTCAGTAAAACCACACACATAAAAATCGTCACCTATTTCGAATATTTGGTCAAGTTTGTTTCTTATACTTCGTGTGTTAAGATAAAATACCGATAGTGGTTCTATATTGCCAGTGTTGGGACCGGGATTCTGTTCTATATCGCTAGATTGTAATAGAATTGATTTGAGAATGTAAACATTATCAAATTAATAAATAAACGAGGAATATAAGAACATATCTTTGGGGATACATATATAAAGCAATACAACATTCAATGTATGAAACCCATCAAACCACTTACTCACACAAATCGCTTGAAATAACAAGCAGTAGTATAGTAAATGCAGGAGGACTGCACTTCACGGAAAACATAACAAAATCTTTTACAAGATAAACCTGCGGACAAGACAGAAAACAGACATTGCAAAAACTAAACAATTATCAAATCTAGTGAATGGATCCGGGGGCCAGCCGTAAGCGTCCACTGCGCTGTACAGTCCCGGGCCTGTTTTGGTACAGGCTTCACTAAAATGATTTACAAAACTACTATTCATGGGATTGAGGAAGTGAGTTGGTTGGGTCTCGGTCATATAATCATTATTTGTTGTAGCAGGCATGTCAGTGTGCTCAAATGACAAAGAGAAAAAGAATACAAAATACACAAAAACAGTGAATTATTTACACTTAAAGCAACGGTATAATACATAAACATTGTATATTTTGGTCATAGTTAAGTTAATATAGCAATATCATACGATGATATCTAAAGTAGACAAATTGGAAAAAAATGGAGATGAAAGTTAAAGTAATAAAACTTTGGAGTAGTCGGTTGAACAATCAAATATATAATTTTTGATACGAGTAGTGAGCTCCCACAGTTGACAATTATTTAGATAAAAGGAATAAATAGCAAAATCAAAAGTTTAATCTGATTGGATTTACTTTCTTCAAGTACTGGGATTCCAAATAAGGTCCACGTAAGCAATTGTTATTGTGTAAATCCATAGGGGTAGAAATCCATCAAAAGCAAGTGATTTTTAACAACTTTTTTGTTACACATGAGCAGTTAGATATTAACAATAGTTTGTCGTTATGAATTAAATATAAAACATTTTCATTGTTGGTAAAACCAGATTGGCTATTAAATAGGTACATATCGATTTAGGTTGATTTTATTCCAGGATGACAGTAGGAACTTATAGCATTATGGTATTTTAGGGGACCTTTTAGACACATAAATCATGAAGAAAGCTTATATAGTCAAATTCATATTAAAGGGCTAATCTCGATATTTTTGGGGTGGAATAAAACTGCTTAATTTTGTGATAAAATCCCTTAAAATATTCGAGTCAAGGACTGAGCAACTACTTCAGTATTTATGATACGTTTTCAAATGATTAAAATCCGTCAGTCTTCATCTGGAATTTGAGACCGGTTCCCCAAGGTGTATTTTTGTGGTATCTGGATAGACCAACCATTTTTTTTTATAAAAATAATGTGTAGTTGAAATTTGCCTTTCTTTATAAAGTACGGCACATGGGTTATTCACTGCATAGCCTTCTCAAGTAACCGTATGCGGTTATAAGGTCACCCAACGAAACAATTGACCGAAATCTTAAAAGGGTTACGTGTCCGGGTAAGCAGTTTGGGCGCTTATGTCCAAACGACTCAGTATTTTGAGTTGAAATTTTGAGACAAAGTAAATACACCATTCCCCTATATTCTGGCGTTTTATTTTAATACATTCTCAGACTTTTTTTTGAGTCTCTGTTTAATTCGGGATTTACCCTTTAAGGTACATTTTGAGAAAGTGTGCCATTAGATACTTCCAAATTGCAGACACAGATTTGTTGCAAAACAGCTTAAGGTAAGAAGCCGTTTGCTTACTTACAATATCTGGGATATTCAGGCCACCTTGTGAGTGGTGCCTGACAGTTGTTGTAGATTTGATTAAAGGAGGTTTGTCTGTCCACAGAAACGATTAAATAGATTTATCGACTGACATGTGCATTTCGAATATAATCATGATTTATCGACTGACGTTGGGTGAAACCCATTCCTCCCAAGCCAAGTAAATAATAAGGCAAAGGATGATATGAAAATGGTCATGTGTTATAATTATTCATAAATGACGAATAAAAAATACAATATAAACGAAAGATAACCAACATAAACAATTAATGAATAAACAAACAAACATGCATAATATACCAAATTTTCAATCACATAATATAAGGATTGAAAAAAACATTAAAATAAATTATTTTCAAAACATTTTAAATAAAGTAACATTGCAACTATATACAGCAATTGAATGAGACATAGACGGGGTCATCGAAGATGAAACCGGCCAAGGTATGGCAGGCCGAATCTTCAGTCAAGGTCTCTGTTATACCCCAATCCCGTATCATTAATTATTACTATGACTGATGTAGGAAGAGCACCCATGCGTCTACCTAACTTATAACTGGCGGACTGGTATGCGGATGTATTTTTTGTACGCATCTGAATTGCATTTTCCATTCTCTGAATGGCTTCCAGAACAGGCCGCAGATGCTGCGCCGATTCGGAAACTATGTGCCTTGTATAAGTTAAGGCCTGCTACCTTAAGTAACAGTTTGAGGTAATTAGTAAATTGATGTCGAGATACCCCAGAGTGGTCTAGCCAAGCAAACAATGGGCCCTTAAATGGTCCTCTGAGTTGCATAAAAGTCAACAACGCACTCACTGGACAGAGCTGAGGAACTGTTCCTTAAGCGAGATGTAATGGGAAGAAATTGCCTGCAGTATGTTTAAAGTTCTGTAGCGAAATGTCTACTAAGCCAGGTAACATAATCGGTAACAATCGAAATTGACCATTTTCAAATTGTAGGACGTTTTCTCTGTTGTCCGCCGCTGAGATTTCTCCAATGCGCAGAAACGCGTGAAATGCCAATAGATTGAGTTTCAGTAAAACCACACACATAAAAATCGTCACCTATTTCGAATATTTGGTCAAGTTTGTTTCTTATACTTCGTGTGTTAAGATGAAATACCGATAGTGGTTCTATATTGCCAGTGTTGGGACCGGGATTCTGTTCTATATCGCCAGATTGTAATAGAATTGATTTGAGAATGTAAACATTATCAAATTGATAAATAAACGAGGAATATAAGAACATATCTTTGGGGATACATATATAAAGCAATACAACATTCAATGTATGAAACCCATCAAACCATTTACTCACACAACTCGCTTGAAATAACAAGCAGTAGTATAGTAAATGCAGGAGGACTGCACCTACACGCAAAACATAACAAAACTTTTACAAGATAAACCTGCGGACAAGACAGAAATTAGACATTGCAAAAACTAAACAATTATCAAATCTAGTGAATGGATCCGGGGGCCAGCCGTAAGCGTCCACTGTGCTGTACAGTCCCGGGCCTGTTTTGGAAAGGGATTGTGGAAACTCTCATGACTTATTTTGTCGTCTAAGTGAGTTTCAGTAAAACCACACACATAAAAATCGTCACCTATTTCGAATATTTGGTCAAGTTTGTTTCTTATACTTCGTGTGTTAAGATAAAATACCGATAGTGGTTCTATATTGCCAGTGTTGGGACCGGGATTCTGTTGTATATCGCTAGATTGTAATAGAATTGATTTGAGAATGTAAACATTATCAAATTAATAAATAAACGAGGAATATAAGAACATATCTTTGGGGATACATATATAAAGCAATACAACATTCAATGTATGAAACCCATCAAACCACTTACTCACACAAATCGCTTGAAATAACAAGCAGTAGTATAGTAAATGCAGGAGGACTGCACTTCACGGAAAACATAACAAAATCTTTTACAAGATAAACCTGCGGACAAGACAGAAAACAGACATTGCAAAAACTAAACAATTATCAAATCTAGTGAATGGATCCGGGGGCCAGCCGTAAGCGTCCACTGCGCTGTACAGTCCCGGGCCTGTTTTGGTACAGGCTTCACTAAAATGATTTACAAAACTACTATTCATGGGATTGAGTAAGTGAGTTGGTTGGGTCTCAGTCATATAATCATTATTTGTTGTAGCAGGCATGTCAGTGTGCTCAAATGACAAAGAGAAAAAGAATACAAAATACACAAAAACAGTGAATTATTTACACTTAAAGCAACGGTATAATACATAAACATTGTATATTTTGGTCATAGTTAAGTTAATATAGCAATATCATACGATGATATCTAAAGTAGACAAATTGGAAAAAAATGGAGATGAAAGTTAAAGTAATAAAACTTTGGAGTAGTCGGTTGAACAATCAAATATATAATTTTTGATACGAGTAGTGAGCTCCCACAGTTGACAATTATTTAGATAAAAGGAATAAATAGCAAAATCAAAAGTTTAATCTGATTGGATTTACTTTCTTCAAGTACTGGGATTCCAAATAAGGTCCACGTAAGCAATTGTTATTGTGTAAATCCATAGGGGTAGAAATCCATCAAAAGCAAGTGATTTTTAACAACTTTTTTGTTACACATGAGCAGTTAGATATTAACAATAGTTTGTCGTTATGAATTAAATATAAAACATTTTCATTGTTGGTAAAACCAGATTGGCTATTAAATAGGTACATATCGATTTAGGTTGATTTTATTCCAGGATGACAGTAGGAACTTATAGCATTATGGTATTTTAGGGGACCTTTTAGACACATAAATCATGAAGAAAGCTTATATAGTCAAATTCATATTAAAGGGCTAATCTCGATATTTTTGGGGTGGAATAAAACTGCTTAATTTTGTGATAAAATCCCTTAAAATATTCGAGTCAAGGACTGAGCAACTACTTCAGTATTTATGATACGTTTTCAAATGATTAAAATCCGTCAGTCTTCATCTGGAATTTGAGACCGGTTCCCCAAGGTGTATTTTTGTGGTATCTGGATAGACCAACCATTTTTTTTTATAAAAATAATGTGTAGTTGAAATTTGCCTTTCTTTATAAAGTACGGCACATGGGTTATTCACTGCATAGCCTTCTCAAGTAACCGTATGCGGTTATAAGGTCACCCAACGAAACAATTGACCGAAATCTTAAAAGGGTTACGTGTCCGGGTAAGCAGTTTGGGCGCTTATGTCCAAACGACTCAGTATTTTGAGTTGAAATTTTGAGACAAAGTAAATACACCATTCCCCTATATTCTGGCGTTTTATTTTAATACATTCTCAGACTTTTTTTTGAGTCTCTGTTTAATTCGGGATTGTCCCTTTAAGGTACATTTTGAGAAAGTGTGCCATTAGATACTTCCAAATTGCAGACACAGATTTGTTGCAAAACAGCTTAAGGTAAAAAGCCGTTTGCTTACTTACAATATCTGGGATATTCAGGCCACCTTTTGAGTGGTGCCTGACAGTTGTTGTAGATTTGATTAAAGGAGGTTTGTCTGTCCACAGAAACGATTAAATAGATTTATCGACTGACATGTGCATTTCGAATATAATCATGATTTATCGACTGACGTTGGGTGAAACCCATTCCTCCCAAGCCAAGTAAATAATAAGGCAAAGGATGATATGAAAATGGTCATGTGTTATAATTATTCATAAATGACGAATAAAAAATACAATATAAACGAAAGATAACCAACATAAACAATTAATGAATAAACAAACAAACATGCATAATATACCAAATTTTCAATCACATAATATAAGGATTGAAAAAAACATTAAAATAAATTATTTTCAAAACATTTTAAATAAAGTAACATTGCAACTATATACAGCAATTGAATGAGACATAGACGGGGTCATCGAAGATGAAACCGGCCAAGGTATGGCAGGCCGAATCTTCAGTCAAGGTCTCTGTTATACCCCAATCCCGTATCATTAATTATTACTATGACTGATGTAGGAAGAGCACCCATGCGTCTACCTAACTTATAACTGGCGGACTGGTATGCGGATGTATTTTTTGTACGCATCTGAATTGCATTTTCCATTCTCTGAATGGCTTCCAGAACAGGCCGCAGATGCTGCGCCGATTCGGAAACTATGTGCCTTGTATAAGTTAAGGCCTGCTACCTTAAGTAACAGTTTGAGGTAATTAGTAAATTGATGTCGAGATACCCCAGAGTGGTCTAGCCAAGCAAACAATGGGCCCTTAAATGGTCCTCTGAGTTGCATAAAAGTCAACAACGCACTCACTGGACAGAGCTGAGGAACTGTTCCTTAAGCGAGATGTAATGGGAAGAAATTGCCTGCAGTATGTTTAAAGTTCTGTAGCGAAATGTCTACTAAGCCAGGTAACATAATCGGTAACAATCGAAATTGACCATTTTCAAATTGTAGGACGTTTTTTCTGTTGTCCGCCGCTGAGATTTCTCCAATGCGCAAAAACGCGTGAAATGCCAATAGATTGAGTTTCAGTAAAACCACACACATAAAAATCGTCACCTGTTTCGAATATTTGGTCAAGTTTGTTTCTTATACTTCGTGTGTTAAGATGAAATACCGATAGTGGTTCTATATTGCCAGTGTTGGGACCGGGATTCTGTTCTATATCGCCAGATTGTAATAGAATTGATTTGAGAATGTAAACATTATTAAATTGATAAATAAACGAGGAATATAAGAACATATCTTTGGGGATACATATATAAAGCAATACAACATTCAATGTATGAAACCCATCAAACCATTTACTCACACAACTCGCTTGAAATAACAAGCAGTAGTATAGTAAATGCAGGAGGACTGCACCTACACGCAAAACATAACAAAACTTTTACAAGATAAACCTGCGGACAAGACAGAAATTAGACATTGCAAAAACTAAACAATTATCAAATCTAGTGAATGGATCCGGGGGCCAGCCGTAAGCGTCCACTGTGCTGTACAGTCCCGGGCCTGTTTTGGAAAGGGATTGTGGAAACTCTCATGACTTATTTTGTCGTCTAAGTGAGTTTCAGTAAAACCACACACATAAAAATCGTCACCTATTTCGAATATTTGGTCAAGTTTGTTTCTTATACTTCGTGTGTTAAGATAAAATACCGATAGTGGTTCTATATTGCCAGTGTTGGGACCGGGATTCTGTTCTATATCGCTAGATTGTAATAGAATTGATTTGAGAATGTAAACATTATCAAATTAATAAATAAACGAGGAATATAAGAACATATCTTTGGGGATACATATATAAAGCAATACAACATTCAATGTATGAAACACATCAAACCACTTACTCACACAAATCGCTTGAAATAACAAGAAGTAGTATAGTAAATGCAGGAGGACTGCACTACACGGAAAACATAACAAAATCTTTTACAAGATAAACCTGCGGACAAGACAGAAAACAGACATGCAAAAACTAAACAATTATCAAATCTAGTGAATGGATCCGGGGGCCAGCCGTAAGCGTCCACTGCGCTGTACAGTCCCGGGCCTGTTTTGGTACAGGCTTCACTAAAATGATTTACAAAACTACTATTCATGGGATTGAGTAAGTGAGTTGGTTGGGTCTCAGTCATATAATCATTATTTGTTGTAGCAGGCATGTCAGTGTGCTCAAATGACAAAGAGAAAAAGAATACAAAATACACAAAAACAGTGAATTATTTACACTTAAAGCAGCGGTATAATACATAAACATTGTATATTTTGGTCATAGTTAAGTTAATATAGCAATATCATACGATGATATCTAAAGTAGACAAATTGGAAAAAAACGGAGATGAAAGTTAAAGTAATAAAACTTTGGAGTAGTCGGTTGAACAATCAAATATATAATTTTTGACAATTATTTAGATAAAAGGAATAAATAGCAAAATCAAAAGTTTAATCTGAGATGATAATCCAATTAGTAATGGAACTTTTGAGTAGATGATTGGGAACTTTTAAGGGAGATGACCTTTTTAAATGCATATATAATGTGGGCATAGTTTTATATATTTGATTCTCTTTATACCGTACATAATCGTGTAATAATACAAATGTATAACTACAAACCACACACATACAAATCGTCACCTATTTCGAATATTTGGTCAAGTTTGTTTCTTATACTTCGTGTGTTAAGATGACATACCGATAGTGGTTCTATATTGCCAGTGTTGGGACCGGGATTCTGTTCTATATCGCCAGATTGTAATAGAATTGATTTGAGAATGTAAACATTATCAAATTGATAAATAAACGAGGAATATAAGAACATATCTTTGGGGATACATATATAAAGCAATACAACATTCAATGTATGAACCCATCAAACCATTTACTCACACAACTCGCTTGAAATAACAAGCAGTAGTATAGTAAATGCAGGAGGACTGCACCTACACGCAAAACATAACAAAACTTTTACAAGATAAACCTGCGGACAAGACAGAAAACAGACATTGCAAAAACTAAACAATTATCAAATCTAGTGAATGGATCCGGGGGCCAGCCGTAAGCGTCCACTGCGCTGTACAGTCCCGGGCCTGTTTTGGTACAGGCTTCACTAAAATGATTTACAAAACTACTATTTATGGGATTGAGTAAGTGAGTTGGTTGGGTCTCAGTCATATAATCATTATTTGTTGTAGCAGGCATGTCAGTGTGCTCAAATGACAAAGAGAAAAAGAATACAAAATACACAAAAACAGTGAATTATTTATACTTAAAGCAACGGTATAATACATAAACATTGTATATTTTGGTCATAGTTAAGTTAATATAGCAATATCATACGATGATATCTAAAGTAGACAAATTGGAAAAAAATGGAGATGAAAGTTAAAGTAATAAAACTTTGGAGTAGTCGGTTGAACAATCAAATATATAATTTTTGATACGAGTAGTGAGCTCCCACAGTTGACAATTATTTAGATAAAAGGAATAAATAGCAAAATCAAAAGTTTAATCTGATTGGATTTACTTTCTTCAAGTACTGGGATTCCAAATAAGGTCCACGTAAGCAATTGTTATTGTGTAAATCCATAGGGGTAGAAATCCATCAAAAGCAAGTGATTTTTTACAACTTTTTTGTTACACATTGTTGGTAAATATAACGTTATGGCATATTTTATCATCATTTAGAATTTACAGTCAGCCCTTTAAAAACGATTAAAGACATTTTGCCTTACATTTGGCCATTTAACGTGAAAATTAAAGTTCCTCAAGATTTCTGCTGAAGTGGGTTCTTTAAATATGATATTAATTAGAGATCTGTAGAAAAATCGGAATGAGCAGTTAGATATTAACAATAGTTTGTCGTTATGAATTAAATATAAAACATTTTCATTGTTGGTAAAACCAGATTGGCTATTAAATAGGTACATATCGATTTAGGTTGATTTTATTCCAGGATGACAGTAGGAACTTATAGCATTCTGGTATTTTAGGGGACCTTTTAGACACATAAATCATGAAGAAAGCTTATATAGTCAAATTCATATTAAAGGGCTAATCTCGATATTTTTGGGGTGGAATAAAACTGCTTAATTTTGTGATAAAATCCCTTAAAATATTCGAGTCAAGGACTGAGCAACTACTTCAGTATTTATGATACGTTTTAAAATGATTAAAATCCGTCAGTCTTCATCTGGAATTTGAGACCGGTGCCCCAAGGTTTATTATTGTGGTATCTGGATAGACCAACCATTTTTTTTTATAAAAATAATGTGTAGTTGAAATTTGCCTTTCTTTATAAAGTACGGCACATGGGTTATTCACTGCATAGCCTTCTCAAGTAACCGTATTCGGTTATAAGGTCACCCAACGAAACAATTGACCGAAATCTTAAAAGGGTTACGTGTCCGGGTAAGCAGTTTGGGCGCTTATGTCCAAACGACTCAGTATTTTGAGTTGAAATTTTGAGACAAAGTAAATACACCATTCCCCTATATTCTGGCGTTTTATTTTAATACATTCTCAGACTTTTTTTTGAGTCTCTGTTTAATTCGGGATTGTCCCTTTATTTAAGGTACATTTTGAGAAAGTGTGCCATTAGATACTTCCAAATTGCAGACACAGATTTGTTGCAAAACAGCTTAAGGTAAAAAGCCGTTTGCTTACTTACAATATCTGGGATATTCAGGCCACCTTGTGAGTGGTGCCTGACAGTTGTTGTAGATTTGATTAAAGGAGGTTTGTTTGTCCACAGAAACGATTAAATAGATTTATCGACTGACATGTGCATTTCGAATATAATCATGATTTATCGACTGACGTTGGGTGAAACCCATTCCTCCCAAGCCCCCGACAAGTAAATAATAAGGCAAAGGATGATATGAAAATGGTCATGTGTTATAATTATTCATAAATGACGAATAAAAAATACAATATAAACGAAAGATAAACAACATAAACAATTAATGAATAAACAAACAAACATGCATAATATACCAAATTTTCAATCACATAATATAAGGATTGAAAAAAACATTAAAATAAATTATTTTTAAAACATTTTAAATAAAGTAACATTGCAACTATATACAGCAATTGAATGAGACATAGATGGGGTCATCGAAGATGAAACCGGCCAAGGTATGGCAGGCCGAATCTTCAGTCAAGGTCTCTGTTATACCCCAATCCCGTATCATTAATTATTACTATGACTGATGTAGGAAGAGCACCCATGCGTCTACCTAACTTATAACTGGCGGACTGGTATGCGGATGTATTTTTTGTACGCATCTGAATTGCATTTTCCATTCTCTGAATGGCTTCCAGAACAGGCCGCAGATGCTGCGCCGATTCGGAAACTATGTGCCTTGTATAAGTTAAGGCCTGCTACCTTAAGTAACAGTTTGAGGTAATTAGTAAATTGATGTCGAGATACCCCAGAGTGGTCTAGCCAAGCAAACAATGGGCCCTTAAATGGTCCTCTGAGTTGCATAAAAGTCAACAACGCACTCACTGGACAGAACTGAGGAACTGTTCCTTAAGCGAGATGTAATGGGAAGAAATTGCCTGCAGTATGTTTAAAGTTCTGTAGCGAAATGTCTACTAAGCCAGGTAACATAATCGGTAACAATCGAAATTGACCATTTTCAAATTGTAGGACGTTTTTTCTGTTGTCCGCCGCTGAGATTTCTCCAATGCGCAAAAACGCGTGAAATGCCAATAGATTGAGTTTCAGTAAAACCACACACATAAAAATCGTCACCTGTTTCGAATATTTGGTCAAGTTTGTTTCTTATACTTCGTGTGTTAAGATGAAATACCGATAGTGGTTCTATATTGCCAGTGTTGGGACCGGGATTCTGTTCTATATCGCCAGATTGTAATAGAATTGATTTGAGAATGTAAACATTATCAAATTGATAAATAAACGAGGAATATAAGAACATATCTTTGGGGATACATATATAAAGCAATACAACATTCAATGTATGAAACCCATCAAACCATTTACTCACACAACTCGCTTGAAATAACAAGCAGTAGTATAGTAAATGCAGGAGGACTGCACCTACACGCAAAACATAATAAAACTTTTACAAGATAAACCTGCGGACAAGACAGAAAACAGACATTGCAAAAACTAAACAATTATCAAATCTAGTGAATGGATCCGGGGGCCAGCCGTAAGCGTCCACTGTGCTGTACAGTCCCGGGCCTGTTTTGGAAAGGGATTGTGGAAACTCTCATGACTTATTTTGTCGTCTAAGTGAGTTTCAGTAAAACCACACACATAAAAATCGTCACCTATTTCGAATATTTGGTCAAGTTTGTTTCTTATACTTCGTGTGTTAAGATAAAATACCGATAGTGGTTCTATATTGCCAGTGTTGGGACCGGGATTCTGTTCTATATCGCTAGATTGTAATAGAATTGATTTGAGAATGTAAACATTATCAAATTGATAAATAAACGAGGAATATAAGAACATATCTTTGGGGATACATGTATAAAGCAATACAACATTCAATGTATGAAACCCATCAAACCACTTACTCACACAAATCGCTTGAAATAACAAGCAGTAGTATAGTAAATGCAGGAGGACTGCACTACACGGAAAACATAACAAAATCTTTTACAAGATAAACCTGCGGACAAGACAGAAAACAGACATTGCAAAAACTAAACAATTATCAAATCTAGTGAATGGATCCGGGGGCCAGCCGTAAGCGTCCACTGCGCTGTACAGTCCCGGGCCTGTTTTGGTACAGGCTTCACTAAAATGATTTACAAAACTACTATTCATGTGAGTTGGGTGGGTCTCATATAATCATTATTTGTTGTAGCAGGCATGTCAGTGTGCTCAAATGACAAAGAGAAAAAGAATACAAAATACAAAATACACAAAAACAGTGAATTATTTATACTTAAAGCAACGGTATAATACATAAACATTGTATATTTTGGTCATAGTTAAGTTAATATAGCAATATCATACGATGATATCTAAAGTAGACAAATTGGAAAAAAATGGAGATGAAAGTTAAAGTAATAAAACTTTGGAGTAGTCGGTTGAACAATCAAATATATAATTTTTGATACGAGTAGTGAGCTCCCACAGTTGACAATTATTTAGATAAAAGGAATAAATAGCAAAATCAAAAGTTTAATCTGATTGGATTTACTTTCTTCAAGTACTGGGATTCCAAATAAGGTCCACGTAAGCAATTGTTATTGTGTAAATCCATAGGGGTAGAAATCCATCAAAAGCAAGTGATTTTTTACAACTTTTTTGTTACACATTGTACAATATGGCTGTTGAATAATACGAATTCTACAAAGCCTTTTGTTGGTAAATATAACGTTATGGCATATTTTATCATCATTTAGAATTACAGTCAGCACTTTTAAAACGATTTAAGACATTTTGCCTTACATTTGGCCATTTAACGTGAAAATTAAAGTTCCTCAAGATTTCTGCTGAAGTGGGTTCTTTAAATATGATATTAATTAGAGATCTGTAGAAAAATCGGAATGAGCAGTTAGATATTAACAATAGTTTGTCGTTATGAATTAAATATAAAACATTTTCATTGTTGGTAAAACCAGATTGGCTATTAAATAGGTACATATCGATTTAGGTTGATTTTATTCCAGGATGACAGTAGGAACTTATAGCATTCTGGTCTTTTAGGGGACCTTTTAGACACATAAATCATGAAGAAAGCTTATTATCTCGATATTTTTGGGGTGGAATAAAACTGCTTAATTTTGTGATAAAATCCCTTAAAATATTCGAGTCAAGGACTGAGCAACTACTTCAGTATTTATGATACGTTTTCAAATGATTAAAATCCGTCAGTCTTCATCTGGAATTTGAGACCGGTGCCCCAAGGTGTATTTTTGTGGTATCTGGATAAAACCAACCATTTTTTTTTATAAAAATAATGTGTAGTTGAAATTTGCCTTTCTTCATGGGTTATTCACTGCATAGCATTCTCAAGTAACCGTATTCGGTTATAAGGTCACCCAACGAAACAATTGACCGAAATCTTAAAAGGGTTACGTGTCCGGGTAAGCAGTTTGGGCGCTTATGTCCAAACGACTCAGTATTTTGAGTTGAAATTTTGAGACAAAGTAAATACACCATTCCCCTATATTCTGGCGTTTTATTTTAATACATTCTCAAGGTATGATTGGCTCAATAAAAAAAATCTATCTTTGGGTTTCTGAAAGGGTTTAAGGCATGTTTGACATATCTGGCACCAAATTTGACCTTTGACCTCATTTAAGTTGCTTTTGGAACTGTGACACGCGTGTCACGCTGGGTTCCAACGTGTGTAAAATGACAAAAACATAAGGATTTTCAAAAGTATATTCAACTTTATTTTGGACACAGTTAAAACAAATACAGATCATTCTGTGACTGCTGAATCCTCTGCAGTCTCGCAAATGTATATCCGATTCCAATTAACAAAAGACAACTAGGGACCCCAAATACAGCATCCAAACTATAGTTCACAACAAAGGTCAGGTATGCTTACCAGAGCCCATCTAACAAAACACGACTAGTTTTTGTGGAATGCTATAAAACAGTTGCGCCCTTCAACAAAACAAAGTCTGACCCCACACTTAGAACACTGGGTGGTGGTTTGATTGTCTTCACACCTTTTGCAACGCCCACGCTTCTCTACTTTTACTGGCCAGTGTGCGTATTTGTCTGAGCGGATATCCTGAGATGGGGCCTTAGTCATTCTTCTTTTGGGTGCTGCTGATGTATTGTCGTCAAGTGATGGCCTTCCACGGCGTCGTTCAGCATTCATGTTAATCAAACTATCTGCGACTATAGCCTGGAAGCGTCGTCGTTTAAGCATGTTCTTTTGTGGAAGCTGCAACTGGACATAAAATCGCCGATACAAAAGCCAGGCGTTCACCAGCGCCACCATGATGAAATGCCAGAAGAGATACATGTACCATCTGCGGGATTTCATTCTGAATCTGTACTTGGCAAGGAAAGAATCTAGTTTGTCGATTCCCCCCATGAAGGTGTTGTATTCAGAGATGATAGCGGGCATCACAACATCTGTATGCTGCTTTTCCTTTTTGTCCCATCTTCTGGCTTGACCAACTGGATCTACACCAACGTACGAGGAGAGGAGGGTCACGGCTCTGTTGTCGTACCACACCACCGCTACTATGTTGTGTTCGTCTTCTACTCTGTAGTCATACGCACCCCTACCCCTTTTCTTCAGACTTGCCTCGTCTTCAAGGTTGCAATTTGGTAGTCGGTTTTTACGGATAGTTCCCACGTAAAGCATCCCTCTCTCCTTGAGCTTCAACAAAAGAGGAACACCGGTGAACAGATTGTCCGCGTAGATTTTGTACGTGGCATCGAACTGCAACGTTGAGGTCAGTTTCAGTACGACATCAGCACCCTGGCCTAGTTCAGTATGCTTGCCCGTTCCACCTTGATATACATCGAAGTCATACAACATGCCACTAATGCCAGCTCGTCCCCAGATCTTAAAACCCCAAGGATGTGGCTTGCTTTTCAAGTACTGTCTGATGGAGCTCGTTGAACCTTTATACTGGCACATCATCTCGTCTACTGAATTATATTCTTCAGGAACCACCTTCAGACATGTTTCACGTACCTTTGTCAAAAATGGCCGGATTTTCCACAGTTTGTCATCCTTTTTTTCATCATCGGTCACCTTCATATTGTCCACGAAGTGGATGACGGTCAGAAGATACTGAAAACGGTTACGGCTCATCACACCACTCACTGGACTGTAAGACGTCTCCGTTTCCCAATACATCCTCACACTGGGCATCTGCACCAACCCCATATGGAAAAACATGCCAATAATTTGCTCAAATTCCTTTTTGGTCGTGTCAGCTGACTTTCCAGACTTCTGTACACTGTAGAGGTTAGTGCTTTCAACTACGAGTTCTAAGATCTCATCTGTAATGAAACGACGAAAGTATCCCATAGGGGTGTCGACATCCATACTTGTAGGAGGAACTATTGCTGGACCAGTGAACGCAGTGTCAGGGCTGTCAAATGGCTTCTTCTTCCATCGAAACTGCGGCCGTTTTGTGGTCTTTCCTTGCTGCTTAGTTTGCTCCCGTATGTTTGCAAGTGAAACGTTGTCATCAGATGCATAACTATCACTTGAGATTGACTCATCCTGCAAGAGAAATATAAAAAAACTAAGTTTGGTGTAAAATCTTTTAACATCAGAGTCATCAGACCGAGGAAGGGAGGGGGTGGGGAGGCGGGACATCAGACGTTGGAATGCACATATTTTCGATTAAATCCAGGCCTTCATTGGTTTTTATTTTGCCGAAAAGGGCGGGGTGGGTGGGGTGACATCAGACACATAATATAGTTGATTGAATCCAGGCTTCCATTTGTACTTTTTCGCCGGAGGGCGGGAGCATTCATCTTACCACCGATGACGAGAATTTGTTGGACAGGGGGGGTGGGGGGGTTGGTGACATCAGACCTTGGAATACACATAATATCTTGGATTTAATACAGGCTTTCATTTGTTCTTATTCGCCGGAGGGGAGGGGTAGCCATTCAACTTACCACGAGATTTTGCCGGAGGGGGGGGGGGGGCATCAGGACAGACCATGGAATACACATATATGTGATTGAATCAAGGCCTTCATTTGTTTTTTTTGAGTGAGAGAGGGGGAAGGGAAGTGGTTGACCTTAAAATTACACATAATATATTTGATTGAATCCAAGTTTCCATTTGTTCTTTTTTGCCGGGTGGGGGGCATTCATCTTACCACTGAGGACGAGATTTCATCAGGGCTAAATACTTCATCGTCATCTTCTGATTCTATATTTTCTAGTTCATCATCTTCACTATCATCACAGTCCAGCAGTTGAAGGACATCCCGTACATGGTAGTGCTTTGTCGTTGATGATGTGCTTGGTTCCGGACAATTTGAGGCCATGATCTAAAAGAAAAGTGTTAAAATCAATGCTAAGAAAACTGATATAGGCCTACTAAAGAGCATTTATAAAACAAATTTTAAGCCCAAATTTGAAGGAAAAATGCCAAAGTCAATGCTCAGAAAAATGATATACTAAAAAAGAACTTATAAAACAAATAAAATGTAATTAGAAACTTTTGAAATTGTCTCTTTCAAAATGCCAAACAAAACTTCACACAGACCACGTGTTCGGTTAAGTTTTCATTTAGTGCCCAGTGTGACACCCGTGTCACATGAAAAAAGACACGCCTTACTATTTTCTTCGAATTCCCTATAAAGTTCTCTGCATATTCTACATGTATCTAACTTCAAAAATAACTATGGGTTTTTATCTGTACTCACCTTTAATTTCCACCACAGTGGGGATTTTACTCCTCTGTCACACAAGTTCTGTACAACGTGGGTGCAGCCATTGTTGGAATCGCATGAATACAAGTCACGTGACATCAATCAGCATCATGATGTACCACACTGTAACTAATGTGTCACGTTGGGTCTTTAAGCGTGTATTTGATTAGTTTTATGAATTATTTTTTTTTATGGGGTGGGGTTGAAATCTGTGTAACACCGGTGTCACGTGGGGTCCCCTAGGGTTAATTCGGGATTGTCCCTTTAAGGTACATTTTGAGAAAGTGTGCCATTAGATACTTCCAAATTGCAGACACAGATTTGTTGCAAAACAGCTTAAGGTAAGAAGCCGTTTGCTTACTTACAATATCTGGGATATTCAGGCCACCTTGTGAGTGGTGCCTGACAGTTGTTGTAGATTTGATTAAAGGAGGTTTGTTTGTCCACAGAAACGATTAAATAGATTTATCGACTGACATGTGCATTTCGAATATAATCATGATTTATCGACTGACGTTGGGTGAAACCCATTCCTCCCAAGCCCCCGACAAGTAAATAATAAGGCAAAGGATGATATGAAAATGGTCATGTGTTATAATTATTCATAAATGACGAATAAAAAATACAATATAAACGAAAGATAACCAACATAAACAATTAATGAATAAACAAACAAACATGCATAATATACCAAATTTTCAATCACATAATATAAGGATTGAAAAAAACATTAAAATAAATTATTTTCAAAACATTTTAAATAAAGTAACATTGCAACTATATAATGTTGTCCGCCGCTGAGATTTCTCCAATGCGCAGAAACGCGTGAAATGCCAATAGATTGAGTTTCAGTAAAACCACACACATAAAAATCGTCACCTATTTCGAATATTTGGTCAAGTTTGTTTCTTATACTTCGTGTGTTAAGATGAAATACCGATAGTGGTTCTATATTGCCAGTGTTGGGACCGGGATTCTGTTCTATATCGCCAGATTGTAATAGAATTGATTTGAGAATGTAAACATTATCAAATTGATAAATAAACGAGGAATATAAGAACATATCTTTGGGGATACATATATAAAGCAATACAACATTCAATGTATGAAACCCATCAAACCACTTACTCACACAAATCGCTTGAAATAACAAGCAGTAGTATAGTAAATGCAGGAGGACTGCACTACACGGAAAACATAACAAAATCTTTTACAAGATAAACCTGCGGACAAGACAGAAAACAGACATTGCTAAAACTAAACAATTATCAAATCTAGTGAATGGATCCGGGGGCCAGCCGTAAACGAGGAATATAAGAACATATCTTTGGGGATACATATATAAAGCAATACAACATTCAATGTATGAAACCCATCAAACCACTTACTCACACAAATCGCTTGAAATAACAAGCAGTAGTATAGTAAATGCAGGAGGACTGCACTACACGGAAAACATAACAAAATCTTTTACAAGATAAACCTGCGGACAAGACAGAAAACAGACATTGCTAAAACTAAACAATTATCAAATCTAGTGAATGGATCCGGGGGCTAGCCGTAAGCGTCACGTCCACTGCGCTGTACAGTCCCGGGCCTGTTTTGGTACAGGCTTCACTAAAATGATTTACAAAACTACTATTCATGGGATTGAGTAAGTGAGTTGGTTGGGTCTCAGTCATATAATCATTATTTGTTGTAGCAGGCATGTCAGTGTGCTCAAATGACAAAGAGAAAAAGAATACAAAATACACAAAAACAGTGAATTATTTACACTTAAAGCAACGGTATAATACATAAACATTGTATATTTTGGTCATAGTTAAGTTAATATAGCAATATCATACGATGATATCTAAAGTAGACAAATTGGAAAAAAATGGAGATGAAAGTTAAAGTAATAAAACTTTGGAGTAGTCGGTTGAACAATCAAATATATAATTTTTGATACGAGTAGTGAGCTCCCACAGTTGACAATTATTTAGATAAAAGGAATAAATAGCAAAATCAAAAGTTTAATCTGATTGGATTTACTTTCTTCAAGTACTGGGATTCCACGTAAGCAATTGTTATTGTGTAAATCCATAGGGGTAGAAATCCATCAAAAGCAAGTGATTTTTTACAACTTTTTTGTTACACATTGTACAATATGGCTGTTGAATAATACGAATTCTACAAAGCCTTTTGTTGGTAAATATAACGTTATGGCATATTTTATCATCTTTTAGAATTACAGTCAGCACTTTTAAAACGATTAAAGACATTTTGCCTTACATTTGGCCATTTAACGTGAAAATTAAAGTTCCTCAAGATTTCTGCTGAAGTGGGTTCTTTAAATATGATATTAATTAGAGATCTGTAGAAAAATCGGAATGAGCAGTTAGATATTAACAATAGTTTGTCGTTATGAATTAAATATAAAACATTTTCATTGTTGGTAAAACCAGATTGGCTATTAAATAGGTACATATCGATTTAGGTTGATTTTATTCCAGGATGACAGTAGGAACTTATAGCATTATGGTATTTTAGGGGACCTTTTAGACACATAAATCATGAAGAAAGCTTATATAGTCAAATTCATATTAAAGGGCTAATCTCGATATTTTTGGGGTGGAATAAAACTGCTTAATTTTGTGATAAAATCCCTTAAAATATTCGAGTCAAGGACTGAGCAACTACTTCAGTATTTATGATACGTTTTCAAATGATTAAAATCCGTCAGTCTTCATCTGGAATTTGAGACCGGTGCCCCAAGGTGTATTTTTGTGGTATCTGGATAGACCAACCATTTTTTTTTATAAAAATAATGTGTAGTTGAAATTTGCCTTTCTTTATAAAGTACGGCACATGGGTTATTCACTGCATAGCCTTCTCAAGTAACCGTATTCGGTTATAAGGTCACCCAACGAAACAATTGACCGAAATCTTAAAAGGGTTGCGTGTCCGGGTAAGCAGTTTGGGCGCTTATGTCCAAACGACTCAGTATTTTGAGTTGAAATTTTGAGACAAAGTAAATACACCATTCCCCTATATTCTGGCGTTTTATTTTAATACATTCTCAGACTTTTTTTTGAGTCTCTGTTTAATTCGGGATTGTCCCTTTAAGGTACATTTTGAGAAAGTGTGCCATTAGATACTTCCAAATTGCAGACACAGATTTGTTGCAAAACAGCTTAAGGTAAGAAGCCGTTTGCTTACTTACAATATCTGGGATATTCAGGCCACCTTGTGAGTGGTGCCTGACAGTTGTTGTAGATTTGATTAAAGGAGGTTTGTTTGTCCACAGAAACGATTAAATAGATTTATCGACTGACATGTGCATTTCGAATATAATCATGATTTATCGACTGACGTTTGGTGAAACCCATTCCTCCCAAGCCCCAGACAAGTAAATAATAAGGCAAAGGATGATATGAAAATGGTCATGTGTTATAATTATTCATAAATGACCAATAAAAAATACAATATAAACAAAAGATAAACAACATAAACAATTAATGAATAAACAAACAAACACGCATAATATACCAAATTTTCAATAACATAATATAAGGATTGAAAAAAACATTAAAATAAATTATTTTCAAAACATTTTAAATAAAGTAACATTGCAACTATATACAGCAATTGAATGAGACATAGACGGGGTCATCGAAGATGAAACCGGCCAAGGTATGGCAGGCCGAATCTTCAGTCAAGGTCTCTGTTATACCCCAATCCCGTATCATTAATTATTACTATGACTGATGTAGGAAGAGCACCCATGCGTCTACCTAACTTATAACTGGCGGACTGGTATGCGGATGTATTTTTTGTACGCATCTGAATTGCATTTTCCATTCTCTGAATGGCTTCCAGAACAGGCCGCAGATGCTGCGCCGATTCGGAAACTATGTGCCTTGTATAAGTTAAGGCCTGCTACCTTAAGTAACAGTTTGAGGTAATTAGTAAATTGATGTCGAGATACCCCAGAGTGGTCTAGCCAAGCAAACAATGGGCCCTTAAATGGTCCTCTGAGTTGCATAAAAGTCAACAACGCACTCTCTGGACAGAGCTGAGGAACTGTTCCTTAAGCGAGATGTAATGGGAAGAAATTGCCTGCAGTATGTTTAAAGTTCTGTAGCGAAATGTCTACTAAGCCAGGTAACATAATCGGTAACAATCGAAATTGACCATTTTCAAATTGTAGGACGTTTTTTCTGTTGTCCGCCGCTGAGATTTCTCCAATGCGCAGAAACGCGTGAAATGCCAATAGATTGAGTTTCAGTAAAACCACACACATAAAAATCGTCACCTATTTCGAATATTTGGTCAAGTTTGTTTCTTATACTTCGTGTGTTAAGATAAAATACCGATAGTGGTTCTATATTGCCAGTGTTGGGACCGGGATTCTGTTCTATATCGCCAGATTGTAATAGAATTGATTTGAGAATGTAAACATTATCAAATTAATAAATAAACGAGGAATATAAGAACATATCTTTGGGGATACATATATAAAGCAATACAACATTCAATGTATGAAACCCATAAAACCACTTACTCACACAACTCGCTTGAAATAACAAGCAGTAGTATAGTAAATACAGGAGGACTGCACTACACGCAAAACATAACAAAATCTTTTACAAGATAAACCTGCGGACAAGACAGAAAACAGACATTGCAAAAACTAAACAATTATCAAATCTAGTGAATGGATCCGGGGGCCAGCCGTAAGCGTCCACTGCGCTGTACAGTCCCGGGCCTGTTTTGGTACAGGCTTCACTAAAATGATTTACAAAACTACTATTCATGGGATTGAGTAAGTGAGTTGGGTGGGTCTCAGTCATATAATCATTATTTGTTGTAGCAGGCATATCAGTGTGCTCAAATGACAAAGAGAAAAAGAATACAAAATACAAAATACACAAAAACAGTGAATTACTTATACTTAAAGCAACGGTATAATACATAAACATTGTATATTTTGGTCATAGTTAAGTTAATATAGCAATATAATACGATGATATCTAAAGTAGACAAATTGGAAAAAAATGGAGATGAAAGTTAAAGTAATAAAACTTAGGAGTAGTCGGTTGAAAATCAAATATATAATTTTTGATACGAGTAGTGAGCTCCCACAGTTGACAATTATTTAGATAAAAGGAATAAATAGCAAAATCAAAAGTTAAATCTGAAATGATAATCAAATTAGTAATGGAACTTTTGAGTAGATGATTGGGATCTTGTTAGGGAGATGTCCATTTTAAATGCATAAATAATGTGATAGAATTGACTTGAGAATGTAAACATTATCAAATTGATAAATAAACGAGGAATATAAGAACATATCTTTGGGGATACACATATAAAGCAATACAACATTCAATGTATGAAACCCATCAAACCATTTACTCACACAACTCGCTTGAAATAACAAGCAGTAGTATAGTAAATGCAGGAGGACTGCACCTACACGCAAAACATAACAAAACTTTTACAAGATAAACCTGCGGACAAGACAGAAAACAGACATTGCAAAAACTAAACAATTATCAAATCTAGTGAATGGATCCGGGGGCCAGCCGTAAGCGTCCACTGTGCTGTACAGTCCCGGGCCTGTTTTGGTACAGGCTTCACTAAAATGATTTACAAAACTACTATTCATGGGATTGAGTAAGTGAGTTGGGTGGGTCTCAGTCATATAATCATTATTTGTTGTAGCAGGCATGTCAGTGTGCTCAAATGACAAAGAGAAAAAGAATACAAAATACACAAACACAGTGAATTATTTATACTTAAAGCAACGGTAAAATACATAAACATTGTATATTTTGGTCATAGTTAAGTTAATATAGCAATATCATACGATGATATCTAAAGTAGACAAATTGGAAAAAAATGGAGATGAAAGTTAAAGTAATAAAACTTTGGAGTAGTCGGTTGAACAATCAAATATATAATTTTTGATACGAGTAGTGAGCTCCCACAGTTGACAATTATTTAGATAAAAGGAATAAATAGCAAAATCAAAAGTTTAATCTGATTGGATTTACTTTCTTCAAGTACTGGGATTCCAAATTAGGTCCACGTAAGCAATTGTTATTGTGTAAATCCATAGGGGTAGAAATCCATCAAAAGCAAGTGATTTTTTACAACTTTTTTGTTACACATACGAATTCTACAAAGCCTTTTGTTGGTAAATATAACGTTATGGCATATTTTATCATCATTTAGAATTACAGTCAGCACTTTTAAAACGATTAAAGACATTTTGCCTTACATTTGGCCATTTAACGTGAAAATTAAAGTTCCTCAAGATTTCTGCTGAAGTGGGTTCTTTAAATATGATATTAATTAGAGATCTGTAGAAAAATCGGAATGAGCAGTTAGATATTAACAATAGTTTGTCGTTATGAATTAAATATAAAACATTTTCATTGTTGGTAAAACCAGATTGGCTATTAAATAGGTACATATCGATTTAGGTTGATTTTATTCCAGGATGACAGTAGGAACTTATAGCATTCTGGGGACCTTTTAGACACATAAATCATGAAGAAAGCTTATATAGTCAAATTCATATTAAAGGGCTAATCTCGATATTTTTGGGGTGGAATAAAACTGCTTAATTTTGTGATAAAATCCCTTAAAATATTCGAGTCAAGGACTGAGCAACTACTTCAGTATTTATGATACGTTTTCAAATGATTAAAATCCGTCAGTCTTCATCTGGAATTTGAGACCGGTGCCACAAGGTGTATTTTTGTGGTATCTGGATAAAACCAACCATTTTTTTTTATAAAAATAATGTGTAGTTGAAATTTGCCTTTCTTTATAAAGTACGGCACATGGGTTATTCACTGCATAGCCTTCTCAAGTAACCGTATTCGGTTATAAGGTCACCCAACGAAACAATTGACCGAAATCTTAAAAGGGTTACGTGTCCGGGTAAGCAGTTTGGGCGCTTATGTCCAAACGACTCAGTATTTTGAGTTGAAATTTTGAGACAAAGTAAATACACCATTCCCCTATATTCTGGCGTTTTATTTTAATACATTCTCAGACTTTTTTTTGAGTCTCTGTTTAATTCGGGATTGTCCCTTTAAGGTACATTTTGAGAAAGTGTGCCATTAGATACTTCCAAATTGCAGACACAGATTTGTTGCAAAACAGCTTAAGGTAAGAAGCCGTTTGCTTACTTACAATATCTGGGATATTCAGGCCACCTTGTGAGTGGTGCCTGACAATTGTTGTAGATTTGATTAAAGGAGGTTTGTTTGTCAACAGAAACGATTAAATAGATTTATCGACTGACATGTGCATTTCGAATATAATCATGATTTATCGACTGACGTTAGGTGAAACCCATTCCTCCCAAGCCCCCGACAAGTAAATAATAAGGCAAAGGATGATATGAAAATGGTCATGTGTTATAATTATTCATAAATGACGAATAAAAAATACAATATAAACGAAAGATAAACAACATAAACAATTAATGAATAAACAAACAAACATGCATAATATACCAAATTTTCAATCACATAATATAAGGATTGAAAAAAACATTAAAATAAATTATTTTCAAAACATTTAAATAAAGTAACATTGCAACTATATACAGCAATTGAATGAGACATAGACCGGCCAAGGTATGGCAGGCCGAATCTTCAGTCAAGGTCTCTGTTATACCCCAATCCCGTATCATTAATTATTACTATGACTGATGTAGGAAGAGCACCCATGCGTCTACCTAACTTATAACTGGCGGACTGGTATGCGGATGTATTTTTTGTACGCATCTGAATTGCATTTTCCATTCTCTGAATGGCTTCCAGAACAGGCCGCAGATGCTGCGCCGATTCGGAAACTATGTATAAGTTAAGGCCTGCTACCTTAAGTAACAGTTTGAGGTAATTAGTAAATTGATGTCGAGATACACCAGAGTGGCCTAGCCAAGCAAACAATGGGCCCTTAAATGGTCCTCTGAGTTGCATAAAAGTCAACAACGCACTCACTGGACAGAGCTGAGGAACTGTTCCTTAAGCGAGATGTAATGGGAAGAAATTGCCTGCAGTGTGTTTAAAGTTCTGTAGCGAAATGTCTACTAAGCCAGGTAACATAATTGGTAACAATCGAAATTGACCATTTTCAAATTGTAGGACGTTTTTTTCTGTTGTCCGCCGCTGAGATTTCTCCAATGCGCAGAAACGCGTGAAATGCCAATAGATTGAGTTTCAGTAAAACCACAAACATAAAAATCGTCACCTATTTCGAATATTTGGTCAAGTTTGTTTCTTATACCGATAGTGGTTCTATATTGCCAGTGTTGGGACCGGGATTCTGTTCTATATCGCCAGATTGTAATAGAATTGATTTAAGAATGTAAACATTATCAAATTAATAAATAAACGAGGACTATAAGAACATATCTTTGGGGATACATATATAAAGCAATACAACATTCAATGTATGAAACCCATCAAACCATTTACTCACACAACTCGCTTGAAATAACAAGCAGTAGTATAGTAAATGCAGGAGGACTGCACCTACACGCAAAAAAAAACTAAACAATTATCAAATCTAGTGAATGGATCCGGGGGCCAGCCGTAAGCGTCCACTGCGCTGTACAGTCCCGGGCCTGTTTTGGTACAGGCTTCACTAAAATGATTTACAAAACTACTATTCATGGGATTGAGTAAGTGAGTTGGGTGGGTCTCAGTCATATAATCACTATTTGTTGTAGCAGGCATGTCAGTGTGCTCAAATGACAAAGAGAAAAAGAATACAAAATACAAAATACACAAAAACAGTGAATTATTTACACTTAAAGCAACGGTATAATACATAAACATTGTATATTTTGGTCATAGTTAAGTTAATATAGCAATATCATACGATGATATCTAAAGTAGACAAATTGGAAAAAAATGGAGATGAAAGTTAAAGTAATAAAACTTTGGAGTAGTCGGTTGAAAATCAAATATATAATTTTTGATACGAGTAGTGAGCTCCCACAGTTGACAATTATTTATAAAAAAGGAATAAATTGGGAACTTTTAAGGGAGATGCCCATTTTAAATGCATAAATAATGTGGGCATAGTTTTATATATTTGATTCTCTTTATACCGTACATAATCGTGTAATAATACAAATGAATAACTACAAACCACACACATAAAAATCGTCACCTATTTCGAATATTTGGTCTAGTTTGTTTCTTATACTTTGTGTGTTAAGATGAAATACCGATAGTGGTTCTATATTGCCAGTGTTGGGACCGGGATTCTGTTCTATATCGCCAGATTGTAATAGAATTGATTTGAGAATGTAAACATTATCAAATTAATAAATAAACGAGGAATATAAGAACATATCTTTGGGGATACATATATAAAGCAATACAACATTCAATGTATGAAACCCATCAAACCATTTACTCACACAACTCGCTTGAAATAACAAGCAGTAGTATAGTAAATGCAGGAGGACTGCACTACACGCAAAACATAACAAAATCTTTTACAAGATAAACCTGCGGACAAGACAGAAAACAGACATTGCAAAAACTAAACAATTATCAAATCTAGTGAATGGATCCGGGGGCCAGCCGTAAGCGTCCACTGCGCTGTACAGTCCCGGGCCTGTTTTGGTACAGGCTTCACTAAAATGATTTACAAAACTACTATTCATGGGATTGAGTAAGTAAGTTGGGTGGGTCTCAGTCATATAATCATTATTTGTTGTAACAGGCATGTCAGTGTGCTCAAATGACAAAGAGAAAAAGAATACAAAATACACAAAAACAGTGAATTATTTACACTTAAAGCAACGGTATAATACATAAACATTGTATATTTTGGTCATAGTTAAGTTAATATAGCAATATCATACGATGATATCTAAAGTAGACAAATTGGAAAAAATGGAGATGAAAGTTATAGTAATAAAACTTTGGAGTAGTCGGTTGAACAATCAAATATATAATTTTTGATACGAGTAGTGAGCTCCCACAGTTGACAATTATTTAGATAAAAGGAATAAATAGCAAAATCAAAAGTTTAATCTGAGATGATAATCTAATTAGTAATGGAACTTTTGAGTAGATGATTGGGAACTTTTAAGGGAGATGCCCATTTTAAATGCATAAATAATGTGGGCAAAGTTTTATATATTAGATTCTCTTTATACCGTACATAATCGTGTAATAATACAAATGTATAACTATATGTAACTATGTATTATAAACTCTGTAAAAATCAGACAAAGGGAAACCAACAGGTAGCAATTCTTTCAGGGAGATTAAGTCATTGTTTTTAAAAAAACTAAGCAAACTTATTATTACATGTAGGATATTACTGGTTCTTTCACTTTAGGCATGTTTGGTGTTGTAGTGTATTCAACGAGCCTGGCTGTTTTAAAAAAAACTACTCACAACAATCTCACTTTTAAACATCAAATATTTTAAAATCGGCTCTACATAAAGTTAATCTAATTTCACAGAACACTTCGTCTTCATACTTATCTAAGCTGTGCAGTTTTTAGGACCATAATTTAAAGTATATAACTCATGATTTATGATAACTCGGTATGACCAGGTACACGTCTAACTTCTGTCGGCCATCTTGGCTTCCCTTAAAATCCTCACTTTTAGAGCCGGGCAACTAACACAATACATGTGATACGCTTTCAAACAACTTAAACCCGCCAGTCTTCATCTAGGAATGAATGAATGAAATGTTGTTTAATGGCACATGTGCTCCAACCGGGTATATTGCGCCAAACATATGGTGAATTTCGAGACAAACTGGAATCAAATTATCACATTATTATCATATATATACATAAATAAAAACAAATATCACAGTAAATGTCAAAATAAAAATAAATATAAACTTTATGCATAAATATATATAAAACATGAAAAAGAAAATTAGATATATACAATTAAAATTTTCTATTAAAATTTGTCTCTTTTAAAAAGTCGAGCGCTTTACAATATAGCCCCGGTTGGGCAAACAACTGATAAAGGGATTGACGACGGTAGTGCCGTTATCTTGTATCTTTGAGATGCTTGCACTCAATCAAAATGTGCTTCACTGTCAAAGGAACATGACAGTGTTCACATTCTTGGTTGAGGCTCTCGCTTTAAGATGAAAATATGTGTTAAAAAAGTATGACCTATGCGAGAGCGACACAAAACAACTTCATCTCTCCTGTTGGTTCTATAGGAGCTTGGCCAATCTTCTAAGAGAGGCTTAGTGTCTGCAATATCCCAAGACCGTTGTCAGCGGCAATAAATGTAATGATTTATGGAAGCTTTAAAATCTTTATATGGTATTAAAAAGGGTGATTGGGGAAGATCTAAAGCAGCTTTGACAGCAAAATCTGCTTGATCATTCCCCCTTATATCGACGTGACTGGGGAGCCAGCAAAAGACGACGTCTTTGCTTTTCAACTCATAAGATAGTAGCAGACGATAAACATCTGCTACTAATGGGTGTTCAAGCTGTTTATTGTTAATTGCACGAAGCGAGGACAGAGAATCAGTAAAGATGATATGCTTTAATGATGAAGAGGATTGTATGAACTCCAGGGCCTGAAGAATGGCATGGAGCTCAGCTGTAAATACTGAAGCAGCAGGTCGAAGACACAGAGGGATGATCTCAGATGGATCTTTAGTGTAAATAGGAGCATAATCACCATACTTAGACCTTAACTCTCTAAAGAGAGACTGGAACACCGTCGAGCTAGTATCTCTCTTTTTATGTTGAGTAAGATCGAGATCGATCTTTGGGGGAGATAAAGCCCACGGTGGAGTATCATAGAAAGGGGTATTCGCAATACTGTCAAGGCTGATACTAGCCTCAGACAGAAGGGGTTGTATGCGAATACCGAATGTTGGAATAACTTTAGTTTTCACCAGATACAAATGCTCATGATAAGGTCTAAACATGGTGTTAAATGAAATGTGATTAGGAAATGATGCAATTTTCGTAGCATATTGCAGGGCCAGTTTATCACGTCGGTTGTGCAATGAGGGCTCGTGCGCCTCGACGTATAAACTGTCCATTGGAGATGTACGAAATGCTCCTAAACTTATTCTAAGTCCTTGGTTGTGTATGGTGTCGAGCTCTTTGAGATAAGACTCGCGGACAGACCCATACACAATACACCCATAATCGAGTTTTGATCTTTTGAGGGCTTTTAGACATTTCTTTTTTAGGTTTTTATCAAAAATCAGCCCAAGAAATTTGGTTTCATCCACAACTGGAAGGCGGTTGCCATCCAAGAAAGGTTCTGGATCTGGATGTAAACCTCGTTTCTGAACGAAATGCATGCAGACAGTCTTGGAGAATATTGATCCCAGGCGTACTTTAAATGACCTATCTTCCAGGAATTTTTTAATGAAGATAGGTGAGCGACCTAGTAGGCCGAGGTTATGGAAGTTGTTGGACTTAAGGTACCAAACAAGCCTTAGGGATGGGAATTATTGTGGCTTCATGCCACGAAGGAGGGAAATTTCCATCAACCCAAATCCGGTTTAAAAGATCCAGTAAGATTAGGAGTGTTGAAAAGGGTAAATGTTTTAAAATCTGGTAGTGTATTTCATCTGGACCAGTTGCAGTGTCCCGAGCACGCTTAAACGAATCCCGGAGCTCTGCAATGGAAAAACGATCATTATAGCATTCATCGTTACGGGACTTGAAATTAAGTCGCCTTTTCTCCTGTTGATTCTTAATGCCCCGAAAGGCATCAGAGGAGAAATTGGATGATGAATTGAATGAAAATGTACTGGCCAGAGAATAAGCAATATCAGTAATGGTTAACTGATAATGCACTACTTTTACCTTTAATCCTACGAATCCTATCCCATACCGATTTGGAAGTGGTACGAGAATTAATCCTAGAGACGTAACCTTGCCATGAAGACTTCTTTGCTTGGCGTAAGGTTCTACGGGCCTTCGCCCGGACCATCTGGTATGCCGCAATATTCTCCATGGAAGAATGGTTCTTTAGTCGTCTTAAAATACGATCACGCTCTTTTAGAGCAGATTTGCAATCGTCGTTAAACCATGGTTTGTTGAAACGTTTTGGCTTTGTCGTGGTTTTTGGAAACGCCTGCTCAGCTACATCGTGAAGAATTGAAGTGAATAAGGCCATGGGCTCACCTGCATCTTCTAACTCCTTTGCATCAAAAGAGAAGAGACACAAAGATTCGAAAAGAGCCTTATGCAACTTCCACCTCTTAGGCCTTTCGACCGGAGAGGGACCATTATTATCGATCAAGATAGGAAAGTGGTCAGTACCACATAGATCTTTATTTACTTTCCATGTAAAATCCTGAAACAGGACCAGAGATCAAATGGTGAGATCAAGAGAAGAAAAGGAAGCTGTGGCAGGATGTAGATAAGTAGGCGAGTCATCATTTAATAAACACAAATTATTAATGTTAATGAAGTCCACTATTTGTTTACCTCTGTTGCTATCATCTGGACTACCCCAGAGTGAATGATGACCATTGAAATCTCCCGTAAGAATAAACGGGAGAGGAAGTTGGGCAACAAGGTCATCAAGATCTCTGGGATTAAGATGTAAACTTGGTGGAAGATAAACAGAGCAGAGTGTTATAGGAATATGAACAGTCACTCTAACTGCAACTGCCTGTAAAGGCGAGTTGAGGGTGACTTGACTCTGAGGGATATCTCCATTAAGAAAAATAGAAACACCCCCATGAGCTCTACCATCACCAACTGCATGATGATGATAACCAGCAAAATGTCTAAAAGACAAAGTGTCAGAATTCTTTAAGAAAGTTTCCTGTAAACAAATAGCTAAAGGGTTGTATTTTTGAATTAATAATTGAATTTCATTAAAATTTGGTTTTAAACCACGACAATTCCATTGAATAATGGAATTAGCCATTGTCAGGGAATTTTATTTTTTGACGGCTTATCGACGGGGTCCATATGGACACCCGTGATGACAATACCGTCCATCAGATCATCCCCAAATCTATTATAGAGAGCGACAGGGTCTTTTGAACCTTTTTTCACTCTCTCTTTAAACTTTAATAACCTCCTCTCTTTCCTGGAGAGGACAGTTTGCTCCTGAGAGGGTGGGATACCCTTCGGCTGCGTACTTGATCCAGCAAAACTGGAATCAAGAACGACAGCATCAACAGAAGGCGAATGGGGCGACCCCTTGCCATTCTGAATTGAAGTGTCGGGGATAGTCCCAACATCTTCAGGTATAACGGCAAAGACGATGTGCCCTCGCCAGGTAAGAAATTAGTAATGTTTATCGAGCCCTCATATGTCTGCGAGGAGCTCGACGCCTCTTAATTATGATCTGATGATGTCAAAGTCTTAAGTTTCTGCTTATCAGGCCAGGTTAAGTCTGTCTGAACTGAGATAGATTTGGTGGCAGCTTTAACTGCACTAGCAAATGATTTCCCTTGTGGTGTTGCGGGGAAAAGTGCAATTAAATCAACCTGCTTTCGAGCTTCATAATACGGTATCTTTTGTTCAGACATAACCTGTTGGATTCTTTTCTCTTTTTGCCATATGGGACACTCACGGGAATAAGCAAAATGCTTTCCCTTACAATTAACACAACAAAACTCAGCCTGGCAGGTAGCGCTCTCGTGGCCATCGTGACCACAACGAGCGCAGGTGTCCTTACCCCTGCAGACAGTCTTGCTGTGCCCAAACTTTTGGCACTTGTAACAACGAAGAGGAATGGATATGTAAGAATCCACAGGTATGTTTTAATAACCTGCATTGGGAGTCTTTGGTAAGTCGGGACGATTGAATGTGCGGATGTAGGTGTTTGTTGGAATCACCTTGACTCCTCGACGAACACTAATTCTTTTAACGTGTTGTACACCTTGAGAAGAAAGGTATTCTACCATTTCCTCCTCACTGCTGCCTTCAAGGTCCCGGCAACGTATTCACACCTCTACTTGAATTCAAAGACCTATGAGGAGACACCTTAATAGGAATGTCTGCCAAAAATCATGATTATTAAAGCATGGTAGCATGCTGTTCTTTGGCACATTCTATTAAGAGTGTTCCGTTCTTTGTTTTTTTTAATAGCCTTAGGTTCGCCGACCAGGCCAGCTATGCCCTTGGTTATTAGAAATGGTGACACTTTTGATAGGTCTCGAGAGGGACTCTCAATTAAGAGGAACCTCGGCCAAGACTTTGACATTTATTTTCACTTGAAAATAAATCAGAAACGTCCTCTGTACTCGGACGTTTCTGTTTACGTTCTTTCACAGATGTGGAGGGGCTTTGGGGATCCATGTATATAATTTTTTTTATTATTCACCCCTCGTCGTCCCCCAGGTTACTTCCCTGCCAACCAGGGGGAGGACTAGCACGGGTCACCAGTGCATGGCCTCAGGGCTCGACGAGGGGTATACTCAAGCCAGAAGTAAAAAAAATACTTGCCAACCTGATTGACCCAAGCCGCCGCTCTGTAGAATGTACTTAGGACACAAAGGTAGATATTATGCTGAGTGCAAAAACAACAGAGCATTAAACTGGAAGGTGTACATTCTACAGAGCTAAAAACGACAAAAAGACGATTGATCAGAGTGGGCCACTCTTACCTACCGTCTAGGTGAACCATGGGCCAAAGTAATGTGTTTGCAGCAAAAGGGCTCGCAAGCCAAATCCCCACTCAATCACCAGGATTCCACTCTCCACCGACACGGGCAGCAACGCACGGCAAACACGTTGCCCCATTACATGGATCCCTTTAGACGCCTCTTACGACACGCAGGAAATACGAAGGGTATATTCTTATCACCCCTACACCCCCTAGGAGTGTATAGACCGGTGTCCCACCCCGTGTTATACGGCATCAGGATTAAACCAGACTTTTATGTTATAAAAATAATGTTTAGTAGAAATTTACCTTTAATTATTAAGTACAGCACACGGGAATCGATTATCAGGTCGACCATAGAAAATATTGACCCTTATTGTTGATACTCTGTTTAAATCGGGATTGTCCTTTAAACAGTGGAAATACTGTAATAGTTTTTTCTAGACTTCTAAAAAGATACGTCTTTCACGCCAGACGTTAACTGTTTAACGTCCGCTTCCACCGAAAGTGATATCGCAGAAAAGTCTTATTTTTCATGTTTTATATCTAAGCAAACGCGCAGGGGCCTTTACTGTGGGTGTACCCGGAGTAAACCCACGAGTTTGAGGTGGAAGCGTGGCACTCTTTTTTTTTTCTTGGTAGTATTTATTCACAGAAATACATTAATACATTACATGTCCATTGCGAATATAATCATGATTAATCATTAATCAGACAGATGTTTACAGTGTAAAAAACTTGTTGTTGGTCGTCTGTGCGTTTCCTCAAAACATTTCAAATTTGTGCTAATTTACATTAAGAGATTTAGTATGTACAACTAAAGTTATAGGGTATAGGAAGGTCATCCAAATTCAAAGAATCTTAGTTTAGGAAGTTTCTTCTTTTGCTATTTCATGTGGAGGTATGCTGAAGATGTAATTAATTTAATGCATTTACCCTACTGTCGAAAACAAAATGTAGAGGTTCTCGTAGAAATAAGTCCCCACGACAATTTGTTATTAACTAGAAAAGTGACTATATATCTATACATAATTTAACGTGTGAACGAACCTTTAAAAGTAATATAAGGAGGTGAAAGTATAGCGTGTTTAAATCTGTCATCTTTTAATTTGAAATACATATAATTTTGATAATTTAATAGGGTCTATTTTTCTATTATAGTTCATATACATAAATATGCTTTTAATGATTGCTAAGCGTATAAAGGAGAAACACATGTTTAGAAAATTATTGGATTTACTTTCTTCAAGTACTGGGATTCCAAATAAGGTCCACGTAAGCAATTGTTATTGTGTAAATCCATAGGGGTAGAAATCCATCAAAAGCAAGTGATTTTTTACAACTTTTTTGTTACACATTGTACAATATGGCTGTTGAATAATACGAATTCTACAAAGCCTTTTGTTGGTAAATATAACGTTATGGCATATTTTATCATCATTTGGACTTTTAAAACGATTAAAGACATTTTGCCTTACATTTGGCCATTTAACGTGAAAATTAAAGTTCCTCAAGATTTCTGCTGAAGTGGGTTCTTTAAATATGATATTAATTAGAGATCTGTAGAAAAATCGGAATGAGCAGTTAGATATTAACAATAGTTTGTCGTTATGAATTAAATATAAAACATTTTCATTGTTGGTAAAACCAGATTGGCTATTAAATAGGTACATGTCGATTTAGGTTGATTTTATTCCAGGATGACAGTAGGAACTTATAGCATTCTGGTATTTTAGGGGACCTTTTAGACACATAAATCATGAAGAAACCTTATATAGTCAAATTCATATTAAAGGGCTAATCTCCTTATTTTTGGGGTGGAATAAAACTGCTTAATTTTGTGATAAAATCCCTTAAAATATTCGAGTTCAAGGACTGAGCAACTACTTCAGTATTTATGATATGTTTTCAAATGATTAAAATCCGTCAGTCTTCATCTGGAATTTGAGACCGGTGTCCCAAGGTGTATTTTGTGGTATCTGGATAAAACCAACCATTTTTTTTTATAAAAATAATGACAATGTAGTTGAAATTTGCCTTTCTTTATAAAGTACGGCACATGGGTTATTCACTGCATAGCCTTCTCAAGTAACCGTATTCGGTTATAAGGTCACCCAACGAAACAATTGACCGAAATCTTAAAAGGGTTACGTGTCCGGGTAAGCAGTTTGGGCGCTTATGTCCAAACGACTCAGTATTTGAGTTGAAATTTTGAGACAAAGTAAATACACCATTCCCCTATATTCTGGCGTTTTATTTTAATACATTCTCAGATTTTTTTTGAGTCTCTGTTTAATTCGGGATTGTCCCTTTAAGGTACATTTTGAGAAAGTGTGCCATTAGATACTTCCAAATTGCAGACACAGATTTGTTGCAAAACAGCTTAAGGTAAGAAGCCGTTTGCTTACTTACAATATCTGGGATATTCAGGCCACCTTGTGAGTGGTGCCTGACAGTTGTTGTAGATTTGATTAAAGGAGGTTTGTTTGTCCACAGAAACGATTAAATAGATTTATCGACTGACGTGTGCATTTCGAATATAATCATGATTTATCGACTGACGTTGGGTGAAACCCATTCCTCCCAAGCCCCCGACAAGTAAATAATAAGGCAAAGGATGATATGAAAATGGTCATGTGTTATAATTATTCATAAATGACGAATAAAAAATACAATATAAACGAAAGATAAACAACATAAACAATTAATGAATAAACAAACAAACATGCATAATATACCAAATTTTCAATCACATAATATAAGGATTGAAAAAAACATTAAAATAAATTATTTTCAAAACATTTTAAATAAAGTAACATTGCAACTATATACAACAATTGAATGAGACATAGACGGGGTCATCGGAGATGAAACCGGCCAAGGTATGGCAGGCCGAATCTTCAGTCAAGGTCTCTGTTATACCCCAATCCCGTATCATTAATTATTACTATGACTGATGTAGGAAGAGCACCCATGCGTCTACCTAACTTATAACTGGCGGACTGGTATGCGGATGTATTTTTTGTACGCATCTGAATTGCATTTTCCATTCTCTGAATGGCTTCCAGAACAGGCCGCAGATGCTGCGCCGATTCGGAAACTATGTGCCTTGTATAAGTTAAGGCCTGCTACCTTAATGAACAGTTTGAGGTAATTAGTAAATTGATGTCGAGATACCCCAGAGTGGTCTAGCCAAGCAAACAATGGGCCCTTAAATGGTCCTCTGAGTTGCATAAAAGTCAACAACGCACTCTCTGGACAGAGCTGAGGAACTGTTCCTTAAGCGAGATGTAATGGGAAGAAATTGCCTGCAGTATGTTTAAAGTTCTGTAGCGAAATGTCTACTAAGCCAGGTAACATAATCGGTAACAATCGAAATTGACCATTTTCAAATTGTAGGACGTTTTTTCTGTTGTCCGCCGCTGAGATTTCTCCAATGCGCAGAAACGCGTGAAATGCCAATAGATTGAGTTTCAGTAAAACCACACACATAAAAATCGTCACCTATTTCGAATATTTGGTCAAGTTTGTTTCTTATACTTCGTGTGTTAAGATAAAATACCGATAGTGGTTCTATATTGCCAGTATTGGGACCGGGATTCTGTTCTATATCGCTAGATTGTAATAGAATTGATTTGAGAATGTAAACATTATCAAATTAATAAATAAACGAGGAATATAAGAACATATCTTTGGGGATACATATATAAAGCAATACAACATTCAATGTATGAAACCCATCAAACCACTTACTCACACAAATCGCTTGAAATAACAAGCAGTAGTATAGTAAATGCAGGAGGACTGCACTACACGGAAAACATAACAAAATCTTTTACAAGATAAACCTGCGGACACGACAGAAAACAGACATTGCAAAAACTAAACAATTATCAAATCTAGTGAATGGATCCGGGGGCCAGCCGTAAGCGTCCACTGCGCTGTACAGTCCCGGGCCTGTTTTGGTACAGGCTTCACTAAAATGATTTACAAAACTACTATTCATGGGATTGAGTAAGTGAGTTGGGTGGGTCTCAGTCATATAATCATTATTTGTTGTAGCAGGCATGTCAGTGTGCTCAAATGACAAAGAGAAAAAGAATACAAAATACAAAATACACAAAAACAGTGAATTATTTATACTTAAAGCAACGGTATAATACATAAACATTGTATATTTTGGTCATAGTTAAGTTAATATAGCAATATCATACGATGATATCTAAAGTAGACAAATTGGAAAAAAATGGAGATGAAAGTTAAAGTAATAAAACTTTGGAGTAGTCGGTTGAACAATCAAATATATAATTTTTGATACGAGTAGTGAGCTCCTACAGTTGACAATTATTTATAAAAAAGGAATAAATTGGGAACTTTTAAGGGAGATGCCCATTTTAAATGCATAAATAATGTGGGCATAGTTTTATATATTTGATTCTCTTTATACCGTACATAATCGTGTAATAATACAAATGTATAACTACAAACCACACACATAAAAATCGTCACCTATTTCGAATATTTGGTCAAGTTTGTTTCTTATACTTCGTGTATTAAGATGAAATACCGATAGTGGTTCTATATTGCCCGTGTTGGGACCGGGATTCTGTTCTACTCACACAAATCGCTTGAAATAACAAGCAGTAGTATAGTAAATGCAGGAGGACTGCACTACACGGAAAACATAACAAAATCTTTTACAAGATAAACCTGCGGACACGACAGAAAACAGACAATGCAAAAACTAAACAATTATCAAATCTAGTGAATGGATCCGGGGGCCAGCCGTAAGCGTCCACTGCGCTGTACAGTCCCGGGCCTGTTTTGGTACAGGCTTCACTAGAATGATTTACAAAACTACTATTCATGGGATTGAGTAAGTGAGTTGGGTGGGTCTCAGTCATATAATCATTATTTGTTGTAGCAGGCATGTCAGTGTGCTCAAATGACAAAGAGAAAAAGAATACAAAATACAAAATACACAAAAACAGTGAATTATTTATACTTAAAGCAACGGTATAATACATAAACATTGTATATTTTGGTCATAGTTAAGTTAATATAGCAATATCATACGATGATATCTAAAGTAGACAAATTGGAAAAAAATGGAGATGAAAGTTAAAGTAATAAAACTTTGGAGTAGTCGGTTGAACAATCAAATATATAATTTTTGATACGAGTAGTGAGCTCCTACAGTTGACAATTATTTATAAAAAAGGAATAAATTGGGAACTTTTAAGGGAGATGCCCATTTTAAATGCATAAATAATGTGGGCATAGTTTTATATATTTGATTCTCTTTATACCGTACATAATCGTGTAATAATACAAATGTATAACTACAAACCACACACATAAAAATCGTCACCTATTTCGAATATTTGGTCAAGTTTGTTTCTTATACTTCGTGTATTAAGATGAAATACCGATAGTGGTTCTATATTGCCCGTGTTGGGACCGGGATTCTGTTCTACTCACACAAATCGCTTGAAATAACAAGCAGTAGTATAGTAAATGCAGGAGGACTGCACTACACGGAAAACATAACAAAATCTTTTACAAGATAAACCTGCGGACACGACAGAAAACAGACAATGCAAAAACTAAACAATTATCAAATCTAGTGAATGGATCCGGGGGCCAGCCGTAAGCGTCCACTGCGCTGTACAGTCCCGGGCCTGTTTTGGTACAGGCTTCACTAAAATGATTTACAAAACTACTATTCATGGGATTGAGTAAGTGAGTTGGGTGGGTCTCAGTCATATAATCATTATTTGTTGTAGCAGGCATGTCAGTGTGCTCAAATGACAAAGAGAAAAAGAATACAAAATACAAAATACACAAAAACAGTGAATTATTTATACTTAAAGCAACGGTATAATACATAAACATTGTATATTTTGGTCATAGTTAAGTTAATATAGCAATATCATACGATGATATCTAAAGTAGACAAATTGGGAAAAAATGGAGATGAAAGTTAAAGTAATAAAACTTTGGAGTAGTCGGTTGAAAATCAAATATATAATTTTTGATACGAGTAGTGAGCTCCTACAGTTGACAATTATTTATAAAAAAGGAATAAATTGGGAACTTTTAAGGGAGATGCCTATTTGAAATGCATAAATAATGTGGGCATAGTTTTATATATTTGATTCTCTTTATACCGTACATAATCGTGTAATAATACAAATGTATAACTACAAACCACACACATAAAAATCGTCACCTATTTCGAATATTTGGTCAAGTTTGTTTCTTATACTTCGTGTATTAAGATGAAATACCGATAGTGGTTCTATATTGCCCGTGTTGGGACCGGGATTCTGTTCTATATCGCCAGATTGTAATAGAATTGATTTGAGAATGTAAACATTATCAAATTGATAAATAAACGAGGAATATAAGAACATATCTTTGGGGATACATATATAAAGCAATACAACATTCAATGTATGAAACCCATCAAACAGTTTACTCACACAACTCGCTTGAAATAACAAGCAGTAGTATAGTAAATGCAGGAGGACTGCACCTACACGCAAAAAAAACTAAACAATTATCAAATCTAGTGAATGGATCCGGGGGCCAGCCGTAAAGCGTCCACTGCGCTGTACAGTCCCGGGCCTGTTTTGGTACAGGCTTCACTAAAATGATTTACAAAACTACTATTCATGGGATTGAGTAAGTGAGTTGGGTGGGTCTCAGTCATATAATCATTATTTGTTGTAGCAGGCATGTCAGTGTGCTCAAATGACAAAGAGAAAAAGAATACAAAATACACAAAAACAGTGAATTATTTATACTTAAAGCAATATAGCAATATCATACGATGATATCTAAAGTAGACAAATTGGAAAAAAATGGAGATGAAAGTTAAAGTAATAAAACTTTGGAGTAGTCGGTTGAACAATCAAATATATAATTTTTGATACGAGTAGTGAGCTCCCACAGTTGACAATTATTTAGATAAAAGGAATAAATAGCAAAATCAAAAGTTTAATCTGAGATGATAATCCAATTAGTAATGGAACTTTTGAGTAGATGATTGGGAACTTTTAAGGGAGATGCCCATTTTATTAAATGCATAAATAATGTGGGCAAAGTTTTATATATTTGATTCTCTTTATACCGTACATAATCGTGTAATAATACAAATGTATAACTACATGTAACTATGTATTATAAACTCTGTAAAAATCAGACAAAGGGAAACCAACAGGTAGCAATTCTTTCAGGGAGATTAAGTCATTGTTTTTAAAAAAACTAAGCAAACTTATTATTACATGTAGGATATTTGGGGAAATGGTGAATGCATGAAACGATTTGAGGTACTATCCAGTTGGTCATCAACTTAATATACATTATAGGTGATTTGATAAATAGCTGACAGTTCGCACTGTACTAGTTAAAATCTAGATAATGTAAATGGAATTTGCTAAAAATTGATTCACTTTGAACCGAGAATTTAGCGATTTAATTATCGACCTAGCTATTTCATTAATAAAAGCAAGCAGTAAATCGGATCCGAATCCAGTATATTTCGCAGATTAAATTTGAATTAATGTCTTAAATAATAATTAAGAATACGTTTCAAGTCTAAAAAATGGCCTGCAATGGACAGATTCGGCTCTTGCATAATGCATGTTTAAATATAATTATATATATATAAATACATTATTCATGTATTTATAGAAAACAGCAAAAATCAGAACACAATAGGGTACAGTAGGTTGGGTATAATATTGGTTCGATATAAAGATACAGTCAGACATCATTATTTAATCTTTTCTGGCTGTAAGGATGGTTGTTTTATTGACCCAACGTAGCTTCGTTGTAATTAAACAAAGACTTAATTAGCTTGTGAATTTTCTCCGTTTGTTGATGTATGAAATTTATTCAAGTCCTGCTCACAGGTTATGACAATATTTCTGTCGTCTGCTAGAGGTCGTATGTACACTCGATAGGCCCGAAGCCTGAAACCAAAATTTAGCCGACATAGGGGGGCGAGGAAGATAAATTTCCGACAACAAAAAATCAATGAACGAAGGTCATCGCCGACTGCCGTAAGCAGGAGGAGGGGAGAGCACGAAAATTAGAATTTAGGCCTCATGTTATGCAGGGGGCGAATGTGTTGGAAAATTAAGAGTTTCCAGCCGACATTACCTATCTCTCGGCAGACAGAAAAATTCCGACACGAAAGCCCCCCACTAGCCTCGGACCTTACACTCGACCATTAAACGTCCAACAGTTTTTAATCAACTTTGATTTAAACATATCCCGACATTTTTTGTTGTTTTCGAGTGAGGGTTTCATTGATAAATATCTGATAATTTTGGGTGAGGTTTCTGTGTTTTAAGTTGCGTTTAGAACCATATATCCTTGCCCTGTCTCTGTTGCTAATAAAGCGTACTATTATATCGCGGCCATTTTCTTTGCGTTCGGCTCCAAACCGGTGAGTTCTGTCAACTTGGCTTAGTGTAAGTTTAGCCTGTTTTTCAGGAAGTATGTCATTGTTAATAATATTTAAAACTATATTTTCAGTGTTTTCGTCGGGTGTTTCATGGATGCCACTAAATTTTAGGCATGTCCGTCTGGAATATTGTTCTAAGTCATCGACTCGGTTCTCTAAATCATCTATACGATTGTGTAGAGGGTCTGTTAATGTTGGATGAATTATTTTTATAATGTGGTCCATGACCAAATCTCGTTTGAATAATTCTCCAACGAACCACTTTAAGGATTCTTCGTTCGCAAGAACATCATCTAGAAACTCGGAACTGGGAACTGGCACTTGGCTGAAAATTTCCACGTTTACGTTTTACGGATACAGACCGACTTCTATGTTTGGATACAACTGGTTCTTTCACTTTAGGCATGTTTGGTGTTGTAGTGTATTGAACGAGCCTGGCTGTTATAAAAAAAACTACTCACAACAATCTCACTTTTAAACATCAAATATTTTAAAATCGGCTCTACATAAAGTTAATCTAATTTCACAGAACACTTCGTCTTCATACTTATCTAAGCTGTGCAGTTTTTAGGACCATAATTTAAAGTATATAACTCATGATTTATGATAACTCGGTATGACCAGGTACACGTCTAACTTCTGTCGGCCATCTTGGCTTCCCTTAAAATCCTCACTTTTAGAGCCGGGCAACTAACACAATACATGTGATACGCTTTCAAACAACTTAAACCCGCCAGTCTTCATCTAGGAATAAATGAATGAAATGTTGTTTAATGGCACATGCGCTCCAACCGGATATATTGCGCCAAACATATGGTGAATTTCGAGACAAACTAGAATCAAATTATCACATTATTATCATATATATACATAAATAAAAACAAATATCACAGTAAATGTCAAAATAAAAATAAATATAAACTTTATGCATAAATATATATAAAACATGAAAAAGAAAATTAGATATATACAATTAAAATTTTCTATAAAAATTTGTCTCTTTTAAAAAGTCGAGCGCTTTACAATATAGCCCCGGTTGGGCAAACAACTGATAAAGGGATTGACAACGGTAGTGCCGTTATCTTGTATCTTTGAGATGCTTGCACTCAATCAAAATGTGCTTCACTGTCAAAGGAACATGACAGTGTTCACATTCTTGGTTGAGGCTCTCGCTTTAAGATGAAAATATGTGTTAAAAAAGTATGACCTATGCGAGAGCGACACAAAACAACTTCATCTCTCCTGTTGGTTCTATAGGAGCTTGGCCAATCTTCTAAGAGAGGCTTAGTGTCTGCAATATCCCAAGACCGTTGTCAGCGGCAATAAATGTAATGATTTATAGAAGCTTTAAAATCTTTATATGGTATTAAAAAGGGTGATTGGGGAAGATCTAAAGCAGCTTTGACAGCAAAATCTGCTTGATCATTCCCCCTTATATCCACGTGACTGGGGAGCCAGCAAAAGACGACGTCTTTGCTTTTCAACTCATAAGATAGTAGCAGACGATAATTATCTGCTACTAATGGGTGTTCAAGCTGTTTATTGTTAATTGCTTGAAGCGAGGACAGAGAATCAGTAAAGATGATATGCTTTAATGATGAAGAGGATTGTATGAACTCCAGGGCCTGAAGAATGGCATGGAGCTCAGCTGTAAATACTGAAGCAGCAGGTCGAAGACACACAGGGATGATCTCAGACGGAGTTACGGTAGCCGAAGCTACCCGATCACCATCTTTAGTGTTAATAGGAGCATAATCACCATACTAGACCTTAACTCTCTAAAGAGAGACTGGAACACCGTCGAGCTAGTATCTCTCTTTTTATGTTGAGTAAGATCGAGATCGATCTTTGGGGGAGATAAAGCCCACGGTGGAGTATCAAAGAAAGGGGTATTCGCAATACTGTCAAGGCTGATACTAGCCCCAGACAGAAGGGGTTGTATGCGAATACCGAATGGTGGAATAACTTTAGTTTCACCAGATACAAATGTTCATGATAAGGTCTAAACATGGTGTTAAATGAAATATGATTAGGAAGTGATGCAATTTTCGTAGCATATTGCAGGGCCAGTTTATCACGTCGGTTGTGCAATGAGGGCTCGTGCGCCTCGACGTATAAACTGTCCATTGGAGATGTACGAAATGCTCCTAAACTTATTCTAAGTCCTTGGTTGTGTATGGTGTCGAGCTCTTTGAGATAAGACTCGCGGGTAGACCCATACACAATACACCCATAATCGAGTTTTGATCTTTTCAGTGCTCGATATAATCTGAGCAAGACCTTGCGGTTTGCTCCCCAGTCTGTATTTGATAAGACTCTCAATATGTTGAGGGCTTTTAGACATTTCTTTTTTAGGTTTTTATCAAAAATCAGCCCAAGAAATTTGGTTTCATCCACAACTGGAAGGCGGTTGCCATCCAAGAAAGGTTCTGGATCTGGATGTAAACCTCGTTTCTGAACGAAATGCATGCAAACAGTCTTGGATTTCGAAAAACGAAATCCATTTTCGGTTGCCCATTGTTGAAGTCAATTCAAACAAAGCTGCAACTTTCGCTCGATTATCCGCATGTCTGTAGAACCATAGCACATCTGAAAGTCATCAACATAGAGAGCCCCGTTTGTACCTGGTTTAAGGCACGCCGGGATCGTGTTAATCTTTATGGCAAAAAGGGTTGGAGACAAAATACTTCCCTGGGGGACACCCATTTCCTGAGGAAATGGGTCAGAGAATATTGATCCCAGGCGTACCTTAAATGACCTATCTTCCAGGAATTTTTTAATGAAGATAGGTGAGCGACCTAGTAGGCCGAGGTTATGGAAGTTGTTGGACTTAAGGTACCAAACAAGCCTTCGATTGTTCAATCTCTCCATGGTTTTGCAAATAAAGCTTGTTAAAGCAATCGGACGATAGTTGGTAGGATTCGTATGATCTTTGCCCGGTTTAGGGATGGGAATTATTGTGGCTTCATGTCACGAAGGAGGGAAATTCCCATCAACCCAAATCCGGTTAAAAAGATCCAGTAAGATTAGGAGTGTTGAAAAGGGTATATGTTTTAAAATCTGGTAGTGTATTTCATCTGGACCAGTTGCAGTGTCCCGAGCTCGCTTAAACGAATCCCGGAGCTCTGCAATGGAAAAACGATCATTATAGCATTCATCGTTACGGGACTTGAAATTAAGTCGCCTTTTCTCCTGTTGATTCTTAATGCCCCGAAAGGCATCAGAGGAGAAATTGGATGATGAATTGAATGAAAATATACTGGCCAGAGAATAAGCAATATCAGTAAATGTTGTTAAGGTGGTATTATCAACATTTAGATGGTTAACTGATAATGCACTACTTTTACCTTTAATCCTACGAATCCTATCCCATACCGATTTAGAAGTGGTACGAGAATTAATCCTAGAGACGTAACCTTGCCATGAAGACTTCTTTGCTTGGCGTAAGGTTCTACGGGCCTTCGCCCGGACCATCTTGTATGCCGCAATATTCTCCATGGAAGGATGGTTCTTTAGTCGTCTTAAAATACGATCACGCTCTTTTAGAGCAGATTTGCAATCGTCGTTAAACCATGGTTTGTTGAAACGTTTTGGCTTTGTCGTGGTTTTTGGAAACGCCTGCTCAGCTACATCGTGAAGAATTGAAGTGAATAAGGCCATGGGCTCATCTGCATCTTCTAACTCCTTTGCATCAAAAGAGAAGAGACACAAAGATTCGATTATGGGTGTATTGTGTATGGGTCTACCCGCGAGTCTTATCTCAAAGAGCTCGACACCATACACAACCAAGGACTTAGAATAAGTTTAGGAGCATTTCGTACATCTCCAATGGACAGTTTATACGTCGAGGCGCACGAGCCCTCATTGCACAACCGACGTGATAAACTGGCCCTGCAATATGCTACGAAGATTGCATCACTTCCTAATCATATTTCATTTAACACCATGTTTAGACCTTATCATGAACATTTGTATCTGGTGAAACTAAAGTTATTCCACCATTCGGTATTCGCATACAACCCCTTCTGTCTGGGGCTAGTATCAGCCTTGACAGTATTGCGAATACCCCTTTCTTTGATACTCCACCGTGGGCTTTATCTCCCCCAAAGATCGATCTCGATCTTACTCAACATAAAAAGAGAGATACTAGCTCGACGGTGTTCCAGTCTCTCTTTAGAGAGTTAAGGTCTAGTATGGTGATTATGCTCCTATTAACACTAAAGATGGTGATCGGGTAGCTTCGGCTACCGTAACTCCGTCTGAGATCATCCCTGTGTGTCTTCGACCTGCTGCTTCAGTATTTACAGCTGAGCTCCATGCCATTCTTCAGGCCCTGGAGTTCATACAATCCTCTTCATCATTAAAGCATATCATCTTTACTGATTCTCTGTCCTCGCTTCAAGCAATTAACAATAAACAGCTTGAACACCCATTAGTAGCAGATAATTATCGTCTGCTACTATCTTATGAGTTGAAAAGCAAAGACGTCGTCTTTTGCTGGCTCCCCAGTCACGTGGATATAAGGGGGAATGATCAAGCAGATTTTGCTGTCAAAGCTGCTTTAGATCTTCCCCAATCACCCTTTTTAATACCATATAAAGATTTTAAAGCTTCCATAAATCATTACATTTATTGCCGCTGACAACGGTCTTGGGATATTGCAGACACTAAGCCTCTCTTAGAAGATTGGCCAAGCTCCTATAGAACCAACAGGAGAGATGAAGTTGTTTTGTGTCGCTCTCGCATAGGTCATACTTTTTTAACACATATTTTCATCTTAAAGCGAGAGCCTCAACCAAGAATGTGAACACTGTCATGTTCCTTTGACAGTGAAGCACATTTTGATTGAGTGCAAGCATCTCAAAGATACAAGATAACGGCACTACCGTTGTCAATCCCTTTATCAGTTGTTTGCCCAACCGGGGCTATATTGTAAAGCGCTCGACTTTTTAAAAGAGACAAATTTTTATAGAAAATTTTAATTGTATATATCTAATTTTCTTTTTCATGTTTTATATATATTTATGCATAAAGTTTATATTTATTTTTATTTTGACATTTACTGTGATATTTGTTTTTATTTATGTATATATATGATAATAATGTGATAATTTGATTCTAGTTTGTCTCGAAATTCACCATATGTGAGGAAACGCACAGACGACCAACAACAAGTTTTTTACACTGTAAACATCTGTCTGATTAATGATTAATCATGATTATATTCGCGCTTCCACCTCTAGTTGGCATGGCACCTCTGGATAGGAGATAGTGGCGCCTACTCAAACTCGTGGGTTTACTCCGGGTACACCCACGGTAAAGGCCCCTGCGCGTTTGCTTAGATATAAAACATGAAAAATAAGACTTTTCTGCGATATCACCTAACGTTAAACAGTTAACGTCTGGCGTGAAAGACGTATCTTTTTAGCAATCGAGAAAAAAACTATTACAGTATTTCCACTGTTTAAAGGACAATCCCGATTAAAACAGAGTATCAACAATAAGGGTCAATATTTTCTATGGTCGACCTGATAATCGCTTCCCGTGTGCTGTACTTAATAATTAAAGGTAAATTTCTACTAAACATTATTTTTATAACATAAAAGTCTGGTTTAATCCTGATGCCGTATAACACGGGGTGGGACACCGGTCTACACTCCTAGGGGGTGTAGGGGGTGATAATAATATACCCTTCGTATTTCCTGCTGGTCGTAAGAGGCGTCTAAAGGGATCCCTGTAATGGGGCAACGTGTTTGCCGTGCGTTGCTGCCCGTGTCGGTGGAGAGTGGAATCCTGGTGATTGAGTGGGGATTTGGCTTGCGAGCCCTTTTACTGCAAACACATTACTTTGGCCCATGGTTCACCTAGACGGGAGGTCAGAGTGGCCCACTCTGATCAATCGGCTTTTTGTCGTTTTTAGCTCTGTAGAATGTACACCTTCCAGTTTAATGCTCTGTTGTTTTTGCACTCAGCATAATATCTACCTTTGTGTCCTAAGTACATTCTACAGAGCGGCGGCTTGGGTCAATCAGGTTGGCAAGTATTTTTTTTACTTCTGGCTTGAGTATACCCCTCGTCGAGCCCTGAGGCCATGCACTGGTGACCCGTGCTAGTCCTCCCCCTGGTAGGCAGGGAAGTAACCTGAGGGACGACGAGGGGTGAATAATAAAAAAAATTATATTAATGGATCCCCAAAGCCCCTCCACATCCGTGAAAGAACGTAAACAGAAACGTCCGAGTACAGAGGACGTTTCTGATTTATTTTCAAGTAAAAATAAATGTCAAAGTCTTGGCCGAGGTTCCTCTTAATTGAGAGTCCCTCTCGAGACCTATCAAAAGTGTCACCATTTCTAATAACCAAGGGCATAGCTGGCTTGGTCGGCGAACCTAAGGCTATTAAAAAACCAAAGAACGGAACACTCTTAATAGAATGTGCCAAAAACAGCATGCTACCATGCTTTAAAATCATGATTTTTGGCAGACATTCCTATTAAGGTGTCTCCTCATAGGTCTTTGAATTCAAGTAGAGGTGTGAATACGTTGCCGGGACCTTGAAGGCAGCAGTGAGGAGGAAATGGTAGAATACCTTTCTTCTCAAGGTGTACAACACGTTAAAAGAATTAGTGTTCGTCGAGGAGTCAAGGTGATTCCAACAAACACCTACATCCGCACATTCAATCGTCCCGACTTACAAAAAACTCTCAAGGCAGGTTATTTAAACATACCTGTGGATTCTTACATATCCATTCCTCTTCGTTGTTACAAGTGCTAAAAGTTTGGGCACAGCAAGACGGGTAAGGACACCTGCGCTCGTTGTGGTCACGATGGCCACGAGAGCGCTACCTGAGTTTTGTTGTGTGAATTGTAAGGGAAAGCATTTTGCTTATTCCCGTGAGTGTCCCATATGTCAAAAAGAGAAAAGAATCCAACAGGTTATGTCTGAACAAAAGATACCGTATTTCGAAGCTCGAAAGCAGGTTGATTTAATTGCACTTTTTCCCGCAACACCACAAGGGAAATCATTTGCTAGTGCAGTTAAAGCTGCCACCAAATCTATCTCATTTTAGACATACTTAACCTGGCCTGATAAGCAGGAACTTAAAGGGCTAATCCCGATATTTGTTATGGGAATAAAACTGCTTAATTTTGTGTTAAAATCCCTTAAAATATTCGAGTCAAGGGCCGAGCAACTATTTCAGTATTTATGATACGTTTTTAAACGACTTAAATCCGTCAGTCTTCATCTGGAATTTGAGACCAGTGCCCCAAGGTGTATTTTGTGGTATCTGGATTAAACCAAACATTTTTTTAAAAACAAAGTAATGTGTAGTTGAAATTTGCCTTTCTCTATCAAGTACGACACATGGGTTATGCAATCAAGTAACCGTAATCGGTTATAAGGTCACACAACAAACAATGGACACGAAATCTTAAAAAGGTTACGTGTCCGGATAAGCCGTTTTGGCGTTCATGTCCAAACGACTCAATATTTTGAGTTGAAATTTTGAGACAAGGTAAATACACCATTCCCCTATATTTTGGCGTTTTATTTTCATACATTCTAAGACTTTTATTTTTGAGTCTCTGTTTAATTCGGGATTGTCCCTTTAAGACATATGAGGGCTGGATAAACATTACTAATTTCTTACCTGGCTAGGGCACATCGTCCTTGCCGTTATACCTGAAGATGTTGGGACTATCCCCGACACTTCAATTCAGAATGGCAAGGGGTCGCCCCCTTCGCCTTCTGTCGTTCTTGATTCCAGTTTTGCTGGATCAAGTACGCAGCCGAAGGGTAATCCCACCCTCTCAGGAGCAAACTGTCCTCTCCAGGAAAGAGAGGAGGTTATTAAAGTTTAAAGAGAGAGTGAAAAAAGGTTCAAAAGACCCTGTCGCTCTCTATAATAGATTTGGGGATGATCTGATGGACGGTATTGTCATCACGGGTGTCCATATGGACCCCGTCGATAAGCCGTCAAAAAATAAAATTCCCTGACAATGGCTAATTCCATTATTCAATGGAATTGTCGTGGTTTAAAACCAAATTTTAATGAAATTCAATTATTAATTCAAAAATACAACCCTTTAGCTATTTCAATAATTCTGACACTTTGTCTTTTAGACATTTTGCTGGTTATCATCATCATGCAGTTGGTGATGGTAGAGCTCATGGGGGTGTTTCTATTTTTCTTAATGGAGATATCCCTCAGAGTCAAGTCACCCTCAACTCGCCTTTACAAAACCAAATTTTAATGAAGTTCAATTATTAATTCAAAAATACAATCCTTTAGCTATTTGTTTACAGGAAACTTTCTTAAAGAATTCTGACACTTTGTCTTTTAGACATTTTGTTGGTTATCATCATCATGCAGTTGGTGATGGTAGAGCTCATGGTGTGGTTTCTATTTTTCTTAATGGAGATATCCCTCAGAGTCAAGTCACCCTCAACTCGCCTTTACAGGCAGTTGCAGTTAGAGTGACTGTACATATTCCTATAACACTCTGCTCTGTTTATCTTCCACCAAGTTTACATCTTAATCCCAGAGATCTTGATGACCTTGTTGCCCAACTTCCTCCCCCGTTTATTCTTACGGGAGATTTCAATGGTCATCATTCACTCTGGGGTAGTCCAGATGATAGCAACAGAGGTAAACAAATAGCGGACTTCATTAACATTAATAATTTGTGTTTATTAAATGATGACTCGCCTACTTATCTACATCCTGCCACAGCTTCCTTTTCTTCTCTTGATCTCACCATTTGATCTCTGGTTCTGTTTCAGGATTTTACATGGAGAGTAAATAAAGATCTATGTGGTACTGACCACTTTCCTATCTTGATCGATAATAATGGTCCCTCGCCGGTCGAAAGGCCTCAGTTGCAACTCAAAATATTGAGTCGTTTGGACATGAACGCCAAAACGGCTTATCCGGACACGTAACCTTTTTAAGATTTCGTGTCCATTGTTTGTTGTGTGACCTTATAACCGATTACGGTTACTTGATTGCATAACCCATGTGTCGTACTTGATAGAGAAAGGCAAATTTCAACTACACATTACTTTGTTTTTAAAAAAATGTTTGGTTTAATCCAGATACCACAAAATACACCTTGGGGCACTGGTCTCAAATTCCAGATGAAGACTGACGGATTTAAGTCGTTTAAAAACGTATCATAAATACTGAAATAGTTGCTCGGCCCTTGACTCGAATATTTTAAGGGATTTTAACACAAAATTAAGCAGTTTTATTCCCATAACAAATATCGGGATTAGCCCTTTAAGTTCCTGCTTATCAGGCCAGGTTAAGTATGTCTAAAATGAGATAGATTTGGTGGCAGCTTTAACTGCACTAGCAAATGATTTCCCTTGTGGTGTTGCGGGAAAAAGTGCAATTAAATCAACCTGCTTTCGAGCTTCGAAATACGGTATCTTTTGTTCAGACATAACCTGTTGGATTCTTTTCTCTTTTTGACATATGGGACACTCACGGGAATAAGCAAAATGCTTTCCCTTACAATTCACACAACAAAACTCAGGTAGCGCTCTCGTGGCCATCGTGACCACAACGAGCGCAGGTGTCCTTACCCGTCTTGCTGTGCCCAAACTTTTAGCACTTGTAACAACGAAGAGGAATGGATATGTAAGAATCCACAGGTATGTTTAAATAACCTGCCTTGAGAGTTTTTTGTAAGTCGGGACGATTGAATGTGCGGATGTAGGTGTTTGTTGGAATCACCTTGACTCCTCAACGAACACTAATTCTTTTAACGTGTTGTACACCTTGAGAAGAAAGGTATTCTACCATTTCCTCCTCACTGCTGCCTTCAAGGTCCCGGCAACGTATTCACACCTCTACTTGAATTCAAAGACCTATGAGGAGACACCTTAATAGGAATGTCTGCCAAAAATCATGATTTTAAAGCATGGTAGCATGCTGTTTTTGGCACATTCTATTAAGAGTGTTCCGTTCTTTGGTTTTTTAATAGCCTTAGGTTCGCCGACCAAGCCAGCTATGCCCTTGGTTATTAGAAATGGTGACACTTTTGATAGGTCTCGAGAGGGACTCTCAATTAAGAGGAACCTCGGCCAAGACTTTGACATTTATTTTTACTTGAAAATAAATCAGAAACGTCCTCTGTACTCGGACGTTTCTGTTTACGTTCTTTCACGGATGTGGAGGGGCTTTGGGGATCCATGAATATAATTTTTTTTATTATTCACCCCTCGTCGTCCCTCAGGTTACTTCCCTGCCTACCAGGGGGAGGACTAGCACGGGTCACCAGTGCATGGCCTCAGGGCTCGACGAGGGGTATACTCAAGCCAGAAGTAAAAAAAATACTTGCCAACCTGATTGACCCAAGCCGCCGCTCTGTAGAATGTACTTAGGACACAAAGGTAGATATTATGCTGAGTGCAAAAACAACAGAGTATTAAACTGGAAGGTGTACATTCTACAGAGCTAAAAACGACAAAAAGCCGATTGATCAGAGTGGGCCACTCTGATCTCCCGTCTAGGTGAACCATGGGCCAAAGTAATGTGTTTGCAGTAAAAGGGCTCGCAAGCCAAATCCCCACTCAATCACCAGGATTCCACTCTCCACCGACACGGGCAGCAACGCACGGCAAACACGTTGCCCCATTACAGGGATCCCTTTAGACGCCTCTTACGACCAGCAGGAAATACGAAGGGTATATTATTATCACCCCCTACACCCCCTAGGAGTGTAGACCGGTGTCCCACCCCGTGTTATACGGCATCAGGATTAAACCAGACTTTTATGTTATAAAAATAATGTTTAGTAGAAATTTACCTTTAATTATTAAGTACAGCACACGGGAAGCGATTATCAGGTCGACCATAGAAAATATTGACCCTTATTGTTGATACTCTGTTTTAATCGGGATTGTCCTTTAAACAGTGGAAATACTGTAATAGTTTTTTTCTCGATTGCTAAAAAGATACGTCTTTCACGCCAGACGTTAACTGTTTAACGTTAGGTGATATCGCAGAAAAGTCTTATTTTTCATGTTTTATATCTAAGCAAACGCGCAGGGGCCTTTACCGTGGGTGTACCCGGAGTAAACCCACGAGTTTGAGTAGGCGCCACTATCTCCTATCCAGAGGTGCCATGCCAACTAGAGGTGGAAGCGCGAATATAATCATGATTAATCATTAATCAGACAGATGTTTACAGTGTAAAAAACTTGTTGTTGGTCGTCTGTGCGTTTCCTCAAAACATTTCAAATTTGTGCTAATTTTACATTAAGAGATTTAGTATGTAAAACTAAAGTTATAGGGTATAGGAAGGTCATCCAAATTCAAAGAATCTTAGTTTAGGAAGTTTCTTCTTTTGCTATTTCATGTGGAGGTATGCTGAAGATGTAATTAATTTAATGCATTTACCCTACTGTCGAAAACAAAATGTAGAGGTTCTCGTAGAAATAAGTCCCCACGACAATTTGTTATTAACTAGAAAAGTGACTATATATCTATACATAATTTAACGTGTGAACGAACCTTTAAAAGTAATATAAGGAGGTGAAAGTATAGCGTGTTTAAATCTGTCATCTTTTAATTTGAAATACATATAAAGGGTCTATCTTTCTATTATAGTCCATATACATAAATCTGCTTTTAATGATTGCTAAGCGTATAAAGGAGAAACACATGTTTAGAAAATTATTGGATTTACTTTCTTCAAGTACTGGGATTCCAAATAAGGTCCACGTAAGCAATTGTTATTGTGTAAATCCAAAGGGGTAGAAATCCATCAAAAGCAAGTGATTTTTTACAACTTTTTTGTTACACATTGTACAATATGGCTGTTGAATAATACGAATTCTACAAAGCCTTTTGTTGGTAAATATAACGTTATGGCATATTTTATCATCATTTAGAATTACATTCAGCACTTTTAAAACGATTAAAGACATTTTGCCTTACATTTGGCCATTTAACGTGAAAATTAAAGTTCCTCGAGATTTCTGCTGAAATGGGTTCTTTAAATATGATATTAATTAGAGATCTGTAGAAAAATCGGAATGAGCAGTTAGATATTAACAATAGTTTGTCGTTATGAATTAAATATAAAACATTTTCATTGTTGGTAAAACCAGATTGGCTGTTAAATAGGTACATATCGATTTAGGTTGATTTTATTCCAGGATGACAGTAGGAACTTATAGCATTCTGGTATTTTAGGGGACCTTTTAGGCACATAAATCATGAAGAAAGCTTATATAGTCAAATTCATATTAAAGGGCTAATCTCGATATTTTTGGGGTGGAATAAAACTGCTTAATTTTGTGATAAAATCCCTTAAAATATTCGAGTCAAGGACCGAGCAACTACTTCAGTATTTATGATACGTTTTCAAATGATTAAAATCCGTCAGTCTTCATCTGGAATTTGAGACCGGTGCCCCAAGGTGTATTTTGTGGTATCTGGATAAAACCAACCATTTTTTTTTAATAAAAATAATGTGTAGTTGAAATTTGCCTTTCTTTATAAAGTACGGCACATGGGTTATTCACTGCATAGCCTTCTCAAGTAACCGTATTCGGTTATAAGGTCACCCAACGAAACAATTGACCGAAATCTTAAAAGGGTTACGTGTCCGGGTAAGCAGTTTGGGCGCTTATGTCCAAACGACTCAGTATTTTGAGTTGAAATTTTTTCATACATTCTCAGTCTTTTTTTTGACCCTCTGTTTAATTCGGGATTGTCCCTTTAAGGTACATTTTGAGAATGTGTGCCATTAGATACTTCCAAACTGCAGACACAGATTTGTTGCAAAACAGCTTAAGGTAAGAAGCCGTTTGCTTACTTACAATATCTGGGATATTCAGGCCACCTTGTGAGTGGTGCCTGACAGTTGTTGTAGATTTGATTAAAGGAGGTTAAACAAACCTCCTTTAATCAAATCTACAACAACTGTCCACAGTTTCCACAGAAACGATCAAATAGATTTATCGACTGACATGTGCATTTCGAATATAATCATGATTTATCGACTGACGTTGGGTGAAACCCATTCCTCTCAAGCCCCCGACAAGTAAATAATAAGGCAAAGGATGATATGAAAATGGTCATGTGTTATAATTATTCATAAATGACGAATAAAAAATACAATATAAACGAAAGATAAACAACATAAACAATTAATGAATAAACAAACAAACATGCATAATATACCAAATTTTCAATCACATAATATAAGGATTGAAAAAAACAGTAAAATAAATTATTTTCAAAACATTTTAAATAAAGTAACATTGCAACTATATACAGCAATTGAATGAGACATAGACGGGGTCATCGAAGATGAAACCGACCAAGGTATGACAGGCCGAATCTTCAGTCAAGGTCTCTGTTATACCCCCAATCCCGTAACATTAATTATTACTATGGCTGATGTAGGAAGAGCACTCATGCGTCTACCTAACTTATAACTGGCGGACTGGTATGCGGATGTATTTTTTGTACGCGTCTGAATTGCATTTTCCCATTCTCTGAATGGCTTCCAGAACAGGCCGCAGATGCTGCGCCGATTCGGAAACTATGTGCCTTGTATAAGTGTGTGTTAAGGCCTGCTACCTTAAGTAACAGTTTGAGGTAATTAGTAAATTGATGTCGAGATACCCCCGAGTGGTCTAGCCAAGCAAACAATGGGCCCTTAAATGGTCCTCTGAGTTGCATAAAAGTCAACTACGCACTCACTGGACAGAGCTGAGGAACTGTTCCTTAAGCGAGATGTAATGGGAAGAAATTGCCTGCACTATGTTTAAAGTTCTGTAGCGAAATGTCTACTAAGCCAGGTAGAAATTGCCTGCACTATGTTTAAAGTTCTGTAGCGAAATGTCTACTAAGCCAGGTAACATACTCGGTAACAATCGAAATTGACCATTTTCAAATTGTAGGACGTTTTTTCTGTTGTCCGCCGCTGAGATTTCTCCAATGCGCAGAAACGCTCTCAGCGGACATTTCTTGAAGTAACTAAAACCGAGTAGGTCCAAGGATTCTATGAGTTTTTTTTTCAAAATGCATGGCGTTATTGACAATCTGGCGTCTCTGGATGGTTTATTTTTTTTAGAAAGCCTCGCTTAATTTTCTGCACGAGGAAGTGGTTATCAAAACTTGGAAAACCTTTTATTTGGTTAAAGTAGCTGAGTACTGATATGTACATAGCTACAGTGGAATATGCCCGTTTGATACTGTAGCAATGGGCAACGAAGGTTAAAGTTACATTGTGGGATATTTTTCTAACGAGTTGGCCATTCTTGCTATAACAGTTCAAAAATAGATGATGAAAGACGAATATATTAGAAATTCAGTCAAATTACTTTATTCTGCATTGATTTATTAGCGTTATAATATTTGACTAGAAATGGGAGCCAAATCCATCTTCACCCTTTCCGATAATATCCGATCGTTTGAGTGACAGGCGTTAACCCCACCTACATAATCTCGATTATCAAGCGCTGTCTGCTATGTTAAAACGGTATCTAATGACGCGGAAATAGCCTCGATCAGCACTGCCTTTTATTGATAGTTTCCGGATAATGACGTTAACATAACGGTGAAGTTACGGAGCTTGGGGCGCCATATATTTGAATCAATTAGTCAGTGAATTCCTATTAAAATCCAAGCTGTAGCCTAGCCATCCGTGGGTCTACAGAGTTGATTTTGGGCTTGTTGTCTAAATGAAGATCTAATTTATAATTTCTATAACATCTGAAGACTAAACTTAGACCTGCGATAGGCAGATTTAGCTCTTGAATAATGTGACTTTAAGATGTGGTCAATTCTGACCGGAAAGGATGAAGCACCCGGAAAGTGGCCATGGATGAAGGCCAGATACATTTTCTTAACCTGTCCATACTGTCTCTGTGAAGAGTTGGAAAGAGATGACTTCAGCAACGAGTCAGCTAGATCATTTAATAAGAGAACCTTTGGTGATATCCTTTGTTTAGACAGGAAGGGTGCGGCATCTAAAAAGTAAGAGATTTGTAACTACTAAACCAATATATATGTTACAGTCAGAGCAAGTGGGAATGCACGGATGTAGGACTGTGGTCCATTTCTGGGAATTGCGCGTGAAAGGAAACGAATTTTAGCCTAGATAACAGGTCTGCTGCTGTGTTTTCTATGCCTGTGTTATGCTGTGCCATGAAAAGTATGTCAAAGTTCAGTGATGCATTATGAATCTACGCAACAGTTTCATAATATTTGTGTCTATTTGTGTCAATAAATGCACGACTGCTATGTTGTCACAGTGAAACAGAATGCATCTGTTGGTGAGTTGCGGTGCCCATACGTCTACAGCTAGGACGATTGGGAATAGTTCACGAATTGTAGTGTGTGTAGAATTGAAACTATCGCCCATGATGCTACAAACCATTGATTTTGAAATATACAGGCAACGCCTGTAAAACTAGCGTCCGAATACAGCTCTAATTTGTCTGAAGACAACCAAATGTCGGGCAGAAGAATCGCTTTACCATTAAATTTATTGGAAAATCGAGCCCATGTATAAATGTCAGCTAGTGCCTCTTTGTTAAGGCGCCTACGATGAAAAGATTTCCTGAGCCCCATGGTCAGGTTGATAATCCTACGTAGAAATACTCGTCCCGGCACAATAACTTGGCAGGTCAAGGAACCCAATCTAAGATTGTAATTCTGTGTGGTCCGTCTTTTATTTTGAAAATGTAATAACAGCTGCCTTAATTTGTTAAGTTTATCTGTTGGGAGTGGGATTTCATTGGCTAGTGTATCAATTTCAATGCACAGAAATTGAATGGTCGTGCATGGGCTTGACTGTTTTGTCTGGGTGAAGTGGCACGCCCAAGTCCCTACAGATATTAACAAAACTATTAAGGCTCATTTCGGGTGGACCCGAGGCGGGTGGACCGAGGAAAATAAAGTCATCAATAATATGTACGCATTTAGTAGGTTTAAATTTATTCTCCATGATCCAATGAAGGGCGTGACTAAATTTCTCAAATAAGTTACATGAATAACTGAGGCCAAATGGTAAGGTTTTGTCATAATAGTATTTGTTTTCAAACGTAAATCCCTGTAGGTAGAAATATGCTGGATGTATGGGAATTATTTTAAACGCGTTTTGTATGTCTGTTTTTGCCATACACAATAATAAGACAAAAATATTATTAATTTTGTATTTATTAACAAGTCCAACTGTGAAATAAATTTAGAAAAAAACCCAGTGATAATAATAAGAATGCATAATAGGATTTGTAGAAGACCTCAAAATATTCACAACAATAAAACCCAATTAAAATCTCATTTATTCATAAAATATTACTAAAAATTAAAATAGAAAAGATATGTATGCAGCCTACACACAGTATACATATATATATTTTATAATGTTAAACGCCCATTCGACCCAAACTAGGTCATTTTTGGACTAATGTATGGTTTTCAATTTTAATTTCAATAATTTACTTGCGCGTAGGGGTCTTGAGCAGTGGGAGGAAACTGGAGTGCCCAGAGGAAACTAACGAGGTTGAGAAGGCGCCCCTATCTCCATGTCAGATACGCTCACACTAGGGCTCGAAACCACAGTCGCAAGCCAGAGATTGAAGTGCGGCACTCTAGACCTGGAGGCCATCCTAGTTCAGCTCTAAACGTCGGTCTCATTACACTCACCCTGAACGTTCAGGGATTGTCCCATTCAATCAATGTCGAAAAAAAGTTGGAGAACAGTCAATTTTGCTGGACAACTTTTCACTGCTAACCGACGGGGTGTCAATCCGTGTGATTGACATTCCTTGTATGACTGACATTCCTGAAAATGGACGTTGACCTGCAGTTAGAGTGCCATGGCGGGGAAGCGTAACTTGATGGGAGGGAACGTATTTTTAACAGCGTGTTGTGTCGCTCATACTGTCTCTAGCGAAGTAAGCAAGGTCTAATTTTCTCACTAAGATGTTCGTTTACATTGTACAGGCGCCCATACGGATTGACACCCCATCGTTTGGCAGTGAAAAGTTGCCCAGTAAAATTGACATTAATTGAATGTGACGGTCCCTGAATGCTCAGGGTGAGTGTAATGAGACCGACGTTCAGATCTGAACTAGAGGCCATCCCGGAACAAAATGGGTGTATATACACTGTTAAAATGGCAAACACATACACAAATGAGGCGGATGGCAATGTACAATATATTGTACGTTACATAATCAGTTTGATATACGAGTTGATTTTCCGGCATATAATACAAACAGTAAGGAAGAACACCACTGGTAGACGATGATAACGGTCGATGGGATCTTAATCTCTTTTTTGGTGATGGAGTCGAAGGACTATGTGGTCGGGTCTCTGGTGCTGCTATAGATGCCCCCCCCCTTTCAACGCTCTCTTTTCAGAACGTTGTTTATCACAGAAGCGAGAATAGCATTTGACGTGATAACCATATACCTTCGGTGCTTCCTCTTTTGAACCTACAAAAAGTTAAAATTAGAGTCCACCTTTGAATAAAGTTTTCAAAAAAATAAATGCATATGAATTATGACCTAGTTTTCACAATTTGCAGTATCTAGTCCGTTTGAAATAGATCTCCTGCAATATCAAAATAAACTTAGATATTGCTTTAACATTTATCTTCCACATGTCATTATATTTTATTTATATTATAAGCGGGGGTGGGGTTGGCCTAGTGGTCTTGAGTGCCGCGCCTCGACCTCTACGAGTTCTTCGGTTTCTTCCTGCAGTAATGATCGAAGTCATTCCCACGATCTGTGCCAAGGCCCAAATTGGAAAAAGGCCTTAAGCCGAATTTGCTACCCTTGTAAAATGATGCGAATATTATAGCTGGCCGGTCACCTCTGGCTTGCGGCTGTGGTTTCGAGGCCTAGTGTGAGCGCATGTGACATGGAGATAGGGACGCATTCTCAACCTCGTGGGTTTCCTCCCACTGCTAAAGACCCCTACACGCAAGCGAATTATTGAAATAAAAATTGAAAACCATATGTCCCAAAGTGACCTAGTTTGTGCTGAGTGTACGTTAAACCCCATTTCTCTCTATATATATTATTAGTAGTATTACTGAGTCGAATATGTTGTTCGATCTTTGTTAAGCTATACTGCCTTGATACTGTCTTGACTTCTTTCTGTGGGGTTTGCGGATGTGATAATTATCGCGAACGACTACACTTGCATTACACAAATTCTCAATGTCTTGTTCTCAATCTTAAGGTAGTTTATAATTGTTTCAATATTTAATAACATGTTGGGTTGAATTTATTTTTTTCATTTTTCTAGGCTATATTTAGGTTCGACTTAAACTGGTTGAGAGTGCTTGAATTAACCACAAATGCTGGCAATGAATTCCAGTCATTTATAAAATGAAAACAATTTTTTTTAACATCTAGTCTTGCACCAGTCTTTTGTAATTTTAAATTGTGTCCTCTAGTTTGTTCTAGTATCTTTATTTAGTTTTAGAATGTCCTTATTAACAAGTCAATTGTGTCTTTTCCACTAAGAATTCTGTAGACCTATATAACATCATAGCGTTTCTGACTGAGACAGATTAATAAGCTACCGGCACATATGTTGTTTCCGAATCCATGTATAATTTAGTGTTTATTGTATTTCGTATGCAAATATAGACTAAATAAATACTGTTTAGACCAAGAAGGTGCCCGTCATAAATGCATAGACATATAAAGAATCCGTAGTCATGTCAGTGTAAGAACATGAGACAAAGAGAGAAAAAAAATAATATAATGTACTTAAGGCCTACCTTCAAACACATCACGATAAGAAACGGCAATTTTCTGCTCTTCTCCGTCGAGATTTTGCCACGAGAAGCGTAGTTCACAACAGAATTCCAACTGGTATCATTAAACTGAACTAATTTGCCAGGATCCTTGATAGCTTGGTGAATAAGGCACTTCATAATTCGAGAAACTTAGTCAAGATGATAAAGAAAAAGAAAAACACGCGGTTTTGTTGATATTTACATAAGTGCCCGTATTAACGATTTTTCTGATTGCTGATTGGCTAAAATCCCGGGTCCTGAACTTTCTGGTGCAAATTCTCCTAACCTTTTCACCGACGCATTAATATGGCGGTGAAAAAGACAAAGTCCGCGAAAACAAAATAATTAAAAATTATATTTTTTTTTTGAAGCAGTCACTTTTGAAGAAGGCGGTGTGAAGATATGGTAGTATTCGTTCTATGTATTTTTAAATTAATCTATGAAGAGAAATTGCCGAAACAAAGCCTTTCTACGAAAGTGAACAATAACTCACTCCAGTCCACGGCCTACGAGCCCTAAAGGCGAACTGCATAAATTAGGAAAGGGTTTTTGATTAAATGGGCCTGCGACTCGTCCGGCCAAGATTTCGTTCATAATTTTTTGTTTATGATCTAAAGATAAGTTTGTGTTGGTGTGATCTTATGTGATGGAATGGTAAAGCCAAAACGGAAGCCATCGATCAAGAATTTTTTGGCATCACAATTATATTTCCAAATATGCGTAAATTATGATGTGATCGGTAACACAATAGAAAACGTAAGCCCCGCCCACGAGTGATCACCGGTGAGTTATACACTTGCCGATAAAATGTTTTATGTACATGAATGATTTTAATCATTAATCAGACAGATATTTACAATGTAAAAGATAGTAAGCTGGCACTGCCAGGCAGGATACGGGAGATGGATAGAGAAGAAGCAATACGGAAAGTGATTTTTCCTACAATCAAAGGCCATAGTTCATAAAGTTACAATTTGATATGCGCCAATATCGAAAAGAATCAAGATCTTTAGGTTATAAACATGCATTTCAAGTTTCATTAAAATCAAATTAAAATTGTGACCTCTACAGGGTCCACAACTTTGATATACCATATTTTTACACTATTCACGTACAAACAGGGTCCATTTTGTCTGGCAATTAGGGTCCGATTTTCTAGAAATAAACTCAACCTTCCGTAGGGTGTAACGGTGATAGAGTCAAACCTTTTTATACGCCCACATTTTCATGTGGACGTATTATGTCGTCGCCCCTGTCCGTCCGGACGTCCATCCGTCCGTCCACAATTGTTTGTGGACTCTCTACAGGTCACAATTCTTGTCCGATTTTGACGAAACTTAAAATATAGGTTTATCCCCAAAAGATCTCGGCTGCTTTCGATATTGGCATGTATCGGATCAAAACTTCATGGATTATGGCCCCTGATTGTACACCTATTTTAGCTCGTGGTACCTCTGGAGGTTACAATTATTATCCGATTTGAAAAACCGTTCGATTATTTCACCGTTACACCCTAAGGAAGGTTGAGTTCAAATTTCGCAAAAATCGGACCAAAATTACCATACAAAATGGCCGCCGTTCGTACGCAAATACTGTTAAATAATGGTATATCAAGGTTGTGGACCCTGTAGAGATCACAATTTTAATTCAATTTTGATGAAACTTGAAATACACGGTTATAACCCAAACATCTTGGTTCCTTTAGATATTTGCGCATATCGGATCGTACCTGAATTACGGCCCCTGATTATACGCAAAATCGTCTTTGTTTAGCTTGTGGTCCCTCTGGAGGTCACAATTATTATCTGATTTAATAAATAGTTTGATTATATCACCGTTACACTTTAAGGAATGTTGAGTTCGAATTTCGGGAAAATTCGGAACAAAATTGCCATACAAAATGGCTGCCGTTTGTACGCGAATACTGTTCCTTTCGTTATTTTCACATATCAGATCATAACTTCCTGAATTATGGCCCCTGATTTTCCGAAAAATCGCCTATGGTCCCTCTGGAGGTCACGATTATTATCCGATTTAAAAAAAACTTGACTCTATCACCGTTACACCATACGGAAGGTTGAGTTTGAATTTCAGAGAAATCGGACTATAATTGCCAGACAAAATGGCCACCGTTTGTACGCTAATAGTGTTAAAATATGGTATATCAAGGTTGTGGACCCAGTATAGGTCACAATTTTAATTCGATTTTGATGAAACTTGAAATGCATGTTTATAACCTAAAGATCTTGATTCTTTTAGATATTTGCGCATATCAAATTGTAATTTAATGAATTATAGCCTTTGATTGTAGGAAAAATCACTTTCGATTTTGCTTGTTCTCTAACCATCTCTCGAAAATGTGGGGGTATCCTGCCTGGCAGTGCCAGCTTACTATCTTTTTTAAATCGGATAACCATCGTGACCTCCAGATGGACCATAGGAGATTTTTCAGACAATCGGGAGCCATAATTCAGGAAGTTTTGATCCGACATGTGCAAATAACGAAATGAACCAAGATCTTTGGATTATAACCATGCATTTCAAGTTTCACAAGCTAAAACGAGAGACAGAGAACAAGGAATACTGAAAGTGATTTTTCCTACAATCAAAGGCCAAAATTCATTAAAATACAATTTGATATGCGTAAATATCGAAAGGAATCAAGATCTTTGGGTTATAAACACACATTTCAGTAGATTTCAAATTCATTTGGGGATCACGTTGCTAAGATGCTAGCCCGCCTGGAGGTTGGGTGTTGGGTCTCTGCATTGGTCGAGAAAGTTCATCCAGATTTTCCAGAGGGCCTGATAAGGACAGCTGTCTAGTCGTTCGGATGAGACGAAATACTTATCTGTAGAGCGCCACAACAAATTGTGGACGGACCTCTGGACATCGACTTGTGCAACATATGCGGCTTGACATATTGAACGAAATACTAATCATGTTGCACTTTTAATAAACTTGAGATGACAATCTGGAAATAATGTTAGCGTTGTACAGGATTTTTTGTTCATTGATTTGATTAGTGTCATGCTGTCCTGACACCCACCCCCTCCTGTCATGCTAATACATGGTATCTTCAGCTTTGTATACATGTACATGTTGCAGACCAACCCCTTCCATCACCTGTAATGGTGTGGTAAAACAGTAAGAAAAACTTGCATAGTTCGCGACAATAGGACTTTTTGATTGAAAAAGAGAGCAATGTGTTTTAAAAAAGACTTTATAATCCACAAACACATGATACAGTATATATATTTTACGATAAGAGAAAAATAAGTAAATAGATGTTGGTTAATCAATCACCATCTTCTATACCATAAACCATAAAACCATTAAATATAAATTATGATGACATTCGTGACAGCTACAGACACACAAACATATTATATGCTTGCCCTGAAAATACATAGAATAGTTGCCATTATTTTTGTGTAAAAAAATAACCAATATTTCTGACAATATTACATTACAGTATTGCATATTTAAATACGTACATTACTATATTTCAAACAAAATATTCTTATAGTTATACTCATACCTCACTTGCAAAGTTACATAATCAAAAAATTAAATGAAATATTTATTAATTAATAAGCTTACCTTTTGTGGAATTTTTCTACATTAATACATGGTATTAATAATCTTTTATTATCTGTATTCACAGATAATATCTTCAGCTTTATACACTGTAAACAGTGTAATACAGCTTTTTTTTCAAACAATGTCTGCCAATAATACAAGAGTATTATAAGCTGACATATTTTGCTTAATACACTGTATGGCAAACACCAACAGCTTTTTTCTTTCCATTCTCCCCAAAAAAATTATTGAAGAATTAGATCAAACATAATTTTCAAATAAATACTTATCTGGACAGGCCCCCCGACTCCCCTACACCTGCCATGCTAATACAATATTATTAAGCTGATATCTTCTGCTTTACACACTGTAAACAGTGAAATAGAGCTTTATCTTTCCAAATTGCATTTTTCTATACTATAACACACCAAGGACATAGTGATATAGCCAGTGAATGATTTACAGTAAATGTTCTTGCACTGAGCAACAACATTATCTTTTCTTATATAGAAATGGACAGGCTTCCCTGACTCCCCTACACCTGTCATGCTAATACATAGTTTGATTTAGCAATCTTACAATATCATTGCCAATAATACCAGAGCATATTAAAAGCTGATACCTTCTGCTTTATACACTGTAAACAGTGCATTAGAGCTTTATATTTCTAACAAACTTTTTTTCCCTGCATATTAAATTACACACCAAGGCCACATTGAAATGGTCGGTGGATGATTTACAGTAAATGTTTTTGCAATGAGCAACAACATTATGTTTTCTTATATAGAAATGGACAGGCTCCCCTGACTCCCCTACACCCGTCATGCTAATACATAGTTGTTTTAGCAATCTTACAATATCATTGCCAATAATACCAGAGCATATTAAAAGCTGATATCTTCTGCTTTATACACTGTAACCAGTGCATTTAGAGCTTTATATTTCTAATTTGCTTTTTTTTTCTATACTATTACACATCAAGTCCACAGTGACGTGGCAATGGAGGATTTACATAGTTACTACCACAGTAGTTCACATCATCATTATTTCCTTCATGTGCTGGCGATAACCAGCAGCGTTTCTCTTTCTGTTCTTCAAAGATAAACCCTGAAGAATATAATCTGCAAACATACATACATAAACACCACAGTCATAACCGTTATCTTGTATAGTTATGTTTCTTTCCATTATTGTTTTCCATGTGTTTGATCGTACTGTCTCAATCTCATTAATAAAACTGAGCAGCGTGTTCAAACATATAGCACCTCTACTAAAACTTCCAAGTGAATCAAAGTACTTGATAGTTTTTGACCTCACATATACTACCAACAAGCTCCAGTGACTTGTAGTGTACACTGGAAGTAGTATCATATCATATTGTAGAATATTTCTACCACGGGAGAATTCTACTGCATTTCTTAAATTTCCCTGTATTCTGTAACAGAAAATTTCTTCAGCTAATATTTGCTTGCCTTCATTCCTTTCTCTTTCTTGCAGGTATTTCATATACACATTTATTACTTGATCATTTAACCACTGTCTTGGAAGAAGAGTTGCTAGATCTCTTCTGGTTATCTGATAGCCATACTTTCTGATTATTACATCGTCAGCCTGCATTTTGTTTTGAATGCTAGTCTTTCTGATTTCTTTAGAAATTTTTTTTGATGGAATCTTTTTGTCCACAAAATAATCTCTTTTAATTTCCTTAACACTATGGGGTTTCCACATATTTTCATTTTGAGTATTACAAACAACAGGAATGTTGTTATCTACATTATTCTCATTATTACTTAATGTTTCGTTACTGATTATCAGATAAATTTTTCCTGAACCCCAGACCTTGTGTGATCTTTTGGTAGATCAGTGTATATCAAATCTATCACTGTATCTGAATCAGTGGTAGGTTCATCAATCAGCTGGTTCATGTCCATAAACATTTCCCCGACCTTAGATGTTTTACCCTTTTCAAATTGCATATTAAAATCACCAAGAACTATAGTGAAATCAGTTTTATTTGATGTTTTGTTCATATCTGTAACAGTTGAACAAAACTGACTTTCAGACACTTTAGGGGGTTTATATATCCCAAGTATCTTGCAAGATTTCTTTATATTGCAAATTTCAATATTTAACGTTATAACGTTCATTTCAATACCATTCATATTGAGTGGTTTAACAACAATTTCTTCCAGTTTCATGTCATTATTGACATAAACAGCCATGCCATGATGGGTTTTCATTTTTTCTGTACAAGCATCATTTCTATACAAGGTATAACCAGGTATGTTATACATATCTGAATTTACACTTGCTTTTACTCTTGTCTCTGCCAGTATGACGACAGATGCATTTATTTTACAAAGGCTTGCTTTTACATCTTCAAAATATTTCTGCAGTGATCTAACATTATGATAAACCACAATTATTTTATCTGAGCTCACAGAACTCAAATCTCGCGTTCTGCACACGACTTTACGTGTTGTACGCAATTCATTCATTTCTACCTTGACATCATTACTGATTGATATTTTGTTTTCGTTCAGGTTTATGATGTGCAAACCTTCAATAGTTTTCACCCTGCTTAATCCAACATAATGAATATGTGGAGTTTTCCTACCTTCGAAATCAACGACCACGCTTTCTAAAGTATCCCCTTGTGATCGGTGAACAGTTTTAGCAGCAGCTGGTCTCAAAGGTATTTGCATTCTCATTACTTCTGCATTTTTGTATTTCCCAACTCTAAACTGTCGTGAAACAGCCAGAATAGGTGTCCACAGGGCACCAATTTCGGCACTGAAATGATTTTTATAATCTATTCTAGTTAACTTCCCAACATCTGGATTTTCAAACTGGACCCAGACTACGGTGTTACTTGCTGATCTAGAAGCGCCTGACTGGATTTTTTTTACCGTGCAAGACGCCCCATTTGTCAATCCATCATCCAATCTAGCATTTAAAGCTATTTCACATTTCAAGCCAATTACCAACCCTAAAGCTGAATGTAACTGCATGGTTTTTCTCGGATCTTCTGGAATTTTCTCTAGTACAGCTTTGCCCACAGCTTGCGAAGCAGACCCAACTATACTATCTTTTGCTAAAATTACAATTTTTTCACCCACCATGTTATCAAAAACTATATCATTAAAGTTTTTCATCTTTTCATTACTTAAAAAGAGATGTTGTATGTGAAAAGGATACTCACTCTCTTCATTAACTTTCAACAATCTTGATTTAAGAATGTTCATATCATTACATTTTTCTTCTTCAGATATATAATTGCCTTCTCTTAATCTTTTCAATAGCTCAGCAAAGGCTTTGCTATCTTTTTGTCTCATAATTTCTGTTAGTTCATACATGCAGAAATTATCTTTCCATATATTATTCGCTAATGGCCCATAGGCACTACCGAGATTTTCAAATATATAACCATCAAATACAGGTTTCAATTGAAACAGATCTCCAACACAGATAACATGACATCCACCGAATAACAGTGGACTGCCTTTGATATCTTGAAATCTTTTATTTACAAAATTTATCATTCCACATCCTACCATGGATATCTCATCAATAAAGACAACTTTCAAACCTCCAAGGCTACTTCTTAAAGTATTTAATCTGCTACTATCTAAGCTTTTATATTGCAAAGACTGACACACAGGGATCTTTAGCGCACTGTGCAAAGTACTACCATTGATGTTGTAGGCGGCCTTGCCAGTTGGCGCCAACAATATTTGCTTAATAATTTCAAAATCATCACCTGCTTTAGTTTTGTAATACCTCAACAAACTTTGATACAAAGCAGTTGTTACAAAACTTTTGCCCACACCAGCTCCGCCACTCAAGAATCTAAAAACCTGATTCTGTGACCGTTTTATTTCCATCAAGGTATCATATACAAAATATAGCTGTTTCTCATTCAATGATCTCATCAGAGATCTATAATTTTCGTCGGGCATTTCATACAATGCCACTTGATCAACATTACTTTCAGTGGGAAGTCCCAAATCCATACCAATATCATATTCGTATTTGGTAGGCTCACACTTTCAGAATCTTTCTTAAAATCTAAGTAACAGGTGCCTGTTGATCCCAGGCATCTTCCAAATTCTGGCCTTCAGCGAGAAGAGCTGCATCTACAGCATCCCTATTCGCATCATATTGCCTAATTTGCTCAACTATTATTTCTTCCATTTCTTCATATCTGGCTTGAAAGGAATTAAATCCTCCCAATAAATCAATTTCTTCATCCCTCCAGTTGGAATACAACATGAGGAGTTCTCTGTAATGTTTCTCGGGCTCCTTGTCAACATTAAAATTGACATACCTAATCACTCTTGCCACAGCCCTTTTCTTTATCATAGATTTTTTAATTATTTTCTTTGGTTGAGAAGATTTTTCCTCTCTTAAGTCTTCATCGTCCCGATCAGAGTTGTGCTCCATTTGGTTTTCAACTAATGTCTGGTCATTTTCTACTAGCTTGGACCGTTTAATGTAGGTATTTTTCCTATCGTACCAAGCAATGTAATCAGCCAGACTTACATTTTCTAACTGCTTTGAACGGTTTTTATACCGATCTAGATAATTACTCGATTGGATATTTTCGTCTTTATCGTCAAGGTTCTCTAGTTGAGGAGCGGTGTTAATAAACACAACCTCCCTCGATGCTTTTCTCATAGGAAGTTGCAGTACGATATATGCGGCTTCCTGGGCACTAATTTCGACATTATTCAGAAACTTATTGCCAATTATCTTAACTTGGTCTCTGATGCCATAATTACCATTTTTTACTTCTTTCATTGCTTGCCTTAGCAAATCACTAATACCTCTTTGTGACTTGGCTATATATGACGCTATATACATAGCACAAGCATATACATCAAGCACAAATTGGATATCGAGATTTGCTCTCCATGCCTTCAGAAGAAGAGGATTATAGGAATTAACCCTCAATTCATTTGGCGTTCTTTTCAAAAAGACAGTTGCTGTTGTAATTGATGAACGCACTGCCATAATATACTGCTCATAAGTGATAGAGACCCTTCCTAAGAAATCTTCAAAAGAAATGTCTTCACCGTCTCTCATTTCATCTAAAACTACCTTCAATTTGTCATATTCATTTTTATGTGAATTAATGACATTCTCACCAATTGTCGCATCCAGCGGTTCTAGAATTACAGTGTTTGGCATTGGTGGTTTGGGGAAACCAAACCTGCAAATCTTTCGATTCTTTCTTTTACATGTATGAGAATGTTTATGCGTCTGATAATGGCTGTAAATCATCGTCATCCACAATTCTTCTACATGATATCTTGCTATCAATGTACTCAACAATTTCTACATTTTCACTGCACTTGTATTTACGAGCCTCATCAACCCATAACAAAGTATGGATGTGAGGAGAGCCTCTGTGCTGGAATTCAACCCTGTAAAAATAATCAGTTATTTTTCCCAAGGGTGAGTTCTCTGTTTTCAATACATCTCTGAACAACAGGTTGACCTGGTGATCAAACTGTCTAACACATGTAACTGGGCCTGACGAAATAAGCGTAGACTTTTTCTCCCAATCCATATTATCTATTTCCTCATCAGTATATTCCTGATCATCTTGCAACTTGCCTAATATTCTAAGCAAATGCTTCCACTTTGTTTCAGCGGCACTAAAACTACAAAAGTAAGTGGCCTCTCCTAACATTCTTATCATCGCGAAAAAATCGGATTTGGCTTTTTTAAAATATGGTGGCGAACCTCTCAATGTTTTCAATACCATATAGCCATCATCAAATTGCACTAATTTCTCCACGTGACCAGGTGTTCGGAGATCACCAGCCGTCAAATGTTTACCAGCAGTTTTATTTTTTCTAACTGCTATTGTTGCTTGACCAATCATAGTTTTCATTTGCAACTTTTTCAACTTGAAAAAGATATCATCAATACAATTGGCAGCTCTTCTATCGTTCCGTCTTAACTCGGACTTACAAAGCTCACTGTAGTAAACTTTTGCTTTCCTTTCCTCTGAATCTACTCTTGCCTTTCCTGCAAATATTTGTGGAAATGATAGTTCTTCAGAGTATTTGTCCATAAAGATACTTAATGGAATGTTACCCTGCCCTGGAGCAAACGAGTATACCTTTTCCTTTTCATCATCTTCAATGAAGTCAGGTGAGGTCAACATGGTATCCTTAGATCCACGAGCTTGTTCACCTTCATCCTCACTCCAATCATCAACATTGTCATCTTCGGGGTTCCCCAAAGAAGTGGCTTCTTTTCCTGAGTTGTCATTCACAGTGACATCTCCTTCTCTGCTCAATTTTTCACCCTCCAATAAAACATTTGTTTTAACAGAGTTGTCAGAATGAATGGCATTTACGACATTCTCTTCTGGAGATATTTCATTACTTTCATCACTGCGGTCAATATGTTTGACCATGTGTTCATCATCTGCATTATTTGGTATATTTGCTACCGCTTCCCTTATCTTATAGGGTCTGATATTCTCAGTCATGACAGCATGGTTGTACTTGAGTTGTCGTTTCAATTTAGCAGCTATTGTGAAGTTTTCATCTGGAGCTCTGGGAAGAGAACTGATGGTACTAGACACATTAGCAACAACATTTACAACATTTCCCCTGATTTTTCTTTTGTCCACCACTAGGGGCTGCATACACCTTCATGAAAGGAATTCTGGGTGATAACAGTCTCCACTCTAATGGGAACAATTTCAACGCTTCTGGTAGCTGTGGAAAAGCATTACCGTTATAGATAGATAGCGGTGGAATTCTATCTTTTTTTATATACTTTTCACAAGTGCCACATATCCATCCAGTGCCATCTTCTGTTAAACAGTTAATGGCAGAATCATTCAATTTACTAACTGCAGTGGACCTTTTTACACTGTTTTTGAACCATAATTGGTGACAACTTTCACAAGTGTAGGTTGGTCCATTGCTTACCTTCTGATGGAACAGACGAATTAATTCATCTGTGTCCAAGGATTTCAATTTTACTCTTTTCTTACGTTTACTAATGGCTGCTTTTCTATTCTGACTAATTTTATTGACAGATTTCAACCTTTTTAACTTTTTCAATTTCATCTCCTTAATCTTCTCTGATTTCCTGTACTCAGGATCTGATCTTTTTACTTTTCTTTTAGGGGTTTCCCTCATCTTTTCAGAATCCTGGTATGCAGGATCTGACCTTTTTACCTTTCTATTTGGGGTTTCCCTCATCTTTTCAGATTCCTGGTATGCAGGATTTGACCTTTTTACCTTTCTATTAGGGGTTTCCCTGGGGTTTCCCTCATCTTTTCAGATTCCTGGTATGCAGGATCTGATCTTTTTACCTTTCTATTAAGGGTTTCCCTCGTCTTTTCAGATTCCTGGTATGCAGGATCTGATCTTTTCAGCTTTCTATTAGGGGTTTCCCTCATCTTTTCAGATTCCTGGTATGCAGGATCTGATCTTTTTACCTTTCTTTTAGGGGTTTCCCTCATCTGTTCAGATTCCTGGTATGCAGGATCTGATCTTTTTACCTTTCTACCTGACGTTTCCTTCAACTTCTCTGATTCCCTGTACTCAGGAACTAGACGTTTCTTTTTCAGGAAAGCAGAGTGCTTTTGCTTATCTCTAGAACCATAGTCAGGATCTAATCTTTTCTCCTTTCTATTAGGGGTTTCCCTCATCTTTTCAGATTCCTGGTATGCAGGATCTGATCTTTTTACCTTTCTATTAGGGGTTTCCCTCATTTTTTCAGATTCCTGGTATGCAGGATCTGATCTTTTCACCTTTCTACCTGAAGTTTCCTTCAACTGCTCTGATTCCCTGTACTCAGGAACTAGACGTTTCTTTTTCAGGAAAGCAGAGTGCTTTTGCTTATCTCTAGAACCATAGTCAGGATCTAATCTCTTCATTTTTCTGAGTTCAGTTTCTCGTTGAATCTCATTTGCTTTATATTGAGAATCTTTTCTTTTGAACTCTTTATAGGATTTCCAATATTCATTTCTACCTGCTTTGACAGCATGAGCTGCCTTTCTATGACACATATTATTTGCATACCGTATTTTTTTTTCAAAAGTATCATCATTGATTATTCTCCATCACATAGAATCAGACAATATTCATCATCGAACTCCATCAAGGCATTTACCTAATAATTGCTTACACCAAGTTTGAACATTCCACCTTAATAAGGATGCAGCGATACCCTGGGGATTATGATTAATCACGATTATTGGGTCAGGCGATTAAATAATCGTCTCTTTTCTCAATAATCGTAATATCATGATATATCGTGATTATTTAAAAAAAAATCACGATTATGATTTAGAAGAATCAAATTTATAAAATGTGAAAAGTCTATCGTATTATTTCTATCAAATTCTCGTCAAAATAACAGGATGATAAAACATCTTGTGTAAACAGTTTCTAGTTACCCTACTAGGATTACTGCATGTCAAAATGACAGAAGGATGATAAAACATCTTGTGTATAACAGTTTCTAGTTACCCCACTAGACTACTGCACACGTGCTGAGTAGAGCCTCGTTGTCATACAGACCATGACCCGATTGTTGATGATTGATTATCAAGTCTGCAATAATTCGTATGTTATAGTACAAACAATGCGTCTGGATAATATTTCTTTTATTATGGTTAGAAAAGGAAATGATGGAAGGGAAGATGGCTTTACAAGTTTCGATAACTTTGATTATAATACTCCAACAAAACTCTGTAAATTTGATATTTATGACAGTACCACAAAACATATTAGAACCAGATTAATTGACACTGGAAATCATTGTATGACAAGTTGTTTGTCTATCTACGAATGAATAAAAAGTTTACACGTTTCGTGATATGATATATTATAGTGACTGATAGACAATTTTTTTATTTCAACAATATTAAATTATGAAGAAATGCAGTGGGGCATTTTCAGGTTCATAGTGACGTAGTAGAGAAATCCTAATTGCAAGCACTGTTCCACTTTACTAATGCCATAGAAAATTAAATTCTCAATAGATTGTGTGCATTTTTTAACTCAGTGGGAAGGGTGACCCGATCATTCTTTCTATAAACATCGTGTTCGTCTTTCATGAATCCCCTGAGGTCAGTAAGTAAAAACATTTATATCAATTACCATGGCATCTATATCCATTACCATGACGACATTCAAGGCATTTTTATATGTAAAATTTTTTAATGGGCAACTATCCATATTTGTATCTGCATCATCGATATGTTTCACTGTCAACATCTGATATCATATTCATTTGAAACCCCTGTGTAGCCATATCAATGCATCACTAATCAAATTTATTAGTGTTAATAATCGCGATAATGAATCCTTTAAGCATGATTATTTTAATTATCACGATAAAAGATCTCATCACGATAATCGTAGATATCGCGATTATTCATTTTGCAATAATCATGAATAATCACGATTATTTTTGTATGTATCGTTGCATCCTTATACCTTAATGTTCATTATCGAACTCAGTCAAGGTATTGATGTAATAAAGCTATACAGCAGTGTCCTCACTCTCACTTCAATAGAACTAAAGGTATTGTGTCCCAAAACATCAACCAATCAAATTGCTTATCTCGGCTTACCCAAGCGGAAAATGCTCATCTTCGAACTCCATCAACGTACTGACCTAATAAACACCTACACGAAGTTTGAATATTCTAGCTGAATTAGAAAGAGAGTTAATGTGTCCCAAAAAGTGTGACGGACAGAAAGACAGACGAACCCATTTTAATAGTCCCCTGCATTCTTCGAAAGGCGGAGGACAAAAATGTAGTTAAGTACCAGTTGACTGTTGTAGACACTGTAAATAAAATACATGTTGCTCGTCGTCGCAAAATAAAATATTATAAAAGTGAGGTTCCGCAACCAGTACGAAGTACGAACACGGCTTTGTACTTTGTTTTTCACATGTTCCGCAACCAGTACAAAATACAGGGCTACTTAGGCCCTAAGTGGGCCTTGGTCAATGACCTGACACAGGTGGGCCGACAATGCAACGAATAACACTATTTTATTAGTTTGGTTTAATAAAAAATATAAAATTAATTCAAATTTTAGTCCACAAGAAGCTAATTGCAATTGAATGTGTTTTTATCAAATTCGAGATGATTCGACATCGTGGCCGACTATCAAAAAGAACAAATTGCACAGCCCGAACATTTGTCCAAAATCACATCAATTGCCGATCACTTTGACACTTATTAACCATACTGAACTGCAAATGTTGAGTCTTTCTATTATACCGTAAAATACGAATTTCATCCACAAACAAATCAGTGAGAAAATCACAATTTCGTACCTCGTTTTTTAACCCCGATCTTTTCCAGAAATCTTCGTAGAAAATAGACGAAACGAAGGCCACTTAATAATTAATATGTCAATGAGAACACATGGAGTGATGACGCAATTACAAAAAAACTTCGTAGTTCGTACTTGTTGTGGTACGTCTCTAATAATAAGAGAGAAAAAAATGACTTCTTTCTTTCATCACGTCATCACTGACATCGGATCATTTCATTTCTTGACACCCGATTTTTGGCCTTGCGACCCCATAGTATATGTGTATTTGCAACAGAATTGTAATTAATAATAAATACCTTACTGTATAAATAAAATAACCTACCGAAGTTCGCGGAATGTAATGAATCACCGACAGAGAAACTCCTCCCCGAAACTGTTGGCGGCATATTTGATTTTGAACACGCACGGTTCTGGTTTTGTCAAATTTCAGATCCGATCCGATAAGACGGAAAACGAACAACTAACCTTTTTTTCAACAATTAAATTAAGCCTCATATTGTATGTGTATTTGCAATAAAATGGTAATTAATAATAAATACCTTGCTATATAAAAAAAACTACCAAAGTCTACGGAATATAATTAATCTATAGCAGACAAATTGAAAACTATGCTGCAAACGCGAATTGTTTGAACATAGTCTCTGTTATCCAGACAAATCTCCGTACGTTGAAAACTAGGGGGTTCTGGGTGACCGAGACTAGTTTGAACATGGTTTTATCAAATTTTATTCCGATAAGGAAACGAAATTACTTTTCCAACAATTGATTTAAGCTTGTAATTAAAATTCTTTCGCATCTATTTTTCAGTCATGAATTATTGGCAAAATAAATTAAATGACAGCAATAATAAATATTTGAATTATCATCACTCATATCAATACTAATAATATTCCATTATCTCATTTTAATCAGGGAGAAGGAGAGAAGAAGGAATGAAAAAGGCATATTGATAGGGAGGGAGAGAAATGGGGTTTAACTTCACTGACACAAACTAGGTCTTTTTGGGACTAACATATTTGTTTTTCTTATATAAATAAAGTATAATTGTTATTAATAATAATGATATATATTACATACTTTTCATGAAAATCAGGTCAAAATTGTGATCTCTAGAGTTTCAACAAGGTTGGTTTATATACTTTTACACTATAAGCAATGCAGAGCAGCCATTTTCAATACAATTTACATGCAATTTAAATTCAATTGTCATTAGGGTGTAATAGTGATATGTGTGAACGTTTTTTTCAATCTGATAAAAATTGTGATCTCTAAAGTATAATTCACAAGGTAATGTTACAATTTTTCGTACCATAGCCTATTATATATTAGGGGCCGTAACTCTGGAAATTACGGTCTAATATGCACGAATATTTAAAGGAAGCAAGATCTTTTAGGTACTGTAACTAACATATCTTTTAAAGTTAAAAATCAGATAAAAATTGTTACCTGTAGAGGATCCAAAACCTGTATTTCATACTGTATTGGGAGCAGCCATTTTGTTGGTCAGTTCCAGTCTGATATTCATGAAATTCGAAGCCGACAATGATTATGGTGAGACGGTACAAAACCTAGAAATGTGACTTTTCGTCAAAATCGGATAAGAAAGTCCACAACCATGATTTATCATATTTCTCACACTATTCGCGTACAAACGGCGACCATTTTGTATGGCAATTTTGGTCCGATTTTCACAAAATTTGAACTCAACCTTCCTTAGGGTGTAATGGGGATATAATCAAACGATTTCTTATATCAGATAATAATTGTGACCTCCAGAGGAACCAAAAGCTAAACAAAGGCGATTTTGCGTATAATCAGGGGCCATAATTCAGGAAGTTACAATCCGATAGGCGCAAATATTGAAAGGAACCAAGATCTTTGGATTATAAACCTCTATAGGGTGGTCCACAAGCTAAATATGTGATTTTTCGTACAATCAGGGGCCATAATCCATGAAGTTTCGATCCGATACATGCCAAAATCGAAAGCAGCCGAGATCTTTTGGGGATAAAGCTATATTTACAGTTTCATCAAAATCGGACAAACAATTGTGGACGGACAGACGGACAGGGGCGACGACATAATACGTCCACATGAAAATGTGGGCGTATAAAAACTTGTTGTTGTACGTTTCCTTAAAACATTTAAAATTTGTGCTAATTTACATTAAGAGATTTAGTATGTACAACTAAAGTTATAGGGTATAGGAAGGTCATCCAAATTCAAAGAATCTTAGTTTAGGAAGATTCTTCTTTTTCTATTTCCTGTGGAGGTATACTAAAGATGTAATTAATTTAATGCATTTACTATACTGTCGAAAACGAAATGTAGAGGTTCACGTAGAAATAAGTCCCCGTGCCACTTTGTTATTAACTAGAAAAGTGACTATACATAATTTAACATGTGAACGAACCTTTAATAGTAATATAAGGAGGTGAAAGTATAGCGTGTTTAAATCTGTCATCTTTTAATTTGAAAAACATATAATTTAAATAATTTAATAGGGTCTATTTTTCTATTATAGTTCATATACATAAATCTTCTTTTAAAGATTGCTAAGCGTATAAAGGAGAAACACATGTTTTGTAAATTATTGGATTTACTTTCTTTAAGTACTGGGATTCCAAATAAGGTAAGCAATTGCTCATGTGTAAATCCATACGGGTAGAAATCCATCAGAAGCAAGTGATTTCTACAATATTTTTGTACAATATGGCTGTTGAATAATACGAGTTCTACAAAGCTTTTCGTTGGTAAATATAACGTTATGGCATATTTTATAATCATTTAGAACTACATTCATCACTTTTATAACGGTTAAAGACATTTTGCCTTACATTTGTCCATTTAACGTGAAAATAAGGGTTCCTCAAAATTTCTGCTGAAGTGGGATCTTTAAATATGATATTAATTAGAGATCTGTAGAAAAATCGGGATGAGCAGTTAGATATTAACAATGGTTTGTCGTTATGAATTAAATATTAAACATTTTCATTGTTGGTAAAACCAGATTGGCTGTAAAAATAAGTACATGTCGATTTAGGTTGATTTTATTCCAGAATGTCAGTAGGAACTTAAAGAATTCTGGTATTTTTGGGGACCATTTAGGCACATAAATCATGAAGAAAGCTTATATAGTCAAATTCATATTAAGGTACATTTTGAGAAAGTGAGCCATTAGATACGTCCAAATTGCAGACACAGATTTGTTGCAAAATATCTTAATGTAAGAAGCCATTTGCCTACTTACAATATCTGGGATATTCAGGCCACCTTGTGAGTGGTGTCTGACAGTTTACTAAGTGGCATTATATAAGAGCATTAGTTAATAATTTCCTAGTATACTTTGTTAAAGATTTGTTATATCTATATACAAATTTCAATCTGGTAATTTTTATACGCCAACATTTTCATGTGGACGTATTATGTCGTCGCCCCTGTCCGTCTGGACGTCCGTCCACAATTGTTTGTCGACCCTCTACAGGTCACAATTCTTGTCCGATTTTGATGAAACTTGAAATATAGCTTTATCCCCAAAAGATCTCGACTGCTATCGATATTGGTATGTATCGGATCGAAACTTCATGGATTATGGCCCCTGATTGTACGGAAAATCACGTTTTTAGCTTGTGGACCCTATAGAGGTCACAATTTTGAGCCGATTTTAATGAAACTTGACGTGCATGTTTATAACCCACAGATCTTGGTTCCTTTCGATATTTGCGCCTATCGGAACGTAATTTCCTGAATTATGGCCCCTGATTGTCCGAAAAATCACCTGTTTTAGCTTGTGGTCAATTGGAGGTGACATTTATTATCCGATTTAAAAAACCGTTCGATTATATCAACGTTAAACCCTAAAGAAGGTTGAGTCCGAATTTCGGGAAAATCGGACCAAAATTGCCATACAAAATGGCCGCCGTTTGTACGCGAATTCTGTTTAAAATTGGTGTATCAAGGTTGTGGACCCTGTAGAGGTCACAATTTTAATTCGATTTTGATGAAACTTGAAATGCATGGTTATAACCCAAAGATCTTGGTTCTTTCGATATTTGCGAATATCGAATTGTAACTTTCTGAATTATGGCCCCTGATTATACGCAAAATCGCCTTTGTTTAGCTTGTGGTCCCTCTGGAGGTCACAATTATTATCCGATTTAAAAAATCGTTTGATTATATCACCGTTACACCCTAAGGAATGTTGAGCTCGAATTTCGGGTAAATCGGACCAAAAAAGCCATACAAAATGGCCGCCGTTTGTACGCGAATACTGTTAAAATATGGTATATCAAGGTTGTGGACCCTGTAGAGGTCACAATTTTAATTCGATTTTGATGAAACTTGAAATGCATGATTATAACCCAAAGATCTTGGTTCCTTACGATATTTGCGCATATCGGATCGTAACTTCCTGAATTATGGCCCCTGATTGTTCCGAAAATTCCCCTATGGTCCCTCTGGAGGTCACGATTAATATCCAATTTAAAAAAAACGTTTGACTCTATCATCATTACACCCTACGGAAGGTTGAGTTCGAATTTCTAGAAAATCAGACCATAATTGCGATCGTGTTTGTAAAGACCATTTTACCAATGACGACTTCACAAGTAAAAAAAACCCACAAAAAATCTAGACCCATGTTCATCATCTTTGCACTAAGATGCAGATTTTAGTATTGTTCAAATCCCTACACGAGATATATTGAAAACATAAAATAAAATAACACTCGCCATTCAAAAGACTGAGACTGGCCTGGGCAACTCGATGATAAATTATTTGGTATTATTATCTATAATTTCATGGCAATCCTCCACTCTTCATTATACTTAGGCCATAATCTACTATGCACCCGCAGTGTGTATTTTACTTTTAAATGCTTGACTATTAATATTACTTCAACTGTATTAGGCCTTAAATTTAGAATCAAGCAATTGCTAGGCCTAGTTATTTATATAAATGAAGGAGCATATTTGGTTTGAAATAGAAAAATATCTAACATTGATAAGACATTTTTTCAAATATTTTTTCTATAAAATTGAAGGACTACTGTTACGTTATTATCATTCACTTTAATATCAAGCATACTAAAAGTATTTTTTAATTTCTATCCTAGGAGAACGCAAAAGATTGAAAAAGGGTGTTGTTCCATCATTATTTAAATTTAAAAGTTTGTATGCCCAAGGAGTAAGTTGAAGAGAGTCTTTGAAGATCCAGTTAACCCGGTAATTTTTGAGAATGAAATCGTAATTGATCGCTCCTGTGTTGATGTCGCAGTGCCTGTTGATTGTGAACAGTCCCAAAATAATATTAATAATGTTGAAATTTAATGTCACTTTTTGAAAATTTCTGTGAAAATCCAAGAGCCATTTGTAATATTATCAAGAAAAAAGACAATGGAAAGATTTTTAAACAGTCATTGACGTCCACTTTAACCAGTTACACAGGGAATCCACTATCCGTGAAGTTTTAATGACACTTAAAAGTAGCAAATAAGAGCCTTGAGTTTTATGTAACCGAAACTAACCAATCTCCACTCCTGGGGTTTAAGGCTTCTCGGGAACTGGGTTTAATTAAAGTGGTTATGAATGCTGACAACAATATTGAATTAGACAATAAAGCTAATGTTGTTAAACAGTACCCTACAGTTGTCAATGGTTTGGGCTGTTTAAAGAGACAATATCATATTGAAATTGACCCGATGGTAATTCCAGTAATAAATCCTGTCAATAAAGTTCCAGTCGCGCTTCGTAAAAAAACTTCAAGCACCTTTGAGTGATATGGAGAAAAATAGTGTCATCAAGAAAGTTGACGTGCCAACCGACTGTTTTTGAAAAACCTAATGGTCAACTACGTGTATGACTCGACCCAAGACAAGAGAACATTTTGATTTACCAACTATTGAAGATATTACTACGCGTATGTCCAAGGCTAAGTGGATTGCTAAACTAGATACTAATAGTGGGTACTAGCAGATCGCCTTAGATACAACAAGTCAACTTCATACTACTTTTAATTCGCCATTCGGGAGATACTGTTTCTGTAGAATGCCATTTGGTATCAAATCCGCGCAAGAAGTATTTCAAAAAAGAATAGCTGAACACTTCTTTGATTTACCCGGGGTAGAAACTGACATTGACGATATTTTGATTTGGGCAGAAACGCGACTTGAACTTGAAAAACGTTTAAAGCTGGTTTTGAATAGGTGTAAGCAAATTAACTTGACTTTAAACATTGATAAATGTGTTGTCTTTGCACGCGAGGTTAGTTATATAGGTCGTAAATTAACAGGTGATTGCCTAAAACCAGATCCGCACAAATTCAAAGCCATATATTTGAAATGCCACCACCAATTGACAAGAAAGGTGTTGAAAGACTTTTGGAGACAGTAAATTACCCGCAGGCCAAATTTGTACCCAATATGTCTTCCAAAACGCAGCCAATAAGGTCATTACTGCAGAAAGACGTGGAATTTATAAGTTTACACGAACAAGGGAAATCTTTTGTTGAGATAAAAGATATACTCACACGTAAACCACTTCCAGTATTGAATATTTTGATGTTTCAAAACCAATCACTAAATGTGGATTATGCGCAGTCTTACAGCAAGAGGGGCACCCTATCGCATACGCTTCCAGGTCCATGACAGACGCCGAGACGCGTTGTGCACAGATAGAGAAAGAACTACTTTTAATTCTATTTATCCTAGAAAGATTCCACACATATACCTATGACAGAGAAGTGGTAGTTGAAAATGACAATAGACCTTTACAGTTTATTTTGAAGAAATCACTTTCAGCAGCGCCACCAAGGCTTCAACGCATGTTGTTAAGACTGCAGAGGCATACTTTCACGTTACAGTACAAACCAGGAAAGCAGCTGATAGTATCAGATATGTTATCAAGAGCCGCATTACCAAAAAGCTGTAGTGAAGAAAACCTTGATATGGATTATTTGCCGGTTACAGATGTCAAACTAGCCGAAATATGTGAAGCTACGTAGACCGAATTGCATGATCCACAAAAGGTTATTGTTGCAGGGTTTCCAGTTAGTAAATGGCAATTAACTGCTAATATAAGTAAATACTGGCAGTACAGAGATGAACTTTCTGTATCAGGCGAACATCTCTTGGAAGAGGAATGTTGAAACGTGTTCATGTAGGACATTTAGGTTTAGAAAGGTGTCGTCGTAAACTGGCTCGCGATGTGATGTTTTGGCCCCGGCACCAGTCAGAATATTTCTGACATCACACCTTTAAAAGAAAGAATTAAATATTATGCAAAAACCCTACCATAGGTCAAATTTTGTGCAGTGTCAGCATCTCTGACCCCCCCCCCCCCCACCATAAGTCTGATAAATATGTTAAATATGGCAATAGAAAAAATAAATTCTGATTGTCCGATACTCCTGTGTCACTTGAAAAGGGCTATAAGACTTGTGTTTATTTCAAGAAATAATGAATTACCTCTAGATAATCATACATTCCTGTGAACACTAGATAATCATTACATTCCTGTGAACACTAGATAATCATACATTCCTGTGAACGCTAGATAGTCATACATTCATGTGAAGAACATGACGAGATTCTAAATGCGAAGTTTGTTTAGAAAACAGATTATCAAACCAGGAAGAGCCGTTGATTCCGTCCAGGATACCAAGTCATCCATGGGAAGTATTCGCAACGGATCTACAAAAAATAAATTCTGATTGTCCGATACTCCTGTGTCACTTGAAAAGGGCCATAAGACTTGTGTTTATTTCAAAAAATAATTAATTACCTCTTGTAAATATTTTAACTAAGCAAAAATTTGAAGTGCATGTAACCCTGATAATGTTGCTTACACTAGATAATCATACATTCCTGTGAACGCTAGATAATCATACATTCCTGTGAATACTAGATAATCATTACATCCTGTGAACACTAGATAATCATACATTCCTGTGAACGCTAGATAGTCATACATTCCTGTGAAGGACATGACGAGATTCTAAATGCAAAGTTTGTTTAGAAAACAGATTATCAAACCAGAAAGAGCCGTTGATTCCGTCCAGGATACCAAGTCATCCATGGGAAGTAATCGCAACGGATCTTTTTCTTTTGGACAATTCCGATTTTCTCATCGCAGTCTACTACTATTCTCGATTTTATGAAATAGCTAAACTAAAAAAAAACCCAAGTCATCTAATGTTGTTTTACATTTTAAGTCGATTTTTTCCAGACACGGTATACTATCAGAAGTCAAAAGCGACAATGGTCCACGGTATTGGTCTAATGATTTCAAACTGTTTGCTGCTGAGTGGAATATTGTTTACACCACAACAAGTCCGTATCACGCGCAGGCGAATGGTTTGGTGGAGAAGGCGGTGCAGACTGTAAAGCGTTTATTAACTAAAAGCAAATCAGACGGAGTAGATCCTTATTTAGGTGTGATAGAATATTGTCATACTCCAATTGATAACATCGCTTCTCCGTCGCAATTATTGATTAGTAGACGATAAAGGTCACTTTTACCAACAACAAATAAGCAGTTAACTTCTGTTGTAGTAGATCCAATGAAGGCGCGGGAACAGTTAAAAAGCATTATTTTGATAAACATTCTAAAACTTTGCCAGAACTTTTTGATAATGAAACTATTCGCATGCAGGATGGTAATAAGTGGAAACCTGCATTCGCCAAGATCGTATAACGTCATTTCTTCAAATGGAACTAGTTACAGCAGAAATCGTGTAAATCATATGAAATCTGTTAAAGCGCAAAACGGTATTAATAATGATACACAATCTTTAAATCCAGCAATCAGTGACCCAGATGTTAACGGCAAGGCCATGCCAACTAGCCCAACACCTGTACGATCAAGTGATAGAAGAGTTCAACAACCAGTGAAATTCAAAGACTATGTTATGTGATCATAGGTCTTGTATTATATGTGAACTACTACATACAATATAAATAAACATTTATTCTAATCAATTTAAAAAAAAAAATGTTTTCGAAAAGAAAGAGGTTGTAATAATTATTATTGTGGGAGATTGGTTTTATTGGGGAATATTTTAAAGTCACCAATACTAAGTTTTAAATGTTAGATAATATGTTCCACTGCACTAACTTTAGCTATCCTAGTTAGAGTGAGTTCCTTCTCACTGTTGGTATCTTGTCTTGGTTTTAACCTTTGACCCTGAGTATATTGTGGTTAGGTGATTGGGTATCCAGGGGAATGTTTGGTCACTTAGGTAATAGAGTTTGAAGCAATAGGTTGACTATTTTCAGTTCTCCATGTTGAAACCTATTTCTGAATAGTGTAATTAGCTAGTTTTAGATATTACATTTGTAAAATAGTTTATATAGAAGTCAGATTAAAGTGTTCAAGAGTTCCAGTGATTGCCAGGTATGTAGTTTTATCATAGTTTCAAAGTCTTGGTCATGTTGGACATAGTGTCAGACATATTGGATTTTTAGTAAAATGTAAAGTTCTTTGGTTTTTAGTAATGGTTTATAGTTAGTATATTATACACTACATCACTTTCATTCAAATATACTTTTAAACATCTATTGCATATTCACACATTTATATATTTTATTACAGATACTTTAAAGGTACTTCACCTTTGATAGTCTGGCTAGCCAGCAAAACCCCTCTCTAGGGTAAGCTACTTATTACGTGTTTAGTTATTTATATTATGGATCCACAGACTCCACGAATTTCATTCTTTTCAGGCGATCCAACTGCCAAAGGAGATGTCAGTTTTGATTTATGGAAGTTTAAGGTGATGACCTTGATGAAGAATGGACAACACGCCACCGATTCCATCAAGATGGCTGTGATAAAATCATTAAAGGGAGAAGCTGCTCGAGTGGCGATGCGTCTTGGCCACCAGGTTACAGAGAGAACTCTTCTGGACAAGCTTGAAAGCAGGTTTGGGTCAGTGGAACAAGGACAGTGTCTCCTTTCTCAGTTCTACTCAGCCAAGCAGTTTACCGACGAGTCAGTATCCAAGTGGGCCTGTAGAATCGAAGATTTGTTGGACAGGGCTGAAGAAGAAGGTGAAGTGGATACGGATACTTTTGAGAGCAAGTTACGAGCAAAGTTTTGGAGTGGTCTCAAGCAAGAATTAAAGGATAGATCTGCACACAAATTTAACTTTTACATGCATGCAGATACAGGACAAACAACTTGAAGGAAAGGTGGGATTAGTGAAATGTACCGAAGATGCTCCTGTTATGCTATACAGTAATCGTTCGATGTGTTTGTCTGGAAAGATTCAAGATTTAAAACTGGGTACCCGACAGCGAGTTATTTTCCAGAATTCTCCTGATTCTCTAATTCCAGCGGAAATATAGGTAACACCAACTATTTTGGAGTTGTACCCAGGTGAGGAAGGGAAGGAAGTTGTAGTACGATTGTCGAACCTGTCGCTATCGCCTGTGAAGATTTATCCACATAGTATCCTCGTTGAACTTCATGTAGTGGACTTGGTGCGTAAGACGACAGTTAACAGTATTTTACCATCATCTACTACAGAATCAACCACCACTGATACGTTCTTGGACAAGATTGATTTCGCTACTTCTGCGTTGAATCCAGATCAACTCCATACGTTCAAAGATTTCCTAAACCAGTGGTCCTCAATATTTCACACAGTGACAGAGACATCGGGAGTATTAGTTTGGTGACGCATAAGATCCAGCTATCAGACGAAATTCCTTTTAAACAGCCTCATCGTCGAATACCAGCAGGCATGTATGAGGAAGTGAAGGTACATCTACACGATTTATTAGAATCAGAGATAATAAGAAGAAGCCATAGCCCTTATGCATCTCCAGTAGTGTTAGCCCGGAAAAAAGACAACTCGCTCATGATGTGCGTTGATTACAGGATGCTAAATAAAAAGACCATTCGCGACGCCTATGCTCTACCACGAATAGAGGAGATGTTAGACAACCTGGCAGGGTCCAAGTATTTTTCGGTGGTTGACATAAAGAGTGGGTATCATCAAGTGAGCATCGAGGATTCTGACATACCGAAGACAGCGTTCACAGTAGGACCACTAGGATTTTATGAATATGCGAGACTCCCTTTCGGACTTACTAATGCCCCTGGAACGTACCAGCGCCTAATGCAAGACTGTCTTGGAGATCTAAATTGGAAGATATGTGCTATTTTTATAGACGATCTTATTATTTTCAGTAGGACTTATAAAGAGCACATCGAAAGACTGACACAGGTATTTACAAAACTCAGGGAGAATGAAATCAAGCTGGCACAAAAAAAAATGTGAGTTCTTCCAGGAAAAAGTACGCTATCTAGGCCAATTTGTATCTGAGGACGGAATAACAACAGATCCGAAGAAGACAGATAAGGAGTGGAAATGGGAAGAAGCTCAGAAAGAGGCGTTCCAAAACCTCAAAACATCATTAGTTCAGCCACCAGTACTTGCCTACGCAGATTTTACTCAACCGTTCATCCTACATACAGATACCAGTGGAGTTGGGCTAGGAGCAGTACTCTACCAGAAGCAGGGTGCATTTGAACAAGTCATTGCATATGCGAGTATTTGGTATTATTATCTATAATTTCATGGCAATCCTCCACTCTTCATTATACTTAGGCCATAATCTACTATGCACCCGCAGTGTGTATTTTACTTTTAAATGCTTGACTATTAATATTACTTCAACTGTATTAGGCCTTAAATTTAGAATCAAGCAATTGCTAGGCCTAGTTATTTATATAAATGAAGGAGCATATTTGGTTTGAAATAGAAAAATATCTAACATTGATAAGACATTTTTTCAAATATTTTTTCTATAAAATTGAAGGACTACTGTTACGTTATTATCATTCACTTTAATATCAAGCATACTAAAAGTATTTTTTAATTTCTATCCTAGGAGAACGCAAAAGATTGAAAAAGGGTGTTGTTCCATCATTATTTAAATTTAAAAGTTTGTATGCCCAAGGAGTAAGTTGAAGAGAGTCTTTGAAGATCCAGTTAACCCGGTAATTTTTGAGAATGAAATCGTAATTGATCGCTCCTGTGTTGATGTCGCAGTGCCTGTTGATTGTGAACAGTCCCAAAATAATATTAATAATGTTGAAATTTAATGTCACTTTTTGAAAATTTCTGTGAAAATCCAAGAGCCATTTGTAATATTATCAAGAAAAAAGACAATGGAAAGATTTTTAAACAGTCATTGACGTCCACTTTAACCAGTTACACAGGGAATCCACTATCCGTGAAGTTTTAATGACACTTAAAAGTAGCAAATAAGAGCCTTGAGTTTTATGTAACCGAAACTAACCAATCTCCACTCCTGGGGTTTAAGGCTTCTCGGGAACTGGGTTTAATTAAAGTGGTTATGAATGCTGACAACAATATTGAATTAGACAATAAAGCTAATGTTGTTAAACAGTACCCTACAGTTGTCAATGGTTTGGGCTGTTTAAAGAGACAATATCATATTGAAATTGACCCGATGGTAATTCCAGTAATAAATCCTGTCAATAAAGTTCCAGTCGCGCTTCGTAAAAAAACTTCAAGCACCTTTGAGTGATATGGAGAAAAATAGTGTCATCAAGAAAGTTGACGTGCCAACCGACTGTTTTTGAAAAACCTAATGGTCAACTACGTGTATGACTCGACCCAAGACAAGAGAACATTTTGATTTACCAACTATTGAAGATATTACTACGCGTATGTCCAAGGCTAAGTGGATTGCTAAACTAGATACTAATAGTGGGTACTAGCAGATCGCCTTAGATACAACAAGTCAACTTCATACTACTTTTAATTCGCCATTCGGGAGATACTGTTTCTGTAGAATGCCATTTGGTATCAAATCCGCGCAAGAAGTATTTCAAAAAAGAATAGCTGAACACTTCTTTGATTTACCCGGGTAGAAACTGACATTGACGATATTTTGATTTGGGCAGAAACGCGACTTGAACTTGAAAAACGTTTAAAGCTGGTTTTGAATAGGTGTAAGCAAATTAACTTGACTTTAAACATTGATAAATGTGTTGTCTTTGCACGCGAGGTTAGTTATATAGGTCGTAAATTAACAGGTGATTGCCTAAAACCAGATCCGCACAAATTCAAAGCCATATATTTGAAATGCCACCACCAATTGACAAGAAAGGTGTTGAAAGACTTTTGGAGACAGTAAATTACCCGCAGGCCAAATTTGTACCCAATATGTCTTCCAAAACGCAGCCAATAAGGTCATTACTGCAGAAAGACGTGGAATTTATAAGTTTACACGAACAAGGGAAATCTTTTGTTGAGATAAAAGATATACTCACACGTAAACCACTTCCAGTATTGAATATTTTGATGTTTCAAAACCAATCACTAAATGTGGATTATGCGCAGTCTTACAGCAAGAGGGGCACCCTATCGCATACGCTTCCAGGTCCATGACAGACGCCGAGACGCGTTGTGCACAGATAGAGAAAGAACTACTTTTAATTCTATTTATCCTAGAAAGATTCCACACATATACCTATGACAGAGAAGTGGTAGTTGAAAATGACAATAGACCTTTACAGTTTATTTTGAAGAAATCACTTTCAGCAGCGCCACCAAGGCTTCAACGCATGTTGTTAAGACTGCAGAGGCATACTTTCACGTTACAGTACAAACCAGGAAAGCAGCTGATAGTATCAGATATGTTATCAAGAGCCGCATTACCAAAAAGCTGTAGTGAAGAAAACCTTGATATGGATTATTTGCCGGTTACAGATGTCAAACTAGCCGAAATATGTGAAGCTACGTAGACCGAATTGCATGATCCACAAAAGGTTATTGTTGCAGGGTTTCCAGTTAGTAAATGGCAATTAACTGCTAATATAAGTAAATACTGGCAGTACAGAGATGAACTTTCTGTATCAGGCGAACATCTCTTGGAAGAGGAATGTTGAAACGTGTTCATGTAGGACATTTAGGTTTAGAAAGGTGTCGTCGTAAACTGGCTCGCGATGTGATGTTTTGGCCCCGGCACCAGTCAGAATATTTCTGACATCACACCTTTAAAAGAAAGAATTAAATATTATGCAAAAACCCTACCATAGGTCAAATTTTGTGCAGTGTCAGCATCTCTGACCCCCCCCCCCCCCCACCATAAGTCTGATAAATATGTTAAATATGGCAATAGAAAAAATAAATTCTGATTGTCCGATACTCCTGTGTCACTTGAAAAGGGCTATAAGACTTGTGTTTATTTCAAGAAATAATGAATTACCTCTAGATAATCATACATTCCTGTGAACACTAGATAATCATTACATTCCTGTGAACACTAGATAATCATACATTCCTGTGAACGCTAGATAGTCATACATTCATGTGAAGAACATGACGAGATTCTAAATGCGAAGTTTGTTTAGAAAACAGATTATCAAACCAGGAAGAGCCGTTGATTCCGTCCAGGATACCAAGTCATCCATGGGAAGTATTCGCAACGGATCTACAAAAAATAAATTCTGATTGTCCGATACTCCTGTGTCACTTGAAAAGGGCCATAAGACTTGTGTTTATTTCAAAAAATAATTAATTACCTCTTGTAAATATTTTAACTAAGCAAAAATTTGAAGTGCATGTAACCCTGATAATGTTGCTTACACTAGATAATCATACATTCCTGTGAACGCTAGATAATCATACATTCCTGTGAATACTAGATAATCATTACATCCTGTGAACACTAGATAATCATACATTCCTGTGAACGCTAGATAGTCATACATTCCTGTGAAGGACATGACGAGATTCTAAATGCAAAGTTTGTTTAGAAAACAGATTATCAAACCAGAAAGAGCCGTTGATTCCGTCCAGGATACCAAGTCATCCATGGGAAGTAATCGCAACGGATCTTTTTCTTTTGGACAATTCCGATTTTCTCATCGCAGTCTACTACTATTCTCGATTTTATGAAATAGCTAAACTAAAAAAAAACCCAAGTCATCTAATGTTGTTTTACATTTTAAGTCGATTTTTTCCAGACACGGTATACTATCAGAAGTCAAAAGCGACAATGGTCCACGGTATTGGTCTAATGATTTCAAACTGTTTGCTGCTGAGTGGAATATTGTTTACACCACAACAAGTCCGTATCACGCGCAGGCGAATGGTTTGGTGGAGAAGGCGGTGCAGACTGTAAAGCGTTTATTAACTAAAAGCAAATCAGACGGAGTAGATCCTTATTTAGGTGTGATAGAATATTGTCATACTCCAATTGATAACATCGCTTCTCCGTCGCAATTATTGATTAGTAGACGATAAAGGTCACTTTTACCAACAACAAATAAGCAGTTAACTTCTGTTGTAGTAGATCCAATGAAGGCGCGGGAACAGTTAAAAAGCATTATTTTGATAAACATTCTAAAACTTTGCCAGAACTTTTTGATAATGAAACTATTCGCATGCAGGATGGTAATAAGTGGAAACCTGCATTCGCCAAGATCGTATAACGTCATTTCTTCAAATGGAACTAGTTACAGCAGAAATCGTGTAAATCATATGAAATCTGTTAAAGCGCAAAACGGTATTAATAATGATACACAATCTTTAAATCCAGCAATCAGTGACCCAGATGTTAACGGCAAGGCCATGCCAACTAGCCCAACACCTGTACGATCAAGTGATAGAAGAGTTCAACAACCAGTGAAATTCAAAGACTATGTTATGTGATCATAGGTCTTGTATTATATGTGAACTACTACATACAATATAAATAAACATTTATTCTAATCAATTTAAAAAAAAAAATGTTTTCGAAAAGAAAGAGGTTGTAATAATTATTATTGTGGGAGATTGGTTTTATTGGGGAATATTTTAAAGTCACCAATACTAAGTTTTAAATGTTAGATAATATGTTCCACTGCACTAACTTTAGCTATCCTAGTTAGAGTGAGTTCCTTCTCACTGTTGGTATCTTGTCTTGGTTTTAACCTTTGACCCTGAGTATATTGTGGTTAGGTGATTGGGTATCCAGGGGAATGTTTGGTCACTTAGGTAATAGAGTTTGAAGCAATAGGTTGACTATTTTCAGTTCTCCATGTTGAAACCTATTTCTGAATAGTGTAATTAGCTAGTTTTAGATATTACATTTGTAAAATAGTTTATATAGAAGTCAGATTAAAGTGTTCAAGAGTTCCAGTGATTGCCAGGTATGTAGTTTTATCATAGTTTCAAAGTCTTGGTCATGTTGGACATAGTGTCAGACATATTGGATTTTTAGTAAAATGTAAAGTTCTTTGGTTTTTAGTAATGGTTTATAGTTAGTATATTATACACTACATCACTTTCATTCAAATATACTTTTAAACATCTATTGCATATTCACACATTTATATATTTTATTACAGATACTTTAAAGGTACTTCACCTTTGATAGTCTGGCTAGCCAGCAAAACCCCTCTCTAGGGTAAGCTACTTATTACGTGTTTAGTTATTTATATTATGGATCCACAGACTCCACGAATTTCATTCTTTTCAGGCGATCCAACTGCCAAAGGAGATGTCAGTTTTGATTTATGGAAGTTTAAGGTGATGACCTTGATGAAGAATGGACAACACGCCACCGATTCCATCAAGATGGCTGTGATAAAATCATTAAAGGGAGAAGCTGCTCGAGTGGCGATGCGTCTTGGCCACCAGGTTACAGAGAGAACTCTTCTGGACAAGCTTGAAAGCAGGTTTGGGTCAGTGGAACAAGGACAGTGTCTCCTTTCTCAGTTCTACTCAGCCAAGCAGTTTACCGACGAGTCAGTATCCAAGTGGGCCTGTAGAATCGAAGATTTGTTGGACAGGGCTGAAGAAGAAGGTGAAGTGGATACGGATACTTTTGAGAGCAAGTTACGAGCAAAGTTTTGGAGTGGTCTCAAGCAAGAATTAAAGGATAGATCTGCACACAAATTTAACTTTTACATGCATGCAGATACAGGACAAACAACTTGAAGGAAAGGTGGGATTAGTGAAATGTACCGAAGATGCTCCTGTTATGCTATACAGTAATCGTTCGATGTGTTTGTCTGGAAAGATTCAAGATTTAAAACTGGGTACCCGACAGCGAGTTATTTTCCAGAATTCTCCTGATTCTCTAATTCCAGCGGAAATATAGGTAACACCAACTATTTTGGAGTTGTACCCAGGTGAGGAAGGGAAGGAAGTTGTAGTACGATTGTCGAACCTGTCGCTATCGCCTGTGAAGATTTATCCACATAGTATCCTCGTTGAACTTCATGTAGTGGACTTGGTGCGTAAGACGACAGTTAACAGTATTTTACCATCATCTACTACAGAATCAACCACCACTGATACGTTCTTGGACAAGATTGATTTCGCTACTTCTGCGTTGAATCCAGATCAACTCCATACGTTCAAAGATTTCCTAAACCAGTGGTCCTCAATATTTCACACAGTGACAGAGACATCGGGAGTATTAGTTTGGTGACGCATAAGATCCAGCTATCAGACGAAATTCCTTTTAAACAGCCTCATCGTCGAATACCAGCAGGCATGTATGAGGAAGTGAAGGTACATCTACACGATTTATTAGAATCAGAGATAATAAGAAGAAGCCATAGCCCTTATGCATCTCCAGTAGTGTTAGCCCGGAAAAAAGACAACTCGCTCATGATGTGCGTTGATTACAGGATGCTAAATAAAAAGACCATTCGCGACGCCTATGCTCTACCACGAATAGAGGAGATGTTAGACAACCTGGCAGGGTCCAAGTATTTTTCGGTGGTTGACATAAAGAGTGGGTATCATCAAGTGAGCATCGAGGATTCTGACATACCGAAGACAGCGTTCACAGTAGGACCACTAGGATTTTATGAATATGCGAGACTCCCTTTCGGACTTACTAATGCCCCTGGAACGTACCAGCGCCTAATGCAAGACTGTCTTGGAGATCTAAATTGGAAGATATGTGCTATTTTTATAGACGATCTTATTATTTTCAGTAGGACTTATAAAGAGCACATCGAAAGACTGACACAGGTATTTACAAAACTCAGGGAGAATGAAATCAAGCTGGCACAAAAAAAAATGTGAGTTCTTCCAGGAAAAAGTACGCTATCTAGGCCAATTTGTATCTGAGGACGGAATAACAACAGATCCGAAGAAGACAGATAAGGAGTGGAAATGGGAAGAAGCTCAGAAAGAGGCGTTCCAAAACCTCAAAACATCATTAGTTCAGCCACCAGTACTTGCCTACGCAGATTTTACTCAACCGTTCATCCTACATACAGATACCAGTGGAGTTGGGCTAGGAGCAGTACTCTACCAGAAGCAGGGTGCATTTGAACAAGTCATTGCATATGCGAGTAGGAGCCTTACCAAAGCTGAAAAGAACTATCCAGCTCACAAGCTTGAGTATCTGGCACTGAAATGAGCTGTCACGGATAAATTCCACCAATATCTGTTCAACAACAACTTCACAGTTTTCACGGATAATAATCCTCTCACCTACATCCTGACCACGGCCAAGTTGGACGCCACTGGACACCGTTGGCTTGCTGCCCTATCCAACTACAACTTTTCGATAAAGTATCGTGCTTGAATGAAAAATATGGATGCAGATGCTTTAAGCAGAATGACTGAAAATGATTACCAGGAAGTGAGCCCAGATGTGATGGAAGCAATCCGAAATAGCGACACTGATGAGGGCTACATCCAAACCGTCAGCATGTCACACCAAGTATCACCAAACATGATGACTTTAACAACTCCCATTGTTAGCCTAGGAGAGTGGGAAAGGAGACAGGTTGAAGACCAATTACTTCGGCAACTCCGCAATGACATCCTGAATGAAAGACCAGCTAGGACAAAAACAGGATCACCAGAAGAAGCTGCATTGCACCGCAATTATGAACATTTCGTTCTTAAGTCTGGTACCCTGTATAGGCGCACAACGGTGGCAGGAGATGAGATTTTACAGCTGGTTTTGCCTGAAGCTTACAGACGTTTGGCGATTGTCGGAGTCCATGACGACCTAGGACATCAGGGAAGAGATCGAACTATAGGTTTGGCTCAAGAAAGGTTCTACTGGCCCAAAATGACGTTGCAGATAGAGGAGTATATACGAAACTGTCCTCGGTGTGTGCGTAGGCAGGCTGTCCTTTAGTCAACATCAAAACCAGTCAACCGATGGAATTGGTCTGCATGGACTACATGTGTGTGGAAGAGGCGAAAGGAGGCTATGATAGTATATTAGTCATCACTGACCATTTCACCAAATATACCCAAGCAGTGCCAGTTAGGAACACCACAGCAAAAACAACTGCCGAGGCATTATTTGACAACTTTATCGTGCACTATGGGATCCCTCAACGGCTACATAGTGATCAAGGCCAGCAGTTCGAGGGGAAAATCATTAAGGATGCCAGTTGACTGGGATCGAAAAGTCTAGAACAACACCATACCATCCACAAGGGAACGGACAATGCGAACGTTTTAATCGGACTTTGCTCGGAACTTTGCATCCTGAACAGAAGTCAGACTGGAAATCTTACGTTGCTCCACTCATCCACGCATACAATTGTACAAGACATTCATCAACAGGATATTCACCGTACGAATTGATGTTCGGAAGGAAACCAACCCTAGCTGTTGATGTTATGCTAGGAATTATGGATAGTACCGAGGCTGAAGGAAACTACAACTCGTATGTTGGATCTCTGAAGGAAAAGCTGGAACACGCATATAAAACAGCATGAGCTTTCAGGGAGGATACGCAGGAACTTCAGCGGAAAAAGTGTAACCTAAGAGCCAGGATAAATGGGTTGGAACCAGGGGATTGTGTTTTGGTGAAACGCCTATCTTTTCCAGAGGGCAGACACAAGCTAGCACATAAATGGGAAGATAAGACATTTTTTCAAATATTTTTTCTATAAAATTGAAGGACTACTGTTACGTTATTATCATTCACTTTAATATCAAGCATACTAAAAGTATTTTTTTATTTCTATCCTAGGAGAACGCAAAAGATTGAAAAGGGGTGCTGTTCCATCATTATTTAAATTTAAAAGTCTGTATGCCCAAGGAGTAAGTTGAAGAGAGTCTTTGAAGATCCAGTTAACCCGGTAATTTTTGAGAATGAAATCGTAATTGATCGCTCCTGTGTTGATGTCGCAGTGCCTGTTGATTGTGAACAGTCCCAAAATAATATTAATAATGTTGAAATTTAATGTCACTTTTTGAAAATTTCTGTGAAAATCCAAGAGCCATTTGTAATATTATCAAGAAAAAAGACAATGGAAAGATTTTTAAACAGCCATTGACGTCCACTTTAACCAGTTACACAGGGAATCCACTATCCGTGAAGTTTTAATGCCACTTAAAAGTAGCAAATAAGAACCTTGAGTTTTATGTAACCGAAACTAACCAATCTCCACTCCTGGGGTTTAAGGCTTCTCGGGAACTGGGTTTAATTAAAGTGGTTATGAATGCTGACATCAATATTGAATTAGACATTAAAGCTAATGTTGTTAAACAGTACCCTACAGTTGTCAATGGTTTGGGCTGTTTAAAGAGACAATATCATATTGAAATTGACCCGATGGTAATTCCAGTAATAAATCCTGTCAGTAAAGTTCCAGTCGCGCTTCGTGAAAAAACTTCAAGCACCTTTGAGTGATATGGAGAAAAATAGTGTCATCAAGAAAGTTGACGTGCCAACCGACTGGGTTAGCTCACTTGTTTTTGAAAAACCTAATGGTCAACTACGTGTATGCCTCGACCCAAGACATTTAAATGTAGCGATCAAAAGAGAACATTTTGATTTACCAACTATTAAAGATATTACTACGCGTATGTCCAAGGCTAAGTGGATTGCTAAACTAGATACTAATAGTTGGTACTAGCAGATCGCCTTAGATACAACAAGTCAACTTCATACTACTTTTAATTCGCCATTCGGGAGATACTGTTTCTGTAGAATCCCATTTGGTATCAAATCCGCGCAAGAAGTATTTCAAAAAAGAATAGCTAAACACTTCTTTGATTTACCCGGGGTAGAAACTGACATTGACGATATTTTGATTTGGGCAGAAACGCGACTTGAACTTGAAAAACGTTTAAAGCTGGTTTTGAATAGGTGTTAGCAAATTAACTTGACTTTAAACATTGATAAATGTGTTGTCTTTGAACGCGAGGTTAGTTATATAAGTCGTAAATTAACAGTTGGTTGCCTAAAACCAGATCCGCACAAAATCAAAGCCATATATTTGAAATGCCACCACCAATTGACAAGAAAGGTGTTGAAAGACTTTTGGAGACAGTAAATTACCCGCAGGCCAAATTTGTACCCAATATGTCTTCCAAAACGCAGTCAATAAGGTCATTACTGCAGAAAGACGTGGAATTTATAGGTTTACACGAACAAGGGAAATCTTTTGTTGAGATAAAAGAAATACTCACACGTAAACCAGGTCCAGTATTGAAGTATTTTGATGTTTCAAAACCAATAACTTCTAAATGTGGATTAGGCGCAGTCTTACAGCAAGAGGGGCACCCTATCGCATACGCGTCCAGGTCCATGACAGACGCCGAGACGCGTTGTGCACAGATAGAGAAAGAATTACTTTTAATTCTATTTATCCTAGAAAGATTCCATACATACATGCGTAGGCAGGCTGTCCTTTAGTCAACATCAAAACCAGTCAACCGATGGAATTGGTCTGCATGGACTACATGTGTGTGGAAGAGGCGAAAGGAGGCTATGATAGTATATTAGTCATCACTGACCATTTCACCAAATATACCCAAGCAGTGCCAGTTAGGAACACCACAGCAAAAACAACTGCCGAGGCATTATTTGACAACTTTATCGTGCACTATGGGATCCCTCAACGGCTACATAGTGATCAAGGCCAGCAGTTCGAGGGGAAAATCATTAAGGAATTGTGCCAGTTGACTGGGATCGAAAAGTCTAGAACAACACCATACCATCCACAAGGGAACGGTCAATGCGAACGTTTTAATCGGACTTTGCTCGGAACTTTGCATCCTGAACAGAAGTCAGACTGGAAATCTTACGTTGCTCCACTCATCCACGCATACAATTGTACAAGACATTCATCAACAGGATATTCACCGTACGAATTGATGTTCGGAAGGAAACCAACCCTAGCTGTTGATGTTATGCTAGGAGTTATGGATAGTACCGAGGCTGAAGGAAACTACAACTCGTATGTTGGATCTCTGAAGGAAAAGCTGGAACACGCATATAAAACAGCATCAGCTTTCAGGGAGGATACGCAGGAACTTCAGCGGAAAAAGTGTAACCTAAGAGCCAGGATAAATGTGTTGGAACCAGGGGATTGTGTTTTGGTGAAACGCCTATCTTTTCCAGAGGGCAGACACAAGCTAGCACATAAATGGGAAGATAAGACATTTTTTCAAATATTTTTTCCATAAAATTGAAGGACTACTGTTACGTTATTATCATTCACTTTAATATCAAGCATACTAAAAGTATTTTTTTATTTGTATCCTAGGAGAACGCAAAAGATTGAAAAAGGGTGCTGTTCCATCATTATTTAAATTTAAAAGTCTGTATGCCCAAGGAGTAAGTTGAAGAGAGTCTTTGAAGATCCAGTTAACCCGGTAATTTTTGAGAATGAAATCGTAATTGATCGCTCCTGTGTTGATGTCGCAGTGCCTGTTGATTGTGAACAGTCCCAAAATAATATTAATAATGTTGAAATTTAATGTCACTTTTTGAAAATTTCTGTGAAAATCCAAGAGCCATTTGTAATATAATCAAGAAAAAAGACAATGGAAAGATTTTTAAACAGCCATTGACGTCCACTTTAACCAGTTACACAGGGAATCCACTATCCGTGAAGTTTTAATGCCACTTAAAAGTAGCAAATAAGAACCTTGAGTTTTATGTAACCGAAACTAACCAATCTCCACTCCTGGGGTTTAAGGCTTCTCGGGAACTGGGTTTAATTAAAGTGGTTATGAATGCTGACATCAATATTGAATTAGACATTAAAGCTAATGTTGTTAAACAGTACCCTACAGTTGTCAATGGTTTGGGCTGTTTAAAGAGACAATATCATATTGAAATTGACCCGATGGTAATTCCAGTAATAAATCCTGTCAGTAAAGTTCCAGTCGCGCTTCGTGAAAAAACTTCAAGCACCTTTGAGTGATATGGAGAAAAATAGTGTCATCAAGAAAGTTGACGTGCCAACCGACTGGGTTAGCTCACTTGTTTTTGAAAAACCTAATGGTCAACTACGTGTATGCCTCGACCCAAGACATTTAAATGTAGCGATCAAAAGAGAACATTTTGATTTACCAACTATTAAAGATATTACTACGCGTATGTCCAAGGCTAAGTGGATTGCTAAACTAGATACTAATAGTTGGTACTAGCAGATCGCCTTAGATACAACAAGTCAACTTCATACTACTTTTAATTCGCCATTCGGGAGATACTGTTTCTGTAGAATCCCATTTGGTATCAAATCCGCGCAAGAAGTATTTCAAAAAAGAATAGCTGAACACTTCTTTGATTTACCCGGGGTAGAAACTGACATTGACGATATTTTGATTTGGGCAGAAACGCGACTTGAACTTGAAAAACGTTTAAAGCTGGTTTTGAATAGGTGTTAGCAAATTAACTTGACTTTAAACATTGATAAATGTGTTGTCTTTGAACGCGAGGTTAGTTATATAAGTCGTAAATTAACAGTTGGTTGCCTAAAACCAGATCCGCACAAAATCAAAGCCATATATTTGAAATGCCACCACCAATTGACAAGAAAGGTGTTGAAAGACTTTTGGAGACAGTAAATTACCCGCAGGCCAAATTTGTACCCAATATGTCTTCCAAAACGCAGTCAATAAGGTCATTACTGCAGAAAGACGTGGAATTTATAGGTTTACACGAACAAGGGAAATCTTTTGTTGAGATAAAAGAAATACTCACACGTAAACCAGGTCCAGTATTGAAGTATTTTGATGTTTCAAAACCAATCACTTCTAAATGTGGATTAGGCGCAGTCTTACAGCAAGAGGGGCACCCTATCGCATACGCGTCCAGGTCCATGACAGACGCCGAGACGCGTTGTGCACAGATAGAGAAAGAATTACTTTTAATTCTATTTATCCTAGAAAGATTCCATACATACATGCGTAGGCAGGCTGTCCTTTAGTCAACATCAAAACCAGTCAACCGATGGAATTGGTCTGCATGGACTACATGTGTGTGGAAGAGGCGAAAGGAGGCTATGATAGTATATTAGTCATCACTGACCATTTCACCAAATATACCCAAGCAGTGCCAGTTAGGAACACCATAGCAAAAACAACTGCCGAGGCATTATTTGACAACTTTATCGTGCACTATGGGATCCCTCAACGGCTACATAGTGATCAAGGCCAGCAGTTCGAGGGGAAAATCATTAAGGAATTGTGCCAGTTGACTGGGATCGAAAAGTCTAGAACAACACCATACCATCCACAAGGGAACGGTCAATGCGAACGTTTTAATCGGACTTTGCTCGGAACTTTGCATCCTGAACAGAAGTCAGACTGGAAATCTTACGTTGCTCCACTCATCCACGCATACAATTGTACAAGACATTCATCAACAGGATATTCACCGTACGAATTGATGTTCGGAAGGAACCAACCCTAGCTGTTGATGTTATGCTAGGAATTATGGATAGTACCGAGGCTGAAGGAAACTACAACTCGTATGTTGGATCTCTGAAGGAAAAGCTGGAACACGCATATAAAACAGCATCAGCTTTCAGGGAGGATACGCAGGAACTTCAGCGGAAAAAGTGTAACCTAAGAGCCAGGATAAATGTGTTGGAACCAGGGGATTGTGTTTTGGTGAAACGCCTATCTTTTCCAGAGGGCAGACACAAGCTAGCACATAAATGGGAAGATAAGACATTTTTTCAAATATTTTTTCCATAAAATTGAAGGACTACTGTTACGTTATTATCATTCACTTTAATATCAAGCATACTAAAAGTATTTTTTTATTTCTATCCTAGGAGAACGCAAAAGATTGAAAAAGGGTGCTGTTCCATCATTATTTAAATTTAAAAGTCTGTATGCCCAAGGAGTAAGTTGAAGAGAGTCTTTGAAGATCCAGTTAACCCGGTAATTTTTGAGAATGAAATCGTAATTGATCGCTCCTGTGTTGATGTCGCAGTGCCTGTTGATTGTGAACAGTCCCAAAATAATATTAATAATGTTGAAATTTAATGTCACTTTTTGAAAATTTCTGTGAAAATCCAAGAGCCATTTGTAATATTATCAAGAAAAAAGACAATGGAAAGATTTTTAAACAGCCATTGACGTCCACTTTAACCAGTTACACAGGGAATCCACTATCCGTGAAGTTTTAATGCCACTTAAAAGTAGCAAATAAGAACCTTGAGTTTTATGTAACCGAAACTAACCAATCTCCACTCCTGGGGTTTAAGGCTTCTCGGGAACTGGGTTTAATTAAAGTGGTTATGAATGCTGACATCAATATTGAATTAGACATTAAAGCTAATGTTGTTAAACAGTACCCTACAGTTGTCAATGGTTTGGGCTGTTTAAAGAGACAATATCATATTGAAATTGACCCGATGGTAATTCCAGTAATAAATCCTGTCAGTAAAGTTCCAGTCGCGCTTCGTGAAAAAACTTCAAGCACCTTTGAGTGATATGGAGAAAAATAGTGTCATCAAGAAAGTTGACGTGCCAACCGACTGGGTTAGCTCACTTGTTTTTGAAAAACCTAATGGTCAACTACGTGTATGCCTCGACCCAAGACATTTAAATGTAGCGATCAAAAGAGAACATTTTGATTTACCAACTATTAAAGATATTACTACGCGTATGTCCAAGGCTAAGTGGATTGCTAAACTAGATACTAATAGTTGGTACTAGCAGATCGCCTTAGATACAACAAGTCAACTTCATACTACTTTTAATTCGCCATTCGGGAGATACTGTTTCTGTAGAATCCCATTTGGTATCAAATCCGCGCAAGAAGTATTTCAAAAAAGAATAGCTAAACACTTCTTTGATTTACCCGGGGTAGAAACTGACATTGACGATATTTTGATTTGGGCAGAAACGCGACTTGAACTTGAAAAACGTTTAAAGCTGGTTTTGAATAGGTGTTAGCAAATTAACTTGACTTTAAACATTGATAAATGTGTTGTCTTTGAACGCGAGGTTAGTTATATAAGTCGTAAATTAACAGTTGGTTGCCTAAAACCAGATCCGCACAAAATCAAAGCCATATATTTGAAATGCCACCACCAATTGACAAGAAAGGTGTTGAAAGACTTTTGGAGACAGTAAATTACCCGCAGGCCAAATTTGTACCCAATATGTCTTCCAAAACGCAGTCAATAAGGTCATTACTGCAGAAAGACGTGGAATTTATAGGTTTACACGAACAAGGGAAATCTTTTGTTGAGATAAAAGAAATACTCACACGTAAACCAGGTCCAGTATTGAAGTATTTTGATGTTTCAAAACCAATCACTTCTAAATGTGGATTAGGCGCAGTCTTACAGCAAGAGGGGCACCCTATCGCATACGCGTCCAGGTCCATGACAGACGCCGAGACGCGTTGTGCACAGATAGAGAAAGAATTACTTTTAATTCTATTTATCCTAGAAAGATTCCATACATATACCTATGGCAGAGAAGTGGTAGTTGAAAATGACAATATACCTTTACAGTTTATTTTGAAGAAATCACTTTCAGCAGCGCCACCAAGGCTTAAACGCATGTTGTTGAGACTGCAGAGGCATACTTTACAGTACAAACCAGGAAAGCAGCTGATAGTATCAGATATGTTATCAAGAGCCGCATTACCAAAAAGCTGTAGTGAAGAAAACCTTGATATGGATTATTTGCCAGTTACAGATATCAAACTAGCCGAAATATGTGAAGCTACGTAAACCGAATTGCATGATCCACAAAAGGTTATTGTTGCAGGGTTTCCAGATAGTAAATGGCAATTAACTGCTAATATAAGTAAATACTGGCAGTACAGAGATGAACTTTCTGTATCAGACGAACATCTCTTGGGAAGAGGAATGTTGAAACGTGTTCATGTAGGACATTTAGGTTTAGAAAGGTGTCGTAAACTGGCTCGCGATGTGATGTTGTGGCCCCGACACCAGTCAGAATATTTCTGACATCACACCTTTAAAAGAAAGAAGTAAATATTATGCAAAAACCCTACCATAGGTCAAATTTTGTGCAGTGTCAACATCTCTGCCCCTCCCCACCATAAGTCTGATAAATATGTTAAATATGGCAATACAAAAAATAAATTATGATTGTCCGATACTCCTGTGTCACTTGAAAAGGGCCATAAGACTTGTGTTTATTTCAAAAAATAATTAATTACCTCTTGTAAATATTTTAGCTAAGCAAAAATTTGAAGTGCATGTAACCCTGATAATGTTGCTTACACTAGATAATCATACATTCCTGTGAACGCTAGATAATCATACATTCCTGTGAACACTAGATAATCATACATTCCTGTGAACGCTAGATAGTCATACATTCATGTGAAGAACATGACGAGATTCTAAATGCGAAGTTTGTTTAGAAAACAGATTATCAAACCAGAAAGAGCCGTTGATTCCGTCCAGGATACCAAGTCATCCATGGGAAGTAATCGCAACGGATCTACAAAAAATAAATTCTGATTGTCCGATACTCCTGTGCCACTTGAAAAGGGCCATAAGACTTGTGTTTATTTCAAAAAATAATTAATTACCTCTTGTAAATATTTTAACTAAGCAAAAATTTGAAGTGCATGTAACCCTGATAATGTTGCTTACACTAGATAATCATACATTCCTGTGAACGCTAGATAATCATACATTCCTGTGAATACTAGATAATCATTACATCCTGTGAACACTAGATAATCATACATTCCTGTGAACGCTAGATAGTCATACATTCCTGTGAAGGACATGACGAGATTCTAAATGCAAAGTTTGTTTAGAAAACAGATTATCAAACCAGAAAGAGCCGTTGATTCCGTCCAGGATACCAAGTCATCCATGGGAAGTAATCGCAACGGATCTTTTTCTTTTGGACAATTCCGATTATCTCATCGCAGTCTACTACTATTCTCGATTTTATGAAATAGCTAAACTAAAAAAAAACCCAAGTCATCTAATGTTGTTTTACATTTTAAGTCGATTTTTTCCAGACACGGTATACCATCAGAAGTCAAAAGCGACAATGGTCCACGGTATTCGTCTAATGATTTCAAACTGTTTGCTGCTGAGTGGAATATTGTTTACACCACAACAAGTCCGTATCAAGCGCAGGCGAATGGTTTGGTGGAAAAGGCGGTACAGACTGTAAAGCGTTTATTAACTAAAAGCAAATCAGACGGAGTAGATCCTTATTTAGGTGTGATAGAATATCGTCATACTCCAATTGATAACATCGCTTCTCCGTCGCAATTATTGATTAGTAGACGATAAAGGTCACTTTTACCAACAACAAATAAGCAGTTAACTTCTGTTGTAGTAGATCCAATAAAGGCGCGGGAACAGTTAAAAAGCAAAAGTTCGAGTCAAAAGCATTATTTTGATAAACATTCTAAAACTTTGCCAGAACTTTTTGATAATGAAACTATTCGCATGCAGGATGGTAATAAGTGGAAACCTGCATTCGCCAAGATCGTATAACGTCATTTCTTCAAATGGAACTAGTTACAGGAGAAATCGTGTAAATCATATGAAATCTGTTAAAGCGCAAAACGGTATTAATAATGATACACAATCTTTAAATCCAGCAATCAGTGACCCAGATGTTAACGGTAAGGCCATGCCAACTAGCCCAACACCTGTACGATCAAGTGATAGAAGAGTTCAACAACCAGTGAAATTCAAAGACTATGTTATGTGATCATAGGTCTTGTATTATATGTGAACTACTACATACAATATAAATAAACATTTATTCTAATCAATTTAAAAAAAAATGTTTTCGAAAAGAAAGAGGTTGTAATAATTATTATTGTGGGAGAGTGGTTTTATTGGGGAATATTTTAAAGTCACCAATACTAAGTTTTAAATGTTGGATAATATGTTCCACTGCACTAACTTTAGCTATCCTAGTTAGAGTGAGTTCCTTCTCACTGTTGGTATCTTGTCTTGGTTTTAACCTTTGACCCTGAGTATATTGTGGTCAGGTGATTGGGTATCCAGGGGACTGTTTGGTCACTTAGGTAATAGAGTTTCAAGCAATAGGTTGACTATTTTCAGTTCTCCATGTTGAAACCTATTTCTGTATAGTGTAATTAGCTAGTTTTAGATATTACATTTGTAAAATAGTTTATATAGAAGTCAGATTTAAGTGTTCAAGAGTTCCAGTGATTGTCAGGTATGTAGTTTTATCATAGTTTCAAAGTCTTGGTCATGTTGGACATATAGTGTCAGACATATTGGATTTTTTAGTAAAATGTAAAGTTCTTTGGTTTTTAGTAATGGTTTATAGTTAGTATATTATACACTACATCACTTTCATTCAAATATACTTTTAAACATCTATTGCATATTCACACATTTATATATTTTATTACAGATACTTCAAAGGTACTTCACCTTTGATAGTCTGGCTAGCCAGCAAAACCCCTCTCTAGGGTAAGCTACTTATTACGTGTTTAGTTATTTAGAGTATTAGCCCTTCGTACTGCAGAATGTTCTCGTTGTCGGGCTTTGCTCCTGTTAGCTCACTACATTTATTTTTTAGCGTTTTCCGAGTTTCTGTCCGGATTATCGCCCTTATTGTTAAAATTATTTGACGTTCTAACACCTGACGTCAATTGGCTGACTATCGCCATTGAAGAGACGACCACTTACAAGATCGGTCGCATTTTTTTTTTTGTTACGTCTTTTATGTGAATCATTTTAGTGAAGCCTGTACCAAGACAGGCCCGGGACTGTACAGCGCAGTGGACGCTTACGGCTGGCCCCCGGATCCATTCACTTGATTTGATAATTGTTTACTTTTTGCAATGTCTATTTTCTGTCTTTGTCCGCAGGTTTATCTTGTAGATTTTTAGTTTTTGTTTTGCGTGTAGTGCAGTCCTCCTGCATTTACTATTAGAGTAGAGTTTTAGCCCTTCGTACTGCAGAATGTTCTCGTTGTCGGGCTTTGCTCCTGTTAGCTCACTACATTTATTTTTTAGCGTTTTCCGAGTTTCTGTCCGGATTATCGCCCTTATTGTTAAAATTATTTGACGTTCTAACACCTGACGTCAATTGGCTGACTATCGCCATTGAAGAGACGACCACTTACAAGATCGGTCGCATTTTTTTTTGTTACGTCTTTTATGTGAATCATTTTAGTGAAGCCTGTACCAAGACAGGCCCGGGACTGTACAGCGCAGTGGACGCTTACGGCTGGCCCCCGGATCCATTCACTTGATTTGATAATTGTTTACTTTTTGCAATGTCTATTTTCTGTCTTTGTCCGCAGGTTTATCTTGTAGATTTTTAGTTTTTGTTTTGCGTGTAGTGCAGTCCTCCTGCATTTACTATTAGAGTTGAGTTTTAGCCCTTCGTACTGCAGAATGTTCTCGTTGTCGGGCTTTGCTCCTGTTAGCTCACTACATTTATTTTTTAGCGTTTTCCGAGTTTCTGTCCGGATTATCGCCCTTATTGTTAAAATTATTTGACGTTCTAACACCTGACGTCAATTGGCTGACTATCGCCATTGAAGAGACGACCACTTACAAGATCGGTCGCATTTTTTTTGTTACGTCTTTTATGTGAATCATTTTAGTGAAGCCTGTACCAAGACAGGCCCGGGACTGTACAGCGCAGTGGACGCTTACGGCTGGCCCCCGGATCCATTCACTTGATTTGATAATTGTTTACTTTTTGCAATGTCTATTTTCTGTCTTTGTCCGCAGGTTTATCTTGTAGATTTTTAGTTTTTGTTTTGCGTGTAGTGCAGTCCTCTTGCATTTACTATTAGAGTAGAGTTTTAGCCCTTCGTACTGCAGAATGTTCTCGTTGTCGGGCTTTGCTCCTGTTAGCTCACTACATTTATTTTTTAGCGTTTTCCGAGTTTCTGTCCGGATTATCGCCCTTATTGTTAAAATTATTTGACGTTCTAACACCTGACGTCAATTGGCTGACTATCGCCATTGAAGAGACGACCACTTACAAGATCGGTCGCATTTTTTTTTTGTTACGTCTTTTATGTGAATCATTTTAGTGAAGCCTGTACCAAGACAGGCCCGGGACTGTACAGCGCAGTGGATGCTTACGGCTGGCCCCCGGATCCATTCACTTGATTTGATAATTGTTTACTTTTTGCAATGTCTATTTTCTGTCTTTGTCCGCAGGTTTATCTTGTAGATTTTTAGTTTTTGTTTTGCGTGTAGTGCAGTCCTCCTGCATTTACTATTAGAGTAGAGTTTTAGCCCTTCGTACTGCAGAATGTTCTCGTTGTCGGGCTTTGCTCCTGTTAGCTCACTACATTTATTTTTTAGCGTTTTCCGAGTTTCTGTCCGGATTATCGCCCTTATTGTTAAAATTATTTGACGTTCTAACACCTGACGTCAATTGGCTGACTATCGCCATTGAAGAGACGACCACTTACAAGATCGGTCGCATTTTTTTTTGTTACGTCTTTTATGTGAATCATTTTAGTGAAGCCTGTACCAAGACAGGCCCGGGACTGTACAGCGCAGTGGACGCTTACGGCTGGCCCCCGGATCCATTCACTTGATTTGATAATTGTTTACTTTTTGCAATGTCTATTTTCTGTCTTTGTCCGCAGGTTTATCTTGTAGATTTTTAGTTTTTGTTTTGCGTGTAGTGCAGTCCTCCTGCATTTACTATTAGATTGGTATTATTACATATATATACTTTGACCTGTAGCCGTCATACAAGTTAGCAGGATGGAGTTGTTTACATAGGCAGTATTTAAGATCGTATTTAAGTGATTAAGTAAGATCGATTTATAGATAGGCCTATGTAGCATGCAACTAGTTTGTATATTTTTACTACTAAAGTTATGATGCTATTATTAATTTGTATTTGTGTATAGATATAGATTTTATCAATTTAACATATGTATTATTATATATATTTAGTCTTATTTATTATGTATTTCAGGGTTTTTGTTATATTATGAATAAACCGTTGAAACGAACCCTTGGTGTGGTCTTTTTACAACTAGAGAATTGACCCTCCGTAACATTATTATGTTATATTTATCGACTGGTTTTGTAAACTTATGGCTGATAGATGCTCGGGTGGTTATGCCTGATATCGAGTCAGTTTTTGCACGTGCATTTTACATTCACTGCGTGACTTGAATAAAAGACACATCCAAATATGCATGTGTGATTTTTCTTTGCTTATAAACTATATTGTTACACCACAAAAGACTCGTACAGTGCAAAGATTGTGTACATTTTTTGTTTTGATTAGTAATTGATTATTGAATTGTTATTATTACTATAGGTATATGTTATGTTTTATTAAATGCTTTATTTACATTGATTTTAAATGCATGTAGTTACAGTAATAAACACAGTATTATATCACAGGCCTACTAGATTTTTTTGTTTGATCTTTTGGGGGGAATGTGATTAGGCAAGTCTGTTGACAATTGATGGACGAAAATTTTATAGCATATATCATACAATTCGCGAACCAAGAGCTCGTTTACTAGCAGGTAGATCTTATTTCAAAATTTTGTAGGTTTTGCCTACACCTATCACTCGTTCCACATGAATTCTCTTTGAAGCAATCCGACGATCATGTATGAGTTGTTCAGGTTTTAGTTGCAACTTGCCATTCAACATTGTTGGGGTGTTGACAAAACATTTTTGGATGCAAAGATATCCTTGACCTGTATACCCCTGTAAGCCATTATGTTATCCTTTGATTCAAACATATCATTTTTTTTGACCAGTGTGGCTCGTTCAGTTATTTGTCTGTCACTAGCTGATCCGCCATAACTGTCATTGACATATGATACAAGTCCTCGAGGTGAACAACCGATTATGGTTTTCAGTGTGTTTTATTTTTGGACGTAGAAAATGTCATACTTTTGGCATCAACATTCTGGTAATACACATGTTGTAGGAAATGCAGATTTAAAGTTACTAGGCACAAAATATTGATTTATTTCAATTGGAAGTATAAAAATTGATCCATGCATTAATTTTGTGGTAAAATATATTAAGATCCCCTACCCTAGGACCAAGCAACTAACTCAATACATGTGATACGTTTTCAAACAACTTAAACCCACAGTCCGGTGTCCCAAACTGTATTATTTTTGGACGTAGAAAATGTCATACTTTTGGCATCAACATTCTGTGGCTTTGAAATAGGAATTTCTGTGGCCTCTAGTAATACACATGTTGTAGGATATGTTGTGAAGCTACGTAGACCGAATTGCATGATCCACAAAAGGTTGCAGGGTTTCCAGATAGTAAATGGCAATTAACTGCTAATATAAGTAAATACTGGCAGTACAGAGATGAACTTTCTGTATCAGACGAACATCTCTTGGAAGAGGAATGTTGAAACGTGTTCATGTAGGACATTTAGGTTTAGAAAGGTGTCGTAAACTGGCTCGCGATGTGATGTTTTGGCCCCGGCACCAGTCAGAATATTTCTGACATCACACCTTTAAAAGAAAGAATTAAATATTATGCAAAAACCCTACCATAGGTCAAATTTTGTGCAGTGTCAACATCTCTGCCCCCCCCCCCCACCATAAGTCTGATAAATATGTTAAATATGGCAATACAAAAAATAAATTATGATTGTCCGTTACTCCTGTGTCACTTGAAAAGGGCCATAAGACTTGTGTTTATTTCAAAAAATAATTAATTACCTCTTGTAAATATTTTAGCTAAGCAAAAATTTGAAGTGCATGTAACCCTGATAATGTTGCTTACACTAGATAATCATACATTCCTGTGAAAGCTAGATAATCATACATTCCTGTGAACACTAGATAATCATTACATTCCTGTGAACACTAGATAATCATACATTCCTGTGAACGCTAGATAGTCATACATTCCTGTGAAGAACATGACGAGATTCTAAATGCGAAGTTTGTTTAGAAAACAGATTATCAAACCAGAAAGAGCCGTTGATTCCGTCCAGGATACCAAGTCATCCATGGGAAGTAATCGCAACGGATCTACAAAAAATAAATTCTGATTGTCCGATACTCCTGTGTCACTTGAAAAGGGCCATAAGACTTGTGTTTATTTCAAAAAATAATTAATTACCTCTTGTAAATATTTTAGCTAAGCAAAAATTTGAAGTGCATGTAACCCTGATAATTTTGCTTACACTAGATAATCATACATTCCTGTGAACGGTAGATAATCATACATTCCTGTGAATACTAGATAATCATTACATCCTGTGAACACTAGATAATCATACATTCCTGTGAACGCTAGATAGTCATACATTCCTGTGAAGGACATGACGAGATTCTAAATGCAAAGTTTGTTTAGAAAACAGATTATCAAACCAGAAAGAGCCGTTGATTCCGTCCAGGATACCAAGTCATCCATGGGAAGTAATCGCAACGGATCTTTTTCTTTTGGACAATTCCGATTACAATTCTAATGATTTCGAGTTAGAACCAAAGGTACCATGAGTTCCAAATTCCGGCGAGGAACCTTTCACGTTCAATTTATAAAGCTTCCATGAATATTTTTTTGCCCTTGTGCAATGTTTCTAACTATATCTCGCGAGTTTTTTTTTTTACCAATTTTAATTGGTTTTTTTTATTAGTTTGTGTGGAGTGGACGTTAAACATTATTCCTCTCTCTGTCTCTCTCTGGGTGAACTTTCTCGGCCAATGCAGGGATCGGACACCCGACCTTACGCACTTAGCCCGCCCCATTAGGGACCCCGTGCGCGCACTGTATCACATCATAAAGCCTGTTGAGTCAACTGGTGTGGTTTCGAATCCCCGGTTGTACGTGGCAAGGAGTAAGGTCGCCTGTCCAACCTTGTTGGGTTTCTCGGGTCCTCCAATTTCTTCCTACTGCTAAAGACACCTATGCGCACGCGAATTATTGAAATAAAAGTAAACCATATGAAAATACCTAAGTTTGTGTCGAGTGGACTTTAAACCCCATTTCTCTCTCTCTCTCTCTCTCTCTCTCAATCTCACCCAATAACCGTAGGGGATCACGTGGTTAGCGAGGTTTTTCGGCGTCGCGCGGTTTCCCCATGTCAGTGATGCAGGAGGGATCGCCTGAGTGACAAAGGAAACCTTCCTAGTCGATCCGATGGGACGAAAAAACCGAAGCCCCGTGTACACATTTGCGTGAAGGTAAAAGATCCCTTGGCAGTTGGATTTCAGTTGCTGCCCGGGCAAAAATGTCCGTCATAGCACACTGTATGGCGTATGCCATTGCCCGGCTTCAATGTTTCTAACTATATTTAGACCTGTAACTTCGCGAATTTTTGACCAATTTTAATATTGCTTTTACGTAAAAGATCCCTTGGCAGTTGGAATTGAGTTGCTGCCCGGGCAAAAATTTCCCTCATAGCACACTGTATGGCGTATGCCATTGCCCGGCTGCAATGTTTCTTACTATATTTAGACCTGTAACTGTATCATAAAGCCTGTCATTGAGTCAACTGGTGTGGTTTTGTATCCCAGGTTGTACGTGGCTAGGAGTGAGGCCGCCTGTCCAACCTCGTGGGGTTTCTCCGGGTCCTCCAATTTCTTCCCACTGCTAAAGACCCCTACGCGCAAGCGAATTATTGAAATAAAAGTGAACCATATGTTAGTCCTGAAATTACCTAGTTTGTGTCGAGTGGACGTTAAACCCCATTTCTCTCTCTCTTTCTCCCTCTCGCTCTCTCAATTTGGACCCAATAACTGTAGGAAATCACGTGGCTAGCCAGGTTTTCCGGCGTGGCGCGGTTTCCTCTTGTCAGTGATGCAGGAGGGATCGTCTGAGTGACAAAGGACACCTGATTAGTCGTTTTGATGGTTCGAAAATCCGAGGTCCCGTGTAAACCTTGACGTGCAGTTGGAATTCGATATAAGGGTAGGTAGCGCCGCTGTCCGCGCAAAATTTCCCTCAAAGCACACTGCATGCCCGTCTCTATTATCTCGGTTTAGGATCAGAACAGTAGGACGTTGATCCCAATTTCATTTCATTTAGTTCTATGGTATCAGGGGGGGGGGGTCACGTGGCTAAGTTGGTAAGGTGCTGGCCCGCTAGGCTGCAGGCCGGGTGCGCGATCCATGCATTAGCCTAGAAAGTTCATCTCAATTTTCCTGCGCGGTTTCCACTTGTCAGTGATGCAGACGCAGGACCTGACACAGACAAATGCTTAGTCGCTCGGATGGGACGAAAAACCGAGGTCCCGTGTACACATTTGCGTGCACGTAAAAGATCCCTTGACAGTTGGAATTCAGTTGCTGCCCAGGCAAAAATTTCCCTCATATTATTTTTGCCCGGGTGCAAGGTTTCTAACTATATTTTGACCTGTAACTTCGCGAGTTTTTGACCAATTTTTATAATTCTTTTCTTGTTATTTTCTTTAAGATACACGTGACAATGAATATGAAAGCTTTCATATCTGCATGGGACAGTAGCAGATCTAGTTTTTATTTTTAAAAAATTTGTGTTTTATACACAAATCGGATTTTTCAGAATCTACCCATAGGATCTTTCTGAAACTTTCACCTACCCCCCCCCCCCCAAAAAAAATGGGTGCTGGCTGTTGGGTAAATATATTTTCAAAACGTTTTTCGAATCCGAAATCACCGAATTTTACAAACAAATGCATTTGACCTACATTGCTGTAACATCGTGACTATTTGACCTATTTTACTAATTCTTTTTTTCTGTGGGTACCTTGTAACCTTGACTACAAATCTGCAATTTCGAAAATTCGTCGCTGTGATTTCGAACCGGAAGTTAAATCAAAATGACAACTTCTTAAATAGTTGCACGATTTTCATGAAATTTGGTATGTAAGTAGATCTCGCTCATGGGACTTTAAAAATGTCATTAGGAATTTTCTAAATTATCGCCCCTTGGTGATATTAAGGATCAAAATTTTCATAAAAATCGACAAAATATAGGTCAGATTGCCTTGAAATTATTTTTTTTCCTGGCTACGAGACTACTGATTCGTACACTAAAAATTGAGTTTGTAGCCCAAACTGGAAGTGCAACCATCTTGAGACGTCAAAATCGATATTTCTTTGTTGATATTTTACTTACAGACAAGGCAATTATATTTTCCGAATCCTTTTAGAAAAGCCAAAAAACTGCCGGGAATAGAATTTTGATTTTTGGAAAATGATGGACGATTTCGAACCGGAAGTTAAAATCAAAATGACAACTTCTTTAATATTTGCACGATTTTTATGAAATTTAGTATGTCAGTAGATTTTGCTCATGTGTCTTTAAACTGTCATTAGAAATAATCTCCCCTTGGAAAAATTGAGGATCAAAATTTTCAAAAAATCGAAGAAATATAGGTCAGATTGCCTTGAATTTTTTATTTTTTACTAGGTACGGCACTACTGATTCGTACACAATGGTAATTGTAGCACAAACCGGAAGTGCCACCATCTTGAAATGTTAAAATATCGATATTCCTTTGTTGATATTTTAGTTACAGACAAGGCAATTATATTTTCCGAATCATCTTCGAAAAGCCGAAAAACTGTCGGGAATAGAATTTTCATTTTTAGCAAATGATGGACGCCATTTTAAATAGAAAATGAGCAATAGTGAAAAATCCACATTCGTGGGCTTGAAAACATGCAGAATTGGTCGTGGATTAGAGAATCTGTCTCTTACGTACATAGTTAATACATTTAATTAAAGCCTGGCTCATGGTCGAATGTTTGGTTTTTGAATATCCCAAAAATTCGAAAAAACCCTCTGGTGTTTTCCGTGCCGACAAGGTTGTTTTCGAGTTAGCTTGTTTTGACTAAAGGTACCGTGAGTACCAACTTTCGGTGAGGAACTTTTCACGTTAGTACCTAGGTACCCTGAAATTTTCAAGCTGATATCTGCATTTGTTCAAGTCGTTTGCTCGGGGCACCTCTTGTGTCATGACTTTGCGCATGCGCTACGCTAGAACCTAAGGTACCATGAGTACCAAATTCTGGCGAGGAACTTTTCAAGTTGGTACCTAGGTACCCTGGAATTCACATGGTGATATCTGCATTTGTTCAAGTCGTTTGTTCGTGGCACCTACCGTGCGTCATGACTTTGCACATGCGCTACGCTAGAACCAAAGGTATCATGAGTACCAAATTCCGGGGAATTGAAAGTCGATACCTGCATTTGTTCAAGTCGTTTGTTCGTGGCACCTGCCGTTCGTGGTTTTTTTCTAAGTCAATTTATAAAGCTTCCATGAATATTTTTTTGCCCTTGTGCAATGTTTCTAACAATATCTCGCGAGTTTTTATTAGTTTGTGTGGAGTGGACGTTAAACATCATTTCTATCTCTCTCTCTGGATGAACTTTCTCGGCCAATGCAGGGAGGGAACACCCGACCTTACGCACTTAGCCCTGCTCCATTAGGACCCCGTGCGCGCACTGTATCACATCAGAAAGCCTGTCATTGAGTAAACTGGTGTGGTTTCGAAACCCCGATTGTGCGTTGCAAGGAGTAAGGTCGCCTTACCAACCTTGTTGGGTTTCTCGGGTCCTTCAATTTCTTCCCACTGCTAAAGACACCAACGCGCAAGCGAATTATTGAAATAAAAGTAAACCATATGTTAGTCCTGAAATTACCCAAGTTTGTGTCGAGTGGACTTTAAACCCCATTTCTCTCTCTCTCTCTCTCTCTCTTTTCTCTCTTATTTTCACACAATAACCGTAGGGGATCACGTGGATAGCCAGGTTTTTCGGCGTGGCGCGGTTTCCCCTTGTCAGTGATGCAGGAGGGATCGCCTGAGTAACAAAGGAAACCTGCCTAGTCGTTCCGATGGGACGAAAAAATGAGGCACCGTGTACACATTTGCGTGAAGGTAAAAGATCCCTTGGCAGTTCGAATTCAGCTGCTGTCCGGGCAAAAATTTCCCTCATAGCACACTGTATGGCGTATGCCATTGCCCGGCTGCAATGTTTCTAACTATATTTAGACCTGTAACTTCGCCAATTTTTGACCAATTTTAATATTTTTTTACGTAAAAGATCCCTTGGCAGTTGGAATTGAGTCGCTGCCCGGGCAAACATTTCCCTCATAGCACACTGTATGGCGTATTCTGTTGCCCGGCTGCAATGCTTCTAACTATATTTAGACCTGTAACTGTATCATAAAACCTGTCATTGATTGAACTGGTGTGGTTTTGAATCCTCTGTTGTACGTGGCAAGGAGTAAGGTTGCCTGTTCAACCTCGTGGGGTTCCTCCGGGTCCCCCAATTTCTTCCCACTGCTAAAGACGGTACAAGCGAATTATTAAAATAAAAGTGAACCATATGTTAGTCCTGAAATTACCTATTTTGTATCGAGTGGACGTTAAACCCCATTTCTCTCTCTCTCTCCCTCTCTTCTCTCTCTCGCTCTCTCAATTTGAACCCAATAACTGTAGGGGATCACGTGGCTAGCCAGGTTTTCCGGTGTGGCGCGGTTTCCCTTGTCAGTGATGCAGGAGAGATCGTCTGAGTGACAAAGGACACCTGACTAGTCGTTCTGATGGTTCGAAAAACCGAGGTCCCGTGTAAACATTGACGTGCACTTAACAGAGCCCTTGGCAGTTGGAATTCGATAAAAGGGTAGGTAGCGCCGCTGTCCGCGCAAAATTTTCCCCAAAGCACACTGCATGTCCGTCTCTATTATCCCGGTTTAGGATCAGAACTTTAGGTCGTTGATCCCAATTTCATTTCATTTAGTTCTATGCTATCAGGGGGTTACGTGGCTAAGTGGGTGAGGTGCTGGCTCGCTAGGCTGCATGCCGGGTGCGCGATCCATGCATTGGCCGAGAAATTTGATCTCGATTTTCCGGCGTGGTTTCCTATTGTCAGTGATGAAGACGGAGGGCCTGACACGGACAGCTGCCTAGTCGTTCCGATAGGACAAAAAAACGTGGTCCCATGTAAACATTGGCGTGCACGTAAAAGATCCCTTGGCAGTTGAATTCAGTTGCCGCCCGGGCAAAAATTTCCTTAGCACACTGTATGGCGTGTGCCATTGCCCGTTTACCCAAAATCCACATATTGACTAAAATGACTTTTTACTTCGCGCAAGCGCCACGCTTGGAACCAAAGTTCTTTTTAGATTATTTTTGCCCGTGTGCAATGTATTTTGTAACTATATTTAGACCTCTAACTTAGCGAGATTTTGATCAATGCGCGTGACGATGAATATGAAAGCTTTCATATCTGCATGGGACAGTAGCAGATCTAGTTATTATTTTTTTTTTGTGTTTTATTCACAATTCGGTTTTCTCAGAATCTACCCATAGGATCTTTCTGAAATTTTTACCTACCCCCCCCCCCTCAAAATGGGTGGTGGCTGTTGGGTAAATATATTTTCAAAACGTTTTTCGAATCCGAAATCACCGAATTTTACGAACAAATGCATTTAACCTACTTTACTGTAACTTTGTGACTATTTGACCTATTTTACTAATTCCCTTTTCTTTGAATACCTTGTAACATTTATTTCAAATCTGCACTTTCGGATTTTCTAATTTCAAAAATTTGTCGCTGTGATTTGGAACCGGAAGTTAAATCAAAATGACAACTTCTTTAATAGTTGCACGGTTTTTATGAAATTTAGTATGTAAGTAGATCATACCCATGCGACTTTAAAAATGTCATTAGAAATTTTCTAAATTATCTCCCCTTGGTTAAATTAAGGATCAAAATTTTCATGAAAATCGACGAAATATAGGTCAGATTGCCTTGAATTTTTTTTTTACTAGCTACGGCACTACTGATTCGAACACAAAAAATTGAATTTGTAGCCCAAACCGGAAGTGCAACAATCTTGAAACGTCAAAATCGATATCCATTTGTTGATATTTTACTTACAGACAAGGCAATTATATTTTCCGAATCCTTTTAGAAAAGCCAAAAAACTGTCGGGATTAGAATTTTGATTTTTGGAAAATGATGGACGATTTCGAACCGGAAGTTAAAATCAAAATGATAACTTCTTTAATAGTTGCACGATTTTTTATGAGATTTAGTATGTCAGTAGATTTTGCTCATGTGACTTTAAAAATGTCATTACAAATTTTCTAAATTATCTCCCCTTGGATAAATAAAGGATCAAATTTTTCAAAAAATCGAAGAAATATAGGTCAGATTGCCTTGAACTTTTTATTTTTACTAGTTACGGCACTACTGATTTGAACACAAAATATAGAAATTGAGGCACAAACCGGAAGTGCCACCATCTTGAAATGTGAAAATCGATATTCCTTTGGTGATATTTTACTTACAGACAAGGCAATTATGTTTTCCGAATCCTTTTAGACAAGCCTAAAAACTGTCGGGAATAGAATTTTCATTTTTGGCAAATGATGGAGGCCATTTTGAATTGAAAATGAGCAATAGTGAAAAATCCACATTCATGGGCTTGAAAACATATACAATTGGTCGTGGCTTAGAGAATTTGTGTCTTATATACATAATTAATACATTTAAGGATAACCTGGCTCATGGTCGAATGATTGGTTTTTGAATATTTCAAAAATTCGAATTACCCCTATGAGGTTCTCCGTTTAATTTCGCGCATGCCCAACGATGTAACCAATGTTTTCAGATCATTTTGTTTTTGCCCGGGTGCATTGTTTCTAACTATATTTAAACCTGTAACTTTGCGAGTTTTTGACCAATTTTAATACTTTTTTCTTGTTACCTTCTTTAATTTCATTACACGTGACGATGAATATGAAAGCTTTCATATCTGCATGAGACAGTAGCAGATCTAGTTATTATTCTTTTTTTTCCCGTTTTGACTATTTCTCAGCAACTACAAGAGATAGAGGTCTAAAGTTTGGTTTTCTGTAGGGAAACTGAGTGGTGGCTAGTGCTTAAATGTAAAACGAAATTCGTGCGCATAGCGGATTTACGTCAATTCTTTAACGTGCACGCAAATTAAAAATCGGCCATAACTTCGTCAATTCTCAATCGCTTTTTCAGATATTTACATTTTTGAATAGCTGGTGACATTTCTGAGTTGATAGCAGTTCAAAAGCGTCGAGTTTAGAAACTTTGTCGCTCTCACTTTTTTCGGTGAAAATTGGAAATTTTTAAAAAAAATTCTAAAATTGGTATTTCTTTGAAGTTTGAAATTGAGTTATAGTTTTGGATAGCTGACAACAATTCGATTCCAACAATATCAGTTTTGTTCTGAAATGATAAATTTGATTTTTTTTTTTTTTCGCATTTTGGTCAAATCGTAGAGTTCTTATTATTTTTAAACGGCTCCAACGATTTTTCTGAAACTTCAGGAATATGACGTTGAAGGATCTACCAGTCAATGAACTATAAATGAAAATCCTCTAATCACCGGAAGTGGTCAAGAAAGGTATCCGAACTTTGACAAAATTCCGAAAAATGGGTGCCTGTGCGTAAAAAGCGATGTATCGATTGGTTATTTATGCAGTAGTTCAAATAATATGTCGTTTGATAGCAACCTGAATTATCTACAAGGTGGTACTATAGCGACGAGTTTCTATTAAAAATTGAAAAAGTTATAGGACTTTGAATTGTGATGTTTTTTTTACTATTTGGGGAAACTTTGGACGCATGTTTCTCGGAAACGCCGCCAACAATTTTTTTAAAACTTTCTCAATTGTCAGCATAATAGGTGGTGTATTGTGTGAAACCATTGTATAATTTCTCTAAATGTCATGAGTAGTCGAAAATGAGATTGAAAATTCAAAACGTATTTTTACTTATTTGGAGCATTTTTAGAGGGTTTTTCTCGAAAAGGCAACGTAATATATATTTTGGAACTTGTTTTACAGAGAGTCTAATCTGTAGTCTTTTATATGAAACCATTGCGCACGGTCCTTAATATCAGGGGTATGAAAACAAAGGGATCGAAAATTGAAAACGCCATATTTCATTGTTAAGCGCCTCGTAAGAGTGGATAAAATCAGTACGTATAACCAACGTATAACCAGCGTATAGAGCATACAGAGAGAGTTATTTTACAACACTGCAATTTTTGAAAAAAAGGGTGTTTTACTGTGAACCAATATTTGTTTCTGGTGCCTCTTTGGTGAAAATAATTCATATAAGTAAGGAACTGTTACTCCTGGAATTAATAGCCTATGCTTTATGTCTATATGACGTCATCCCTTTTAACCAGTTAAGATAAAGCTCCCCGCTGAAACTTTTTATATAGAAGTCGCCTGTCTTGTGAATAATTCAAATTTCATGCTGATCATTTGTTGGGATATTTGGTTGTTATCTGAGACTACAAAGTCTGTTTTTTTTTTGTCCTGTTTTTTCATGTTTTAAACAGTAAGTAATTAATACAATTGCGAAAGTTGCGAAGAGACGGGAAGTTGTGTAAATCTTTAACGTGCACTAAATTTGAAAACAAGCCCTAATTATGTCAATTTCCAACGGATTTTTGAAAAAAAAATTTGTACAGCTGGTGAGACAGAAAGTGGTGTAAATCTTTAACGTGCACGAAAATTGAAAACAGGCTCTAATTATGTCAATTTCCAACGGATTTTTGAAAAAATTATATTTTTGTACAGCTGGGGATATTGCTGATGTCATAACTACGGAATTGAGACCAGAAGTGGTGTAAATCTTTAACGTGCACGAAAATTGAAAAAAAAGCCATAATTATATCAATTTCTTACCGATTTTTGTGAAAGTTATATTTTTGTACAGCTAGGGATATCGCGGATGTCATAACGACCGAATTGAAAAAGAAAGTGGTGTAAATCTTTAACGTGCACGAAAATTGAAAACCGACCCTAAGTATGTCAATTCCCAACCGATTTTGGAAAAAGTTAGATTTTTGTACAGCTGGGAATATTGCAAATGTCATAACGACCAAATTGAGACCGGAAGTGTGTAAATATTTAACGTGCACGAAAATTGAAAACATCCCTAAGTATGTCAATTCCCAACCGATTTTGTAAAAAGTTATATTTTTGTACAGCTTGGGATATTACGGATGCGATAACTGTCAACTTGTCAATCTTGTGGTCAAGGTGAAAGCCGTTCAGTCTTGCACGCAAGTCTAGTTTATCTATTGGATTTTCACAAGTTAACATTTTCTAGCGAAAAAATAACAGTTCCACTTTTGAATTTCTTTTTCCTTTATCTCTTTCCTCTGTAAAGAAAAAAAATGATCCTGGTAAAAATTGAAGTTTCTGTTGTGAACCCAGTTTTTTTTTTCAAAGGGCTGTCGAAAGTCTACATTAAACCATCCTAAGAATGGTTCCGAGGCTCTAATTATGTCAATTTCCAACGGATTTTTGAAAAAGTTATATTTTTGTACAGCTGGGGATATTGCGGATGTCATAACTACTGAATTGAGACCAGAAGTGGTGTAAATCTTTAACGTGCACGAAAATTGAAAAAAAGGCCATAATTATATCAATTTCTAACCGATTTTTGTGAAAGTTATATTTTTGTACAGCTAGGGATATCGCGGATGTCATAACGACCGAATTGAAAAAGGAAGTGGTGTAAATCTTTAACGTGCACGAAAATTGAAAACCGACCCTAAGTATGTCAATTCCCAACCGATTTTGGAAAAAGTTATATTTTTGTACAGCTGGGAATATTGCAAATGTCATAACGACCAAATTGAGACCGGAAGTGTGTAAATATTTAACGTGCACGAAAATTGAAAACATCCCTAAGTATGTCAATTCCCAACCGATTTTGTAAAAAGTTATATTTTTGTACAGCTTGGGATATTACGGATGCGATAACTGTCAACTTGTCAATCTTGTGGTCAATGTGAAAGCCGTTCAGTCTTGCACGCAAGTCTAGTTTATCTATTGGATTTTCACAAGTTAACATTTTCTAGCGAAAAAATAACAGTTCCACTTTTGAATTTCTTTTTCCTTTATCTCTTTCCTCTGTAAAGAAAAAAAATGATCCTGGTAAAAATTGAAGTTTCTGTTGTGAACCCATTTTTTTTTTTCAAAGGGCTGTCGAAAGTCTACATTAAACCATCCTAAGAATGGTTCCGAGGAGTAAACGAAACTTTCTGGTATTAATGATATCCTACTCTATGGGCACTGAACGGTTCCGATGAGTTAACGAAACTTTCTGGTATTAATAATAGCCTACTCTATGCGCACTGAATTTGAAATGGACTGGGCACCAATTTGATCAAAAGACGGCCCTCTCCACGTGAACAAAGCAGTGCTATAGCCCATCTTTTTACAGATCCGCATTCAATAAATGATAATAATAATAAAAACTTATCTCATTCTTACCTCTTTTTGAGCAATGGGGAAAGACCTACTAATAGTGAGTGCATTGGGACTGCACCATACTACACAAACAAATATACATACGGACAAGGCACAATACTTACAGTACTTCCGGTGATAATGAAAATGTTCAATTAGTTTTATGAAACCAGATATGGAATAAGGCATAACATGATGAAAACTTTATGTAGATGGAATAATAATTGCCACTTTTATAGACCCACACCCTTGATAAGCGGCTTATAGAAAATCGCTTGTTTCTCTGCAACCGTACAAGTTAGAAACCATTTTCTGGTATCTGTATGACCGTGTGGGTTCAATCTATTTGCTGATTGAAACAAAATATCATAATTTTAAAACATTATAAATCATACTCATTTGAATAAAATATCTGTTTTGAAGGCTAAAAATACACTTTTTGCCAAAATGACGTTAATTCCGTTGATAATGAAAATCTCCAATTACTTGTATGAAATTGTAAATGGCATTAGGTATCGCACTGTGAAACTTTTATGAAAATCGAATATTAATTGACACTTTTATGGACCAAAAACATTGAAAAGTTACCTGTTCAAAATCGTTCATTTCTCCGCAACTGAACAAGTTACAACCCATTTTGTGATATATACTATTCAAAAGAAGTAGAGGATATTTGATTTTGGGGGCATGCCACGTCGGATCAATGCTGAGGATTTACCCGTTACTGATGCTGTGGTAACTTTGCTGTTTGACCCCGGGTATCATTTTACCCTTATTATGGTCAGTCTGTGCCTTACTTAGTCTAACGATCATTTGGAATAAATCAATGAATGTGAACTTCATTTAATTTTGTCATTTGTTTCTTCGTCAGTTTTATTAGGTGACTTTAATAACACTTAAAAATCAAATATCCCCTAAATAATTGCTTACAAAAAGTGGTACCGAACTGTCAAAATTGTATTTTTATTTTCTAAATTTACGTCACTTCCGTTGCCGAATAGCCACTTTACCGGTAACACAAAAATGGCATTTTGGACCACGGAGCATATGAATTTTGTTTTATGCAAATCGAACAATAAATAATTAATCCAGTACAGAAACACTGAATTAGCAAATGGCGGCCAAGGGAAATTACCCAGACAAAAAATGTTGACATATGCGGTCAAATCAGATGACTCTTTAACCCTAGGTAAAATACCACATAAAAATATCCATTAATAAAAATGTTCTTGGTAAGAATTTTTATTTTGCGCGAAATATTTCCGAAGATTCGTCGAAAATCAAAAAACTAAATTATCGTAGCTATGTCCCCTGTATAAGACTATATTAAAATGTATCAAATGTTAAAGTTCCGATGATTATTTTTAATAATACGGCAATTTTTAAAAAACCCCGACAACTTCGCCGTTTCGGGCATTTCGCATGGTCACAGAACGTTAGAAATAGCTTTTAAATTTAAGTCGAACCCACTTTCCCAGGAAAACCGAAGACATCGAATCGATCCGACAAGTAGTTTCTGAGATATGCTCCAGGGAAAAATAATAATGATTGAGTCTTTAGCAAGCAATGGGGGGGGACCCGGAGTAAACCCACGAGGTTGGTTTAACAGGTGATTCTACTCCTTGTCACGTACAACCGGGGATTCAAAACCACCCCTTTGACTCAGTGACTGGCTTTATGACACAGCGCGCACGTGCTAACCAATCGGCCATCCAACTGACCAACTCCCCTTGAAGCGAAAATTTCATTTATTCTAAGAAAATTAAAACATGATTATTTGAATGTCTTATACTAAATAGGTTATTATACGATCATAGGCATCATTCTAACACTTAAAAACCATTCATATAAAAAATGAAATATTTTCTACTCGGCCTGAGCTGCTTGGTAATAATATCATTTCATTTCACTGGAAAACAACGTCTACATAAGGAAGTAGGTTAACACTATTTTGTAGCCAAAGCAAAGTGACAGGCGTCATCATAGCCACTAGCCCAGAATGATTGACAGCCTTTTTTGTGTTTTAAATGGATGCAATATAGCATCAACCCACTAAGCGGGTGTGCGTTGTCTCGATCGTCAAATACTGTGGTTAGCCAGTTAATGATAATGATGTCTGGTTGACCGACCCTTAAAAGCTATCCCCAACCCGACATACGTCATACTGTGCTAATAATAACTTATTTAACATTGGAAATAATAACACAATTACTTCCCTTGTGTTACTCTTGACTTATAGAGATCAGTGATCGTTTTTAAAACAGAGTTCTTCTCAACGTTGAGATTCGAAATTGAAAATGATATTTTTGCCAATTTCTCAACTGGCAATAGTGAATTATAGGATTAATAGGATTATTCTTTAACAAGGTAGGACTGTTTATAGATACCATATATTTTAGGGCTTTTATTTTAATACATTTTGAAAATATATCTTGAAAAATTGTTAGAGGCGCTTTAAGTCGAAAAACATATTATAAACAATAGACCTAACTGTGTCCAACTCATAAGTGTCATTCCCAAGTTCATAAAATGTTTCGAAAATTCATTCATTGATGAAGTCATATTAAACATTATATTTTATAAAAACACTTCATGCTATACAGATGAAATTTAAGTAAGAAAAAACCCATCTAGGCCTACTATTTAGACCTACACTGCCAAGAACGTCATTCTCAAATTCATAGCACATCTTCGAAAATTCATTCGTCAAAAAATAAAATAAAGAAATTAAAAACCGAAGACGAGAATAGGTAAATTGGCAAGTTCTTCACAATAACAATCTACGATACTTATTTAACATATTTTTATTTTTTCACTTCCGAAATTGAAATAAAATAAAAACCGATGACGAGAATATGTAAATTGGCAACTTTTTCACAATATAAATCTACGATACTTATTTAACATATTTTTATTTTTCCTCTTCCCGAAATCGAATTTCTTTTAAGAACCTGTGCATATGAATCCAACCTGTGCATATGAATTCCTTGTCCATGTCTTATGTGGCTGTTAAAGTATAGGCTACTGTAGTAGACTATGCAGGCGATTCTGTTTAGGTAGGTGACATAATGGCGTCCATACGTCACGTTACTACCATTAGCCAATCCGAATCGGGAGACGGGTTGACCAGACACTCTATATATAAGGCTCTGGGTTTAACAAGTGGTTTTGTCTGCGATATCACTTAAGCTACGTTCACACTACATGTGTATTCGATGCGAATTCCGGAGACCAGCCTCCGGAATTCGGATTGGATTTTCCAGGATTAAAAGTGGTGCGTCACATTACAGTTTGTTCGGATTGAATTCAGAAAAAAAAGCGCCACACTGAATGCGCAGTGAAGGTCATTCATATCCATCGTGGATGCGCCAGACAATCGTATAGGTGATCTTATGTTGCTTATGTTTAATTTCCTGAGGCAAGCAAGGCTACACCAGCGACGCCGCGTCTTACATCTTCTACGCCTTGCCATGCAGCGCTGGGCACGATTTCGTTTGCACCAAAATCAAATGCGAATGAGGATGGTTACTCTTACGGTAGCGTTGGCGTTACATCAACACGTATGTACATGTCCTTCACTCTTGACTCTGTACATAATTGAAATGTAATGCAGTGGGGATAAACTTCCTACTGTTCTGAGGGTCTGACATGGACATATGTCTAGTCGTTTCGATTGTACGAAAAACCGAGGTCCCGTGTACATATTAGCGTGCACGTAAAGATCCCTTTGCAGTTGGAATTCGATATAAGAGTTAATCTTAGTGCCACTGCCCGGGCAAAATTTCCCCTTATAGCACACTGTATGGTATATGCCTGTTTTCATTAGCCCAGGTAAGGTGCAGAACAGTAGGACGTTAAACACCATGTCATTTCATTTCCTACTGATCTGGACCGACTTGACTTATAAACACGGCTATAGACCATTTTCCCAGGATAGCGACGCAACGGCCAACGCTTTAAACGAATTCCATCTATTAAGGCATTTGTTATGTCGACTGCATTGTGTACACGGAAAAAATTGTCTTTCGTTCAATCCGAACGACTAGACAACTATCAGGCCCCCCGCCTTGCAACAGCACCACTGGCATGGGAAACCACGCTGGAAAATCACGACCACCAGACTAGGGAGTCAGCTTCGTAGCTCCAATTTCATAATACACTAGACTCGAAACGACTGAATCTTAGCTGGTTGCGATGGGAGGCATGCAGTTGTGTCTCAACATCATCATCTCTCCAAAGTTGTAGAAGGAGAAGCCTCTCCTCCTTAGCACAAACTGCACCTCGGTTGTTTGCCATAACATCAGTTTCATAAACACAAGATTTCCCGCGATATGACGGAAAAAGAAGTGAACATGCGCGCAAAGTTATCGTTCCTGGTAAAACTGTTGATCGGAATCAAGCGTGTCACACTCAAATCTTGACTACGAATAAACCATTCGGAATAATTGTTCCGTGTTGAATTAGGAAAAATATACGGATTCGTTAATTCAGATTCAGTTCGGTTTTTATCGAATTGAGTGTGACGCCAAAGTGCGGAATAAGACTTCATTCTGAATTCAATGCAGGTTAAAGCCCTAGTGTGAACACAGCTTTAGGTGGAAGCGGACGTTAAATAAAGCTATTTCACACAACAAGTGATTTTTGTGTACGATATCATTTAGGTGGAAGCGGACGTTAAATAAAGCTATTTCACACAACAAGTGATTTTTGTCTACGATATCACCCTAGGCTGAAGTGGACGTTCAACCTCAGATACGAACAAAAAGGTGATTTAAGAAACACTCATTGGGCAGTTTTTAAAAGAAAGGAAAATTAGATAGAAGATATTTAACGAGATTTAGCAAATAATTGATAGTCTGATGCCAATGTATTACCTTCCTTATACCATTAGAAGCAGGTTTCTAAAACTACGAAATTGGACATTTACACAAAGATATTTTCTTTATAGATAACAGTGCTCTTGTTTCCACGACATTAGATATAATTAAATGAATTTCTTTCAGTGTTTAGTTTACTGGGGTTTTCAGTTGTTTTTTTCCTAGGATTTCTAATATGGGACGTCATCAAAACGCTTAAATTAATTGTCTTACAATAAAACAAACGGTTGGACCGAAGCTGTATTTCCCATGCTGTGAAATACATCGATGAGAATTGTTTTTGTGAAGGGTGGTATGTTAAAATTATGTGACCGGATTATTTGCAATATTATCAGTATTCCAATTATATCTATATGTTGTTAAAGATCTAACAACGTAGCCTTAATTAATGTTTGTTAATGCGGTAATCTTAAGTTAGGAGACGGTGACGGCAATCCTAAGTTAAAATTGATTTAAGTTAAAATTGTGAAACGCCGCTATTTTAAGTTAAGATAAAATTTTAACTTAAAATATTATTTCAGTGGATTGTTACTAAAATGCTTATAATCGTTTTGAAAAACTCATGAATTTTTAGTTCAAGACGATTTTAGGGAGATAGGTTTTGTGAAACAGGTATACTTTCATTTGTTGTTCCGTACGTTCTAGTATTTTTGTATTTTTCTGGTAATATATCTTATTATGTACTGTATTTTCAGATCATTATTTTTCAGTATACGGGTTCACTGGTCGTGACCATTTATACCATACGGGTTTAATCACTATATCTTTTCAAAATGTTATACATCGTGTGAGTTTAATTTGCGTCTTTAAGAAATATAGGCCATACGATAACAACATAAGAGGTTATCATTATGACAATGTCATTAATTTTAATCCGAATGATAATTATAGTGTGAATTTATCAGAATATGCAGGTTTAAATTTGATTATATTTGTTTAGATATTTGGTATAATGTGAGAATATTGGGTTAGCCGTTATTAGTTGTTCATTTTAATCGGTGATAGGGGTTTCATTTTGTTTTTTAAGTTAAAATTATGAACAGTGGTTACATTACATTAGCCAGGAGCATAACATAACACCAGTGTCATCTGAAGAGTTTGGTTGATTTGCTGCAGGTAGTATGTTATTGTTGCTAGTTGTTTATTACAATTTTTACGTTCAATATATTATATAATTATTATGATATTATTGAAAGTTTGATTTGATTAATATCATTACTTGTGAAGGGGACATAAACACGAATAACACGTTAAAATGTAACTTTGAAAACGATGTTAAACTTCGCGGTCTTTACAGGGCCAGTGGAAGAAATTTTTAGGGTGAATAGGTGGGGGGCTACCATCCTAGGTCTTTAGGCGAGGATGCATGGGCCGCCTAGACCCGGAAGCGGAAGCTCTTGGGGTGGAGATCGTCGGAGGCGTTTTCGGGCGATTTCTGGCTGATAAAATTACTCAGTAATGAAGTGAATTTTATTTCTTTTTTACCCCCCTTACCATAACAACACAATCTATGGTGGGTTTTTTCCTGTGGTGCCAAACTTGAAAAAAATGCATAATAATACTATAGATTTTTATTCATAACAAAACACAACACAAGGTATATGTGGATATAACTACTTCTCTATTATTTAATAACGACGTTTCATAACACATACAGGTCACGTTTTCAAGTTAATGATACATATTCATCTAGTCAGCCTATTTATACATATTATAGCTTACACCAGCTTAATTAATTATAAGAAACCACTAAAATGATTATCAATCCTTACAATAACAATACATGATACAATAAGTAATAATAAAAAGAAAACTGACCCGTAGTAGGAAAACAAGTAGTCAGTAAGAGATCAAAGAACCACACTGATAGGGTTTCACTATAAAAATATTTAATACAAACATTAATAACAATAACTGACCTATAGTAGGATAATAACAGGTAATCAGTACTACAGATCAAAGCCGAGCCTTAATAGGGTTTTACCACCACACTTAATTGTTCATCAGACCAACATAAAAATCACAATTAATTACTGTTCATTTAGAGTATGTACAATATAATATTAATTTAAGTACTAGCTACCACCTCTTCGACCCACCATACCATTTTAATAGAGTTATATAAAATATCATTATAAGCATTTAATCATCTAACAGGCCACACACGTCTCTTATTTGATATTAATTAATAATAGGTTTTTTAAATTTTATATACTTAGAGTTACTATCTATATCTTGCACCAGGAGAACTAACCTCCCATATTATAATATATCACTAGGTCTATAAGCATGTAAAGTCACTATTAATGTTAACATAAACTGCAATAAACAGGTAATAATATGTAAAGTTCTCACAGCACATCATCCTTTAAAATATCAGGTCACCCCAAGCATTGGATATAAACAGACCAGTATCTCTATTGATAGTCGGGTTGCGTCTACGGATTTCTATGGCTTCACGAACATGTAGCTGTTTGTTGGATTTAATGTTGCTGGCTAGAATCTGTTTATCTCGCCATTTTATCGTGTGGTTAGGGTTGTCCATAATGTGCTGAGCTATTGCTGATCTATCCCCCTTCTTATTAGTAGTGGCCAGCCTGCGTTCATTAATTTGAACTGAAATTGGGCGCTTCGTTTCTCCAATGTAAGAAGCATAGCAGCTTTTTGTAAATAACATCTCTTGGATCTTTACGATGGTTACCGATTCTTCCATCTGCCTTAATTAGGTTTTTAAGTGTCAAGCCACTGGTCAAAATGACTTTAACATCCAGTTTTCCAGAATTCTTTTGATTTTGTAGCTAAGGTTACCAATAAATGGAATGAGGACTGTAAACCGGTTCTTCTTCTCTGGCTGGTTTTACCACTCTATCTCCTAAAGCTTTATTTATAGTTTTCTTAATTATGTTAGCTGGGTAATTGTTCGGGTGCTGAAAGCTGAATTTACGATGGTCAATTTCTTTTTCCAGTTTGTCCGGGTCACATACAGATTTCGCTCTTTTAGTAAGTGTTGAGATGATGCCTGTTTTGGTTTTAATAGGGTGATTGGAATTAAAGTTGATGTACTGATCTGTGTTGGTCGGTTTCCTGTACACTGTTGTGATTAGTTGTCCTGTTATGTGGTCTTGAGACATTCATGCAGGTTTTTGTCAATTTGGTTGTCTTTTTCCAGGTTTGCTAGTTTTTCTTTAAATTCTTTATTCAATGTATTCGTGTTATCTTTAGTGAGTTTCTTATACGTGGATTTATCATCAAGTACGCCTTTAACTAGTTCATCTAATTGGTCAGTATCAATCACTACTGCTGCTTTTCCCTTATCAGCCGGCACTATAGATATGTTAGAGTTCTCTTTCAGTTCTTTATTGCTTTGAATTCATTTTTTAGTCAGGTTTGGTTTGGGCTTTGGTACCTTGTCAATTAACTGTTTTACTTGATGTCTGATAAATTCTATGTTGCCTCCTGGTGCTAATTTTTGTAGTCCTTCTTCAATCCCTGTTATGTTTTGGGTGAAAGGCACATTTTTATTTGGTGGATGTTTAATATTATACCCCCCCCCCCCCTTTATAAGTCAAATAGTTACATTTTAATAAATTATCAAAAAATTGTCTTATGCTTTCTTTTTCAAGAAATTTGCCTGTAAGGGCTGTTGAATTAGAGCAGTTGATGCCTCTGCATCCTCCACACCCAAAAGAGCAACTAAGGCCATTTTTTCGACAACCTCATTTCCTGTTATCGAAACAGTTGCAGTGGATTATCTTCAGCAGAAAATCAGGAGCAGGCTGCTGTTATATTTCAATTGGCAGCATTTTTTCGTTCACTGCTGTCCAACCCCATTCCGTTGAATTCATATCAATAACACTCTTTTTCAACCAATATTGGCACTGCAGATACACACGCAAGAAATGAAATTATGCTGTATTTGAAGTGGGTGGGAGTGACTGGACTTTGACACTTACAACACAACTGGCGGACATTGTTTTTGTTATAAATTTCTTCCAGCGACATAAATCAAGTCCTTCGAATGGGATTCCACCATACAAACTGACAAGTGCTTCTTCTCCAACTTTAATTTTAGCCTGTTTTGACATGTCGGGTATAGTAAAATACCCGACAGCTCATAGTAACATACCAGATAATAACGGTATAGGCAAAAAATGTGTAATATCGCAAAATAGTGTAATCAGCATATGGACTGTTCATCGTGTACAAAATACACGACGAACAGTGGTAACAGGTGTCCTTGGATACGACACTATACAATGTTTTCTATTCTATTAAAAATATGCAACAATAAAGAACTATTTCTTTCCCGAATGAAAACTCTTAATTTTAAGTGCACGGCCAAAGGTGGTACACGATTACGCATTTTGAAAGAAATTTCAAAACTTCCATTTCTTCAACATAATAAGTTTGACATTTCTTATAACGATATTACTGACTACATATTGGATAATGATTCTATATAAATTGCTTCTATATGTCTAGTCCTATCTGGATTATCCCCCTTATTTTATGCCTTTATGAATACACTAATAACTTACTATTTCTTTAGCATTCCTGTTTTTTTACGTGGGACATTAAATAATAATTATACTATGGTTTGTACAATTGCATGGTCTTAAAAACTAATAGTTTTTTTATATTTCAACGTTATTTTATCTAGATTATCACCCTTTTACCGTCGCCTATTTTGCGGTTGTTTTTATATATAAAAAAGAATACAACAAGAATGTTATTTTTTATTTGAGGTGTAATCACGTACAACTGTCGAAAAACATACATATACTTTAAAGAATATGGGAGGACACAATTAAAACTACAATTTAGATAATGAAGGGCAAATATTTTTTTTTTTAAACAATATTTTATTCATTTAAATATACAAAAAAAATTTTTTTATAATAGATATAGGATACGATAACAAGCTTTATCAGCTTATATAAAATCGCTTCCTTAAAATGGATCATTAACAGATTTGCAACTGGCTGTCATAATATTAACATAAGTAGTAATTATATAAAACATATTATGTACAATTTAGATGATAATCTGGGATTTCTTAAAGGGACATTCCCACTGGAGGAACACTAAAATTAATATTTTTTTGGGTTTTTTTTGTTTAACGACTACATCATTGATTATTTGCTAACGTCGAATTGTTTTATTTTCATATTATATTATCCTTTTTTTATTTATTTTTTTCTTCTTTTTTTGGTGTTCTGTTCTGCTTTCGTTCAGTAAAATTATTTTTTTAGATCAAACACGTACGAATGTCCCTTTAAGGTCACACACAATAAGAAAAAAAAGAATATGAATTGGGGGGGGGGGGTCCTGCTATCAAAACCATACCGACAAACGTTTTTAAATTTTTATTTTTATTTGTTTGTCATCTTCACCATATACAATTTAATTTAAATGGACCGCATATCCTTAAAATCGTTAGTAGGCTGATGTCGGTTGGGAAAGTAAAGTTATCATTCAGTAATTATGACATTATAAACTTCATTTAATACAGATAAAAGAAGGATACTTTCATATAATAAAGTTACTTTCGCCCCACTGACGTCATTTAAATGTAGAATTTTGAATGATTACAAAGAAAAACGTTTTGTAATATCCAAGTATTTATGAACAGTTTTAAATATTTTAGCGTTTTCATCATATGTATTACTTTTTTGCCCGAAAAGTAAGGATTGGCTGTTTTTGTATTTCATCAGAAGTTTATCAATTGTTTCTTTTCTAGCTTTTAGAAATCTAGGGCAATGAAAGAAAAAGTGTTCACAATCCTCCATAGCATTTCCACAGTGGCAAAGAGGGTCATCTGTTATATGCATTAGCATTTTGTGAAATTTTAGATCACTTTTGAGATTTCTTAATTTACAGTGAATAATTTGATTTTGTCTATTGCCTATACAACAGAGTTCGGGTGCTAACTGTACATAATTGTTTTGCCTAAGCTTTGATTTAAATTGTGATAGCGTTCGTGAGTTTCGTATGTCGCTAGCAAGATTGTTCCAATCTTTGATTACTGACGGAAAAAAGGAGTTTTGATAGTGTGAGGTTCTGCAATTTATTTGTTTAATATTGTCAGAGTTTCTCAGTTGATATGATTGATGTGATGAAATTTGAGGTGGTACAAGATTTGAGAGGGAATTCGGAACGTGTTTATTTATTATCTTATAGAAAATTACTAATTTGTGTTGAAGACGCCTGGAGGAAAGAGAGGTGAATCCAGATTCTTTTAGTAGTACCTGGTGAGAAGTGCCCCTTGGTAATCCAGTGATTGTTCGAATTGCATCTAGATGGAGTTTTTCTAGTTGTTCAGACTTTTCATTTGTACAATTGTTCCAGACGACATCCGCATAGTCAAATATTGGAAGAATATAGGATTTATATAGTATCTCGAGAGTTTTACGTTGTAATCTGTATTTGAGAGACCGGAGACAGTTTACCATGGTACTTATTTTGCTAGTTAAATGGTCGATATGTGTATCCCAAGTAGCTCGATTATTAAAGAAAACGCCCAGATGTTTGTGACTAGAATCGTCTGTAATATCATAGTTGTTATATGAAAGAGTGAATGTTGATGCGGACAGCTTCCTTGAAAACGTCAGGCTTTTAGTTTTTGAAGGATTGAAATCTACTTTCCATTTGATTGACCAATTACTGATTCGTTTTATATCATCATTGAGAGTTTGCTGGGTAAGAAGAGGATTATCGATTACGAGGAAAAGAGAGGTATCATCAGCAAAGATGCGTATGTTGGATCTGATATCATCCACAATATCGTTAATGTAAACAAGGAAAAGGAGGGGGCCTAAAAAAAAGCCTTGGGGAACTCCAGAGGTAACAGCTTTTGATAATGAAAATTTATTTCCCAAGACGACTTTCTGAGAGCGATTTTGTAAGTAACTAACAATAAGTTTGTAAGTTTTCCCTCTAATACCTATTGATGAGATTTTATGTAGTAGGCCTTGGTGCCAGACTCTGTCGAAGGCTTTACTTATGTCGAAAAAGATTGCTTTCACTTCTAGCCCTTTATCAAGAGACTTACATATGTAGTCGTACATCTCAATCAATTGATATACTGATGAATTTTGAGGTTGAAAACCTGATTGAAAGGGGGTAATAATTCCTTCTTTTAAAATAAAGTTGTGGATATGTTTCCGTAGAAGTGTTTCAAAGACTTTGCCCAGAGAGCTTAGTAATGAAATTGGTCTATAGTTGGAACAGTCGTGAATATCACCTTTTTTGTAAATAGGGACAATATTGGCCTTTTTCCAGCAATCCGGATATAAAGATGCATCAAACAGTGTTTGAAACAGTCGATGAAGAGGATATTTTAAAGAAGGCGCTATACATTTCAGAATAAAATTGTTAATGTTGTCCGGCCCACTAGATTTTTTACTTTTAACTGAAAGAAGCGTATCTTCGACATCAAGTAGCGAGATCACCAAGTTGGAAATTTCTGATTTCCTTCGAGATAAATTTGGCAAGGAGTGTGGAATAGACGTGTCAGTACACAGCGAGATGAAATAATCATTTAGAGCGTTCGCTTTCTCTGCATTTTCAAAATGTATGGTATTATTCGAATGTAATGGAGGAATTTCCAATGATGAGTTACCTTTCTTTAAAGAAATATGTTTTAGCAATGACCACCAATTTGAATCACCGAATTTATTTTCGTTTATCTTATTATCAAGCTTTGAGTAATACTGACTTTTAGATTTTCGTATCTCACTAGTCACGAGGTTTCGTTTTTGTCTGAATTCAAGCCAATCGTATGGAATATTTGATCTTTTAGCTTTCTTATGGGCCCTGTTACGGTAACGAATAAGTCTACGAATACTTCCATTCATCCATTTGGGATCGCTTTGTCTCACGGTTACGACTTTACTTGGCACAAATTGATGAATTCCCGAGGAGATAACTTCAGTTATCTTTTCAGTGAGCTTGTGGAGACATGATTCACTCTCGAATAAAGAATTCCAGTCGTATGAAACAATGAAATTGTTGAAGTCCACAATATTTATTTCTTCATATCTCCAAACCTTTCTAAGAAAACAGTTTGAATTTGGTTTACTAGCATGTAGCTGGAGAACTATAGGACAGTGGTCGCTGATACCAGATTCCAAAACTTGAACTTCTTTTATGTCATTGGGGCAACTAACAATAGCCAGGTCAATTAATGATGAAGAATTTGGCTGAATGCGAGTGGGATCCTTGACTAACTGAACTAAGTTTAAACTATTAATTATTCTGTGTAACTTACTTATCTTTGATGATGGAAGGAAATCTTGATTAAAATCACCCAATATTATGATGTTATAATCTGTAAGATCAGACACAGAGATAAAACTCTCTTCAATTAGATTCCAATACTCTGTGTTTGCTGCAGGAGGGCGATAGAATGTGCCCACAAGAAACTTATTACTGTTAAGTATGAGTTCGATCCATACAGCTTCAAGTTTATTTATTTTGAGGTCTTGGCGTGCTTTAAAGAACAGATTTTCTTTAACATATACTGCCACACCTCCACCTCTACAGCCTTCCCTATTCACCAACAAAGGGGGGTGATAACCACTTATACTAACATCTGAAGGGGAGGTTGTAGTGTCGAACCATGTTTCTGAGAAAGTTAGAATATCATGACCGTGCAGTTCACAGGATACTTGATCTAACTTGTGTTTAAGACTTCTGGTATTTAAATGAACTAAGGAAAGATTTTTTCTTGGTCCTGGATTTGAATGAATATCTCCACATAGGAGTAGTAAATGCTGAAGAGAGATAAGTATATGAAGCTGGATGCGGTTTTCAAGTAAATGAAGGTAGACAAAACTTATAATAAAACTTAGACCACCTACACCATATTTTTGTACAACATATTTATGTGACTGCACTATGAAAAGTGGTTAAAATTTGTAGTAGAGAAGTATGGCGAAGGTGGTCTTGTAATGTGTTTGGTGCGGCATGATATTGATAGCTTGTAATGGATATCAAAATGGGGACAAGGGAAAGTAACGTAAATATGAAACAATAAATATGTACAAAGAAGTCAGTGCTTTGGGCCATGTCGACGTATACAGGCAAACAAGAAAATAATAAAATAAATTAAAAAGGAAAAAGGAAAAAAAAATACAAGTAAGTACACAATTAATAAACAACAAAAAGAAGGGAAAATAACACGTGTAAACTGTGTAAGGATATTATGACTACGGATTTATATTTATCAGTAATATTTGAAAGATAATGTTGATTGTGGTTAATAAGTTTTATAGGGGACGTTATATTTTATGTAATTTGTTAAGTGATAACTAGATTTGTAATATTCATTTTCCGTTTGATAATAAATAGTGTGCAATAGGCATACATGAATGAATACTGGTGACATTTAAGGGGGGGGGGGGGGGGGATACCAGATTGATTTAAGTTGAAGAAAACCAAATATGATAATCGATTTCAAAACCACAAGATTTTGACTTTTATAATTTGTTTTCTATATTCGGGCATTTGTTTTGTATCAAATGGTACCATGTTAAATATGGTACAGCTCCTTTAATGTTTTTGATACAATGTTTTATTTTACAATATTACGACTATTGTGACTTAAGTAATTAATTGAGAAGAAGTAATTCCCTCATATGGAGTCACTAACATAGAAAATATCATATAGTAGATCTTTTTTACTTTAAGATGTCATAGTTATCGAAAAAAAAAACGAAAGTTATGTTAGTGTCTACGAGAGATTCTTCTTTTGAATATACTTGAAGTCAAGTGAATATTCTGTGACATAATAAATTTACAGCATAGGCCTCAGTTTACACAAGGACAGTGATTAAATAAAATTAATAGAATAGTAATATGTCGTTGATGTGTTTCTTTCCGGTAACTGAGCCGTAATAAACTATACTTTGATCGACGCGAACTTCTAATAGCCGATATTACGATTCATAATACACGAAAATTATGGTTTAACTACAAAACATGTATATTTGAGTAAACAGCGATTGATTTTGACATTTATAACGTGAGATATGTTTACACCAAATGTACATTGGTTAACCCCAATCTGTTGAGGTGATTCGTGTTTAAGTAAAGACGAGTGTAACAACATTAAAGTCCTTGTATGAACAAACATCAACTAAGAAAACTGATACCGCTACTTTTACTGTAGGCTTGTTTGAATAAGCGACGATCACACTCTTAATTTCATGACAATTTAAATACAGTGTCGCGCCTTTAAAATATAATAAATATGAGTTTTTATAATTTGGCTAGCTGAAGGTCAAGTTCTGGAAAGAGTTCGATTCTGCATTTGTGGCCAGTGTGGCCCTCGGCCCTCACTTTGCCGTTTGAAAACCATGCGCTTTTAACGGATGGGTGTTTTTGAATTTTGTCTAGAAGTCTAACATTTTCGAACGTCATGTCTTCTGAAATAGAAACGCCTGAATTCTTGAGTTTCTTAATGAAGGGCAAATATATCAAGATTGTTTCAGCTACTGGTTATATATAGGGAAGATCTTAAATTAATTAATTGAAAATTAACACACATAATATACAGCTTTTCGATTAATTATGGGGCCTTTTTGGGTTTCCTGTCAATGGCACATTTAAAAATATGGTTTGCGGATTCCGCGTTGTTATTTGTCTATAATTTGACTTCGTCACCCTTTCTCTTTGGTATAAACGAACTTTGTTATTCTATCTTTCACGGTTTCAAGGTACTTTTTATGTCTGGGTATTTTTGGGGTACACGGTTGAGGTGGCATGCTTTCTTCTTTCAAAGTCCAAAGAACTTATTTACAATTAAGGATCGCTTACTAGAAGTCCCACTTTTTTTGTAAGTGACATATTAAATTGTCTTTAATATGCTTGGTGCATAACTTTCTCGTTGCGTTCGGAAATGATTGTTCTATTGCGTTAGTAAGAGCTTTTTGGTCGTCCGAGCCAAATTCAATATTACTAGGCACATTTAATTCCACCATAATTATAACAACATGGGGATATAGTTCCCATCCAAAGAATAATAAATAATATGATTTATATTGACCAGCAGAAAAGACGGGAAAGAAAGAATCGACCTTTCACTGCAAAGAGTGTAGTCAGTTGCCCTCTTTGTGGTCGTTTGTGTAAGATCCCATCTGAGGTTCCATTAACCTGGTGCTAAGTTGGACATTATCGTATTCGATTGTCGACCTTCTCCATCAGCTTAAATTAAACATAAACACTGCGAATATGAGGAAATACATTTTGAGTATGGTGATCTATTTCAAAGGCGATGCCAACTTCGCGGGTGTCGGGTAAATTCTATTTAAAAAAATACATGTAGTAGTTTGTAATTATTTTACAGAAAATAATTCTTGTGATGTTTTGGGTGTAGCTCTTATTGCTTACAATGTCCGGGGTTTTTTTTGTCTCGTTGGTGTTAAATTTGTTCTATTCTGTTTATTATTGGTGGTGCCACTGAATACACATTTTAAAATGATACCAATGTAATTATTATAGATATGTATAATAGTTTTTATAACTTCAAACTCAACCTGTATGATACGTTTGGGTAGCAAATTAATTCGGTATTATCTAAAGCTTGTACGTCTTCATTAATCCCGTGGATACAGAACAGTAGGACGTTAAACCCCGGGTGATTCTTAATGTAGGGAACGGCTTTGCGTCGAATTTGCCAGGGTAATGACTTTATTGCGTAGGGTCCTCCTTTAGTAAGGTTCTGATAAATTGTAAATTTGTATGACAAATATAGGTATATACTATATAGTATATATTGTTACATTGGCTATATTTAATATTTGTATATAAGATATATAACGTGTTCTTCGTTCAAGACATGTAAAAACTGCAAGAACAAACTGCCCTAATTCCTTGATATGTTTATAGCTCCCTTTATTTATAACTGGTTTTTAATTGCAATGAAAGGATATAACGGTGTACACGTAGGTTAGACACCCAACTATTTGTAAAGGGACATATACCTGCACTTAACTGTTTTCGTGAAATATATGAATCTTTTATAGGGAGTTGGTGGTGAAGAGCAATTCATTCATTATATTTTTTTTTATCCGAAAAGTCGTTTACTTTTATATAAAATAAGACTCATATTTTAGACAACAGATCAACAGAATAAAACGAAATGGGGGTAATGAGCTCTGGTATACGCCGTATAGTGTGCTATGAGGGATATTTTTCACAGGAGAGTGGCGTTTATGTACGCTCCAACTGTCAAGGGTTCCTTTACATGCATGCCGACGTGTCAATATGGGTTAACTTCGGATAGACGCTTTTCTTTGTCAGTCCCTAAGCACTACACAGTCAGCACCAAGTCATCGAGAATGAAAGAAATACGTTTGCCTCTGCTAGTTAATAGGAAAAAAACCAAACAAACGAGCTTTTTAATATGCTGAAACATCATTTCCTTACAAACTGTCTATGGCACTTTGATTGTTTACAAAAGTAAGTCTTTTAATGAAACAGTTTTTGTTGGTTCATTGAATTCTGTTGCTTCTTACTATGTCTGTAGTTGTCTCGTTGTTGGTCACGATGTTCTAATTGTGGATCGAGTTGGTTTTTTTAATCGGAATTTCATAAATATATACTAATGTTGGCATTTCCCCCACTTTTTAGCAATAATCTCACAATATCGCGTAAGTTATAGATCGGGTATCTATTATAGCCTACTCTTCCTCATTAACCCTGTTAAAATTGCAATCCATTGAATAATAACAATTGTTAGTTAACCGATATTGTGAGATTATTGTTAAAAAGTGGGGAAAATGCCGACATTAGCATATATTTATGAAATTCCGATAAAAAAATGAAACTTGTCATTTAATCTACAAAATAATCATTTTTATGCTTCTATTTTCATTTACATGTAAATGGTATTCGTAATGATTTTGATCGTATTCGTATTATCATTGCTATTTTTTTTTTAACTTTCTAAGATAAAATAACGTTAATTAATAATGATGAATAACTAAAAGAGATAGTTCATAGCTTATGTAAGTTGCTGTTACACGATACAGGAATATAATTTAATTCTTGTGCGTGTCACTGTAACAAAACATGTCTGTGGTATCCATCTTATTATGATGTAGACAATAATTTAGACGACAGAAATAACGACGGTGCTTATGGTGTGCCCCATTAGTGTGTATCATAATGAGAATTGGATTTTGGATTAGGATGGAGACTGGCCTTAGTTAATCTAATTTACTATGCACTAGGATGTCGTTCAGATTTTTATTTTTAGAATATGCAACTATAAGTTTTTGTGTGAAGATTTTCGGGTGATTTTCTTGGAGATCAGTATAGTGTTTTCTGGTGATTTTGGATGCGCGTGCAGCTTTTGCACTAAATGGAACTACAAAAGGGGCTATTGCGCTAGCCGTATGAATATTCAAACCTAAGGGGGTTGTTGATTTTAATTTTTCAATCCAGAATTTTTCTCGTGTTAGCCTAAACGTCTTAATTTCTTCTGTAGTTTCGAAATCGCTCTTAGCCTGTTCTATCGGCGTGACAATTAGATCAGACATGTCACGATTTGGTTGGTTAAAGTGATTTGAGACCGGTTTATCTTTTTGAGTGACTATGTCTGACCGGTGACCGTTAATTCTTTCCCGAAGTGCATTTTGGGTCTCAACTACATATTGCATGTCACATTGTCTGCATGAAATTAGATATATTATGTTTGAACTACTGCATGAAAGTTGGTCTAATATTGGGAATTTTGTGCCTGATATTTTGTTATGGAAGTGGTCGGAGACATTTATGATTTTGCATGTTTGACATCTTGGGTGGCCACAAGTTTTGGTTTTGACTGCTGATTGCATATTATTTGTTTCTTTGGCTTCAAGTTCAGCTATAGTGTTGTTTTTTATACGTCCCCTTTCCCTTAGTTTGCTAAATACCAATGTACACGCTGACTCAAAGTCGGTCTTCTGAGTACATATCCTATGAAATCGGAGAATCTGCGATTTTATGATGCCAGAGAAAGTATGTTTTGGGTGTGTGTCGGTTTCTTTGAAAAATACTTAGTATCCAATTGGCCTGAAATTGTGGTGTTGCTACTTTCAAAGACGGTAGTATCTAGGAAATCTATGCTATTATGGCTTACATTTGCGGTTAACTTAACAGATTGATCATGATTGTTCAAAATGTTGAAAAATGTCCAAAATTCGTCTAACGTGTACGTCCAGACTATGAAAACGTCATCTAGAAATCGTCCATAGAAATCTGGTTTTAATGGGCATAGTGGCAGAACTTCCCTTTCCCACTCCGCCATGAAGAGATTTGCATAACTCGGGGCAAATCGTTTTCCCATAGCAGTTCCGGAAGACTGGAGGTATACTTGATCGTTGAATGTGAAATCATTCCTCCTCAGACAAATGTCGAGTAATTTGAGGATTTCTTGGTCCGGTCTGGGAGTTTGTGGGTTCTTAAGAAATGCTTTCCTAACTGCTTCAACTCCTGTGGTATTGTCGATGTTCGTGTACATGCTCTGTACGTCAATAGATATTAAAATGGTGTGCTCAGGTACTCTTAACTGTTTGATTTTGTGAATGAAATCGTTAGTGTCTTTAAGGTAGGATAGGTGTTGGCAAGCTAGGGGCATTAAGAAATGGTCTATATATTGTGATACATTGTATGATTCACTGCCACAGTCCGATATTTTTGGACGTCCCTTTGGTAATTTATTAGGTATAAACCATTCCGTTTCTGGATTTTTATGTATTTTTGGTAACGTATAGAGATGTCGTTGCCGACAGTCAGATTTAGCGGATAGATAATCATATTGTTTTGCTGTTATGTATTCCTTGTCTTGTAATTCATGTAAGATGTTGTTTATTAAGGTTACAGTGTCCTTAAAGATGGGTTGGTCTAATTTGGTGTAATGTTTAGGATTATTTAATTGTTTTTTTGCCTCAGAGATATAGTCTGCGCGATTCATTATGACACAACAAAAGCCTTTATCGCTCTTCTTTATTATTATATTTTTGTCTTTTTTGAGTGTGTTTAATGCTGTTTTTGTTTTATTGATATTTGGTTTCTGTGATTGTGGTTGAATGGGTGTTATTTCTGTGCTCATTTCGTCGAAAGTTTTTAAGATGGTTGGCGATAAAGATTTTTTAGGTGGTTTCCATGTGGATTTTTCTGTGAATAATTGTTTACCTCTGCCGGGTTTGTTCCTAAAAAAATAAGTTAGCGATAGGGCCTTTTGGAAGCGATCGGTTGCCTGTGTGATTGGGTCTATGGATGTTATTGTAGGGTGGGGATGAATTTAAGGCCTCTGTCAAGAATGTTAATTTCTAGGGGGCTGAGAAGTCTGTGGCTCAGATTGACAACTGTCTGCCCTAAAGACGGCTTCTCGTTCCTTTTCCCTAAACTTAGTTTAAATTTCTCATCCAGCAGTTGATGATCTCTCTGGCCGTGTCCGGGCTCCAGTGGATTGCGTCGTTACCTTTCAGTTCAATTTTGCCCTTAAAGTTTGGTAGTGTGGTGGCGTTTGGTGAAGGTGTAGTGGAGATCATTTGGTTGTTGCTGGTGAGGTTTTGGTAGGCGATCGGGTGTTCTTGTCGGGTTCGGGAAGAAGTGGGGATCTGTGTTGTGAAGAGCTTGGTTGTTAGGAAAGCTGCTTTGGTCACCTTCCAGAAAATTCAGAAACGTCAATTCTGCCATAAAACGAGACCCGAGCTCACAAAATGGGAAGGAAATTCGAAAAAAATCGAGAAAAAAAGGGCGATAACTCTGAATGAAACTTATATTACTGGAATCGGATGGACTTCGGGTATCCAAAATTGTAGGTCAAATTTGAAAATTTTGAAAAATAACAAAAATTGTCTCGTAAACAACATGTTTTCAATTTTCGAACGATAAAAATCATAGACGAATGTTCGAAATTGAAAATGTGAGATAGCCATTGTCTCAAAATAGATTCAGGGATTCCAAAAATGTAATTTGTTTGAAAATGGATAAAGAATTGACGAAACTATGGCCGATTTTCAATTTTTAGAGAAAGTACAAAGTTCGGTCACTTCCGGTATGCGCAGAAATTTCAAAAATATTTTATCAAGTAGCCACCACACGGTTTCCCGATATAAAAGCTAATTCCAGATCGATATCTGTTTTCGAACATTGAGATCAAGGCCCTCACGGTAAAAATAATTATAACTAGACCTGCAAGCAGCACTGAATCGGCTTTCAGGAATCAGACAGCAAGTAAGTCATAAAATAGCCCATTCACCGAGTTAGAAATCTATACTTTAATTGTTTTGATTCAGTGACACTTGGCTAAGAAGTGTCGATTTTTGCAAGAGTACCAATTTTTTACTGTATTTTCTTTCTTTTTTTCTTTTTTTTTTGTTTTTTTCCATAATATCTGATATTTTTACGAATACTTCTAGATTTTGGATCATTGTCGGGATAGTTTTAACAAGTTGTTTGAATAGATATTTGGATACTTAAATTTCTGTACCAGAAGTGTCAGAAACATCCATTGAGTAGTTTTGGAAAAAAAGATAAATTAAAGAGCGTTTCCAAAAATTTAAGGATTTTTCAATTTTTTTCAAAGTCTGAGGCCATTTTTCGACCACTTATATTATTTTAATGCTTTTCATTTTAGATTCCCTATATAGACAACCGATAGGACTTTGATTAAGAAAAGTTTAAGAAAAATCGTAGGCGTCGTTTTCGAGAAAAGGGCGTCTCAGAATGTTAAACAATTGGAAAATACTAGATTTTTGGCATACAATAATTTATTTCCTTACCATCAAATTCGTATTATTTAGATACCATATGATGGTCCAATAATAGGGCTATCCAGCGACACTTTAGTTCTTTTGGTCCGCTATTACCTAAGAGAGAAATCAAGTTTTCCCCAAGTGCGACAATGTTTTTACTCTTTTTTTTCCTTTTTTGAATACTTCCTGTATGGTTATGATTGTCGAAATAGTTTTGGGCACTAAAATAGCCACAGGGCTCTGTAATGATATATTACATTATCTGATCAGATATAATGCCCCTGAGAAAAAATCCTATGTTCAAAAGTGCCAAAAATGCAAAAAATTTAAAATATCTTAAATTAAATTTTAATAATTACATACATATTATACATTGTTAGAATCGTAATTAGGTCAGCTATCTGAATATACAACCTTTTTTAAAAAAAACTCTTAAAAAAAAATAGTAGAACATTTTCCAAAATTTCACGATTTTTCGACTTTTTCGATTTTCAGTCCCTTTTTTTATCCTATTCCAGACATTTCAAAGTCTTATTGGATGACTTCATGCAAAATACCTCCAAAAAAACTCTCGATAGAAAAAATTTAAAAAATTTGCAGGTTAAGCTTTCGAGATTACAGGCGTCCAAAAACGCTCCAAATCAGAAAATACTTGATTTTCAGCGTGTCATATTTTGCTGTCTGTTCATAGTATCCGTATGAATGGGGTATCATATGATAGTCCAGCAATCGTGCCATCAAAAGATATCTTCATTCGTTTAATCCATTGATATCGGACGGAGAAATAGCGTTTTCCCCAAAAATATCCATTTTTTGAATTTTTTTCAAATTATTGCACATTATTTCGACCACTTCCGGTTTCGTGTCGAAATTGCTTTATCAGTATGTATTGGACTATAACTTCATGTTCCAGAAGTTTCAGAAACGTCAATTCTGCCATTAAACGAGACCCGAGCTCACAAAATGGGAAGGAAATTCGAAAAAAATGGAAAAATAAAGGGCGATAACTCTGAACGAAACTTATATTACTGGAATCGGATGGACTTCAGGTATCAAAAAATGTAGGTCAAATTTGAAAATTTTGAGAAAAAAAACAAAAATTGTCTCGTAAACAACATATTTTTAATTTTCGAACGATAAAAATCATAGTCGAATGTTCGAAATTGAAAAATGTGAGATAGCCATTGTCTCAAAAAAGATTCAGGGATTCCAAAAATGTAATGTGTTTGAAAATGGATATAGAATTGATGAAACTATGACCGATTTTCAATTTTTAGAGAAAGTACAAAGTTCGGTCACTTCCGGTATGCGCAGAAATTTCAAAAATATTTTATCAAGTAGCCACCACATGGTTTCCCAATAGAAAAGCTAGTTCCAGATCGATATCTGTTTTCGAGCATGGAGATCTAGGCCCTCGCGGTAAATAATAATAATAATAATAACAAGACCTGCAAGCAGCACTGAATCGGCTTTCAGGAATCAGACAGGAAGTATGTCATAAAATAGCCCATTCATCGAGCTACGTTATTCTAATTGTTTTGATTCAGCGACACCTGGCTGAGAAATGTCGATTTTTGCAAGAGTACCAATTTTTTTACTGTATTTTCTTTTTTTTAATTTTTTTTGGTGTTTTTTTCCGAAATATCTGATATTTTTTCGACTACTTTTGGATTTTGGATTATTGTCGGGATAGTTTTAACAAGTTGTTTGGATAGATATCTTTCTGTACCAGAAATGTCAGAAACATCCATTGAGTAGTTTTGGAAAAAAAGATAAATTAAAGGGCGTTTCCAAAAATTTAACGATTTTTCAATTTTTTTCAAAGTCTAAGGCCATTTTTCGACCACTTATATTATTTCAATGCTTTTCATTTTGGATTCCCTATATAGACAACCGAAAGGACTTTGAGTAAGAAAAGTTTAAGAAAAATCGTAGGCGTCGTTTTCGAGAAAAGGGCGTCTCAGAATGTTAAAAAATTGGAAAATACTAGATTTTTGGCATACAATAATTTATTTCCTTACCATCGAAATCGTATTATTTAGATACCATATGATGGTCCATTAATAGGGCTATCCAGCGACACTTTAGTTCTTTTGGTCCGCTATTACCTAAGTTTTTCCCAAGTGCGACAATGTTTTTACTCTTTTTTTTCATTTTTTGAATACTTTCGGTATGGTTATTATTGTCGAAAAAGTTTTAATGGCCGGTTTAGGCACTAAAATAGCCACAGGGCACTGTAATGATATATTACATTATCTGATCAGATATAATGCCCCTGAGAAATCCTATGTTCAAAAGTGCCAAAAATGCCAAAAATTTAAAATATCTTAAATTAAATGTTAATAATTACATACATATTATACATTGTTAGAATCGTAATTAGTTCAGCTATCTGAATATACAAACTTTTTTTAAAAATCTCTTAAAATAAAAAAATAGTAGAGCATTTTCCAAAATTTCACGATTTTTCGCCTTTTTTCGATTTTCAGTCCCTTTTTTATCCTATTCCAGACATTTCAAAGTCTTATTGGATGACTTCATGCAAAATACCTCCAAAAGGACTCTCGATAGAAAAAATTTAAAAAAATTTGCAGGTTAAGTTTTCGAGATACAGGCGTCCAAAAACGCTCCAAATCAGAAAATACTTGATTTTCAGCGTGCCATATTTTGCTGTCTGTTCATAGTATTCGTATGAATAGGGTATCATATGATAGTCCAGCAATCGTGCCATCAAACGATACCTTCATTCGTTTAATCCATTGATATCGGACGGAGAAATAGCGTTTTTCCCCAAAATATCCATTTTTTGCATTTTTTTCAAAATATTGCACATTATTTCGACCACTTCCGGTTTAAGGATTCGTGTCGAAATTGCTTTAACAGTTGGTATTGGACTATAACTTCATGTTCCAGAAGTTTAAGAAACGTCAATTCTGCCATAAAACGAGACCCGAGCTCACAAAATGGGAAGGAAATTCGAAAAAAATCGAAAAATAAAGGGCGATAACTCTGAATGAAACTTATATTACTGGAATCGGATGGACTTCAGGTATCCAAAAATGTAGGTCAAATTTGAAAATTTTGAAAATAACAAAAATTGTCTCGTACACAACATGTTTTCAATTTTCGAACGATAAAAATCATAGACGAATGATCGAAATTGAAAAATGTGAGATAGCCATTGTCTCAGAAAAGATTTAGGGATTCCAAAAATGTAATTTGTTTGAAAATGGATAAAGAATTGACGAACTATGGCCGATTTTCAATTTTTAGAGAAAGTACAAAGTTCGGTCACTTCCGGTATGCGCAGAAATTTCAAAAATATTTTATCAAGTAGCCACCACATGGTTTCCCGATAGAAAAGCTAATTCCACATCGATATCTGTTTTCGAACATGGAGATCTAGGCCCTCGCGGTAAATAATAATAAAAATAATAATAACTAGACCTGCAAGCAGCACTGAATCGGCTTTCAGGTATCGGACAGGAAGTAAGTCGTAAAATAGCTCATTCCTCGAGCTACAAAAAGATACTTTAATTGTTTTGATTCAGTGACACCTGGCTGAGAAATGTCGATTTTGCATGAGTACCAATTTTTTACTGTATTTTCTTTTTTTTAAATTTTTTTGGTGTTTTTTTCCATAATATCTGATATTTTTACGAATACTTCTAGATTTTGGATCATTGTCGGGATAGTTTTAACAAGTTGTTTGAATAGATATCTTTCTGTACCAGAAGTGTCAGAAACATATATTCAGTAGCTGTTTGTAAAAAAGATAAATAAAAGAACATTTTCAATAATTTAACGATTTTTCAATTTTTTTCAAAGTCTGAGGCCATTTTTCGACCACTTATATTATTTCAATGCTTTTCATTTTGGGTTCCCTATATAGACAACCGATAGGACTTTGAGTAAGAAAAGTTTAAGAAAAATCGTAGGCGTCGTTTTCGAGAAAAGGGCGTCTCAGAATGTTAAAAATTGGAAAATACTAGATTTTTGGCATACAATAATTTATTTCCTTACCATCGAAATCGTATTATTTAGATACCATATGATGGTCCATTAATAGGGCTATCCAGCGACACTTTAATTCTTTTGGTCAGCTATTACCTAAGAGAGAAATCAAGTTTTTCCAAAGTGCGACAATGTTTTTACTCTTTTTTTTCATTTTTTGAATACTTCCGGTATGGTTATTATTGTCGAAATAGTTTTAATAGCAGGTTTGGGCACTAAAATAGCCACAGGGCTCTGTAATGATATATTACATTATCTGATCAGATATTATTCCCCTGAGAAATCCTATGTTCAAAAGTGCAAAAAATGCAAAAAAAATAAAATATCTTAAATTAAATTTAATAATTACATACATATTATACATATTCAGAATCGTAATTAGGTCAGCTATCTGAATATACAACCTTTTTTAAAAAATGTCTTAAAATAAAAAAATAGTAGAGCATTTTCCAAAATTTCACGATTTTTCGACTTTTTTCGATTTTCAGTCCCTTTTTTATCCTATTCCAGACATTTCAAAGTCTTATTGGATGACTTCATGCAAAACACCTCCAAAAGGACTCTCGATAGAAAAAATTAAAAAAAATTTGCAGGTTAAGTTTTCGAGATACAGGCGTCCAAAAACGCTCCAAATCAGAAAATACTTGATTTTTAGCGTGCCATATTTTGCTGTCTGATCATAGTATCCGTATGAATGGGGTATCATATGATAGTCCAGCAATCGTGCCATCAAACGATACCTTCATTCGTTTAATCCATTGATATCGGACGGAGAAATAGCGTTTCCCCAAAAAATATTTTTTTCAAAATATTGCACATTATTTCGACCACTTCCGGTTTAAGGATTCGTGTCGAAATTGCTTTATCAGTTGGTATTGGACTATAACTTCATGTTCCAGAAGTTTCATAAACGTCAATTATGTCATAAAACGAGACCCGAGCTCACAAAATGGGAAGGAAATTCGAAAAAAATCGAAAAATAAAGGGCGATAACTCTGAATGAAACTTATATTACTGGAATCGTATGGACTTCAGGTATCCAAAAATGTAGGTCAAATTTGAAAATTTTGAAAAATAACAAAAATTGTCTCGTAAACAACATGTTTTCAATTTTCGAACGATAAAAATCATATACGAATGTTCGAAATTGAAAAATGTGAGATAGACATTGTCTCAGAAAAGATTCAGGGATTCCAAAAATGTAATTTGTTTGAAAATGGATAAAGAATTGACGAAACTGTGACCGATTTTCAATTTTTAGAGAAAGTATAAAGTTCGGTCACTTCCGGTATGAGCAGAAATTTCGAAAATATTTTATCAAGTAGCCACCACATGGTTTCCTGATAAAAAAGCTAATTCCAGATCGATATCTGTTTTCGAACATGGAGATCTAGGCCCTCGCGGTAAATAATAATAATAATAATAACTAGATCTGCTACTGTCCCATGCAGATATGAAAGCTTTCATATTTATCGTCACGTGTCATTGATTGTATCAAGTATCCTAAATAAAAGGATAAGAAGAAACTCGCGAAGTTACAAGTCTAAATATAGTATGAATCATTGCACCCAGGCATAACAATAATCTGAAAACTAAAGGAAAATAACTGAAAGTTGTATTACTGTAATGAGACGGATGAGAAAATGAAATGAAAATGGCGGGGGAAAAAATTAAAAATGGCAGGTTGGACAGGCGACCTTACTCCTTGTCACGTACAACCGAGCATTCGAAAACACGCTAGTTAACTCAATGACAGGCGCGCGTGCTAACCATTCAGCCACCCAACCCCCCTTTGAAATCAGACACGTGCAATATGTCATATAGGAAGAATAAGAAGTCGCTCACAACAAAATGGTAAATTAATGAGTTTAGGTCAAAAGGTTGAGCTACTGTTTTAGAGTATTTAATAGTTTTAAAGAGACACGTTAAGAGTTGTTCATAGTTAAATGAAAGTTTAATTTTAAATAAGACTAATAAAATTAGGATTTAATAATGCCAGACTAATATTTCCAATATGTTTGATTATAAGTAGGAAATCGTGACGACTTCTTAAGCATGTTTTAAACAAAGGGTCATAGACTGCAATATACAAGAATGGCACTCTGCAATAAAAAAAAACTGGCCAAAGCAAGATTTCTATGCAGAAATTAAATAATTGCTAGAACCAGAAAAATATTTATCCACTATAATAAATAAGCAACATAGAGAAAATGAAATGAAATTGAATGGGGTTTAACGTCCTACTGTGCTGCTCCTAAAATGGGCTACTGAAGACGGGCATATGCCATAAAGTGTGCAATGAGGGAAATTTTACCCGGGCAGCGGCGTTACGACCTACGAGGTTGAACATGCGACCATACTCCTTGTCACGTACAACCAAGAAATCGAAACAACACCAGTTGACTCAGTGACATACGTTATGATACAGAGCGCACGTGCTAACCATTCAGCCACGCAACCTCCCTAAATTGGCAAATTGATGACCTACAGCGAGAAATATTTCAACCGGGCCAAATTTTCTATTTTAACAGTTTAATTTGCACGGTACCTTTAGTTATCAACCGGATATTACAAAACTTTTAAAAATAAGCTCCCCCTGACCAGCTTAATCGTTCGCAATAAACGTTTGCCCCTTAAAATCGGCAAACTGCTGACTTTAAATTGAGAAACATTACAACCGGACGAAATTTTCTGTTTTATCACTTTTACAGTACCTTTGATTACCAACCGATTATTACAAAACTTTAAAAATAAAAGAGAAAGAGAGAAATGCGGCCTAATGTCCATTCGACACAAACTAGGTCATTTCGGGACTAACATATGTTTTTTAATTTTATTTAAAAACTCCCATTGCGCTTACTGGTCTTTAGCCGTTGGGAGGAAACCGAAGAACACGGAGAAAACCCACGAGATTGGACATCATACACCATGTCACGTGCAACCTGGAGATCGAAACGACGCCCGTTGACTCAATGACAAACGTTACGATACAGCGAGCACATGCTAACCATTCAGCCATCCAGCCTCCCTGAATTCGGAAAATTGCTGACTTATAGCAAGAAACATTTCAACCGGGCGAAATTTTCTGTTTTAACAGTTTAATGTGTACGGTACTTTAATAATTACCAACCGATTATTACAAAACTTTTGAAAATAAGCTCCAACTGACCAGCTTAATCGTATGCAATAAACGTTTGGCCTGAATTGAAAGTTCTGCACGGAAAAAGTTCATCTCGATTTCCCGGCGTGGTTCCCCTTGTCAGTGAGGCAGAACGCAGGGCCTGACAAGCACAGCTGTCTAGTCCTTCGGATGGGACAAAAACCAAGGTCCCGTGTACACATTGGAATGCGCGTAAAATATCCCTAAGCAGTTGGAATTCGATACTGTTGAATAAACTCTATACGATGACTAAATGCGTAGATTGTAGACACCCACACTGCATGTTTCGCTTAACAATGAAAGGGTGCCGTTTTCAATGTTCGATCCTTTTGTTCTTCTACTCCTGATATGTTGGACTGTTGATCGATGGTTTCATATAAAAGACTACCAATAAGACTCTTTGTAGAAGAAGCTCCCAAAAAATAGTATGCTGACTTTACGAGAAAGACCTCTAAACATGCTCCAAATTGTAAAAATACGACTTTTTGGATTTTCAATCTCTTTTTTTCGATAGAGAAAATGAAATGAACTCGAATGGGGTTTAACGTCCTACTGTGCTGCTCCTAAAATGGGCTACTGAAGACGGGCATACGCCATAAAGTGTGCAATGAGGGAAATTTTACCCGGGCAGCGGCGTTACGACCTACGAGGTTGGACATGCGACCATATTCCTTGTCACGTACAATCAAGAAATCGAACCAACGCCAGTTGACTCAGTGACAGACGTTATGATACAGAGCGCACGTGCTAACCATTCAGCCAAGCAACCTCCCTAAAATCGGCAAATTGCTGACCTACAGCGAGAAATATTTCAACCGGGCCAAATTTTCTATTTTTTAACAGTTTAATTTGCACGGTACCTTTAGTTATCAACCGAATATTACAAAACTTTTAAAAATAAGCTCCCCCTGACCAGCTTAATCGTTCGCAATAAACGTTTGCCCCTTAAAATCGGCAAATTGCTGGCTTTAAATTGAGAAACATTACAACCGGACGAAATTTTCGGTTTTATCACTTTACAGTACCTTTGATTACCAACCGATTATTACAAAACTTTAAAAATAAAAGAGAAAGAGAGAAATGCGGCCTAATGTCCATTCGACACAAACTAGGTCATTTCGGGACTAACATATGTTTTTTAATTTTATTTAAAAACTCCCCTTGCGCTTACTGGTCTTTAGCCGTTGGGAGGAAACCGAAGAACACGGAGAAAACCCACGAGATTGGACATCATACACCATGTCACGTGCAACCTGGAGATCGAAACGACGCCCGTTGACTCAATGACAAACGTTACGATACAGCGAGCACATGCTAACCATTCAGCCATCCAGCCTCCCTGAATTCGGAAAATTGCTGACTTATAGCAAGAAACATTTCAACCGGGCGAAAATTTCTGTTTTAACAGTTTAATGTGCACGGTACTTTAATAATTACCAACCGATTATTACAAAACTTTTGAAAATAAGCTCCAACTGACCAGCTTAATCGTATGCAATAAACGTTTGGCCTGAATTGAAAGTTCTGCACGGAAAAAGTTCATCTCGATTTCCCGGCGTGGTTCCCCTTGTCAGTGAGGCAGAACGCAGGGCCTGACAAGCACAGCTGTCTAGTCCTTCGGATGGGACGAAAAACCAAGGTCCCGTGTACACATTGGAGTGCACGTAAAATATCCCTAAGCAGTTGGAATTCGATACTGTTGAATAAACTCTATACGATGACTAAATGCGTAGATTGTAGTCACCCACACTGCATGTTTCGCTTAACAATGAAAGGGTGTCGTATATTTATCCACTATAATAAATAAGCAACATAGAGAAAATGAAATGTAATTGAATGGGGTTTAACGTCCTACTGTGCTGCTCCTAAAATGGGCTACTGAAGACGGGCATACGCCATAAAGTGTGCAATGAGGTTGGACATGCGACCATACCCCTTGTTACGTACAACCAAGAAATCGAAACAACGCAAGTTGACTCAGTGACAGACGTTATGATACAGAGCGCACGTGCTAACCATTCAGCCACGCAACCTCCCTAAAATCGGCAAATTGCTGACCTACAGCGAGAAATATTTCAACCGGGCCAAATTTTCTATTTTAACAGTGTAATTTGCACGGTACCTTTAGTTATCAACCGAATATTACAAAACTTTTAAAAATAAGCTCCCCCTGACCAGCTTAATCGTTCGCAATAAACGTTTGCCCCTTAAAATCGGCAAATTGCTGACTTTAAATTGAGAAACATTACAACCGGACGAAATTTTCTGTTTTATCACTTTTACAGTACCTTTGATTATCAACCGATTATTACAAAACTTTAAAAATAAAGAGAAAGAGAGAAATGCGGCCTAATGTCCATTCGACACAAACTAGGTCATTTCGGGACTAACATATGTTTTTTAATTTTATTTAAAAACTCCCCTTGCGCTTACTGCCTTTAGCCGTTGGGAGGAAACCGAAGAACACGGAGAAAACCCACGAGATTGGACATCATACACCATGTCACGTGCAACCTGGAGATCGAAACGACGCCCATTGACTCAATGACAAACGTTACGATACAGCGAGCACATTCTAACCATTCAGCCATCCAGCCTCCCTGAATTCGGAAAATTGCTGACTTATAGCAAGAAACATTTCAACCGGGCGAAATTTTCTGTTTTAACAGTTTAATGTGCACGGTACTTTAATAATTACCAACCGATTATTACAAAACTTTTGAAAATAAGCTCCAACTGACCAGCTTAATCGTATGCAATAAACGTTTGGCCTGAATTGAAAGTTCTGCACGAAAAAGTTCATCTCGATTTCCCGGCGTGGTTCCCCTTGTCAGTGAGGCAGAACGCAGGGCCTGACAAGCACAGGTGTCTAGTCCTTCGGATGGGACGAAAAACCAAGGTCCCGTGTACACATTGGAGTGCACGTAAAATATCCCTAAGCAGTTGGAACTCGATACTGTTGAATAAACTCTATACGATGACTAAATGCGTAGATTGTAGTCACCCACACTGCATGTTTCGCTTAACAATGAAAGGGTGCCGTTTTCAATGTTCGATTCTTTTGTTCTTTTACTCCCGATATGTTGGACTGTTGATCGATGGTTTCATATAAAAGACTACCAATAAGACTCTTTGTAGAAGAAGTTCCCAAAAAATAGTATGTTGACTTTACGAGAAAGACCTCTAAACATGCTCCAAATTGTAAAAATACGACTTTTTGGATTTTCAATCTCTTTTTTTCGGCTATCCCTGATATTTAAAAAAAATGATACAATGATTTCACACAATAGGCTAGCTATTAGACTCTCTATTAACAAAAGTTTCACCGCCCTCCCTTCATTATAACCGAAGTTATCGTGCCCTAAAGAATCAACAAATCAGCATGCTTATCTCTGCTTACCCTAAGCAGAAAATACTCATCTTTGAACTCAAACATAACATTGACCTAGTGAACGTCTACAACAAGTTTGAACATTCTAGCTTAATTAGAATGAGAGTTATTGTGCTCCAAAGTCTCGGCCCTTCAAATTGCTTCTATTTTTCATTTTCAATTCAAAATGGTGACTCCCGGTTGACCTAAATCAGAATTCTATTGCGACATTTTTTAGGCCTGCCTACAAGGATTCAGAAAATATAACTCCCGAGTCTGTAAGTAAAATAGCAAAAAAGCCTTATTGATTTTTCAAGTTTAAAGATGGTGGCACTTCCGGTTCGATCGACAAACTCCATATTTTGTGTACGAATCAGTAATTCCTTGTCTAGTATAGAAAAAAAAACTAGGTCATTCTGATCTATATTTCGACGATTTTTTGGAAAACTTTGATCCTTGATTTCACCAAGGGGAGATAAGTTAGAAAATTTCTAATGTCATTTTTCAAGTCGCGTCATTAAGGTCTACTTACATATTAAATTTCATGAAAATCGTACAACTACTAAAGAGGTTGTCGAGTTGGTGTAAATTTCCGGTTCGAAATCACAGCGACGAATTTTCGAAATTCGAAAATCCGAAATTGCAGATTTGAAGTAAAGGAGTCAAGGTATTCAAAGAAAAAAGAATTAGTAAAATAGGTGAAATAGTCACAAAGTTACAGCAAAGTAGGTCAAATGCATTTGTTCGTAAAATTCGGTGATTTCGAATGCGAAAAACGTTTTGAAAATATATTTATCCAACAGCCACCACCCATTTTTGGGGGGGTAGGTAAAAGTTTCAGAAAGATCCTATGAGTAGATTCTGAGAAATCCGATTTGTGAATAAAACACAAAAAAAAAAATAATAAGAACTAGATCTGCTACTGTCCCATGCAGATATGAAAGCTTTCATATTTATCGTCACGTGTCATTGATTGTATCAAGTATCCTAAATAAAAGGATAAGAAGAAACTCGCGAAGTTACGAGTCTAAATATAGTATGAATCATTGCACCCAGGCATAACAATAATCTGAAAACTAAAGGGAAATAACTGAAACTTGTATAACTGTAATGAGACGGATGAGAAAATGAAATGAAAATGGCGGGGAAAAAAATTAAAAATGGCAGGTTGGACAGGCGACCTTACTTCTTGTCACGTACAACCGAGCATTCGAAAACACGCTAGTTAACTCAATGACAGGCGCGCGTGCTAACCATTCAGCCACCCAACCCCCCCTTTGAAATCAGACACGTGCAATATGTCATATAGGAAGAATAAGAAGTCGCTCACAACAAAAAGGTAAATTAATGAGTTTAGGTCAAAAGGTTGAGCTACTGTTTTAGAGTATTTAATAGTTTTAAAGAGACACGCTAAGAGTTGTTCATAGTTAAATTAAAGTTTAATTTTAAATTAGACCAATAAAATTAGAATTTAATAATGCCAGACTAATATTTCCAATATGTTTGGTTATAAGTAGGAAATCGTGATCTTAAGCATGTTTTAAACAAAGGGTCATAGACTGCAATATACAAGAATGGCACTCTGCAATAAAAAAACTGGCCAAAGCAAGATTTCTATGCAGAAATTAAATAATTGCTAGAACCAGAAAAATATTTATCCACTATAATAAATAAGCAACATAGAGAAAATGAAATGAAATTGAATGGGTTTAACGTCCTACTGTGCTGCTCCTAAAATGGGCTACTGAAGACGGGCATACGCCATAAAGTGTGCAATGAGGGAAATTTTACCCGGGCAGCGGCGTTACGACCTACAAGGTTGGACATGCGACCATACTCCTTGTCACGTACAACCAAGAAATCGAAACAACGCCAGTTGACTCAGTGACAGACGTTATGATACAGAGCGCACGTGCTAACCATTCAGCCACACAACCTCCCTCAAATCGGCAAATTGCTGATCTACAGCGAGAAATATTTCAACCGGGCCAACTTTTCTATTTTAACAGTTTAATTTGCACGGTACCTTTAGTTATCAAACGAATATTACAAAACTTTTAAAAATAAGCTCCCCCTGACCAGCTTAATCGTTCGCAATAAACGTTTGCCCCTTAAAATCGGCAAATTGCTGACTTTAAATTGAGACACATTACAACCGGACGAAATTTCTGTTTTATCACTTTTACAGTACCTTTGATTACCAACCGATTATTACAAAACTTTAAAAATAAAAGAGAAAGAGAGAAATGCGGCCTAATGTCCATTCGACACAAACTAGGTCATTTCGGGACTAACGTATGTTTTTTAATTTTATTTAAAAACTCCCCTTGCGCTTACTGGTCTTTAGCCGTTGGGAGGAAACCGAAGAACACGGAGAAAACCCACGAGATTGGACATCATACACCATGTCACGTGCAACCTGGAGATCGAAACGACGCTCTTTGACTCAGTGACAAACGTTACGATACAGCGAGCACATGCTAACCATTCAGCCATCCAGCCTCCCTGAATTCGGAAAATTGCTGACTTATAGCAAGAAACATTTCAACCGGGCGAAATTTTCTGTTTTAACAGTTTAATGTGCACGGTACTTTAATAATTACCAACCGATTATTACAAAACTTTCGAAAATAAGCTCCAACTGACCAGCTTAATCGTATGCAATAAACGTTTGGCCTGAATTGAAAGTTCTGCACGGAAAAAGTTCATCTCAATTTCCCGGCGTGGTTCCCCTTGTCAGTGAGGCAGAACGCAGGGCCTGACAAGCACAGCTGTCTAGTCCTTCGGATGGGACGAAAAACCAAGGTCCCGTGTACACATTGGAGTGCACGTAAAATATCCCTAAGCAGTTGGAATTCGATACTGTTGAATAAACTCTATACGATGACTAAATGCGTAGATTGTAGTCACCCACACTGCATGTTTCGCTTAACAATGAAAGGGTGCCGTTTTCAATGTTCGATCCTTTTGTTCTTCTACTCCTGATATGTTGGACTGTTGATCGATGGTTTCATATAAAAGACTACCAATAAGACTCTTTGTAGAAGAAATTCCCAAAAAATAGTATGTTGACTTTACGAGAAAGACCTCTAAACATGGTCCAAATTGTAAAAATACGACTTTTTGGATTTTCAATCTCTTTTTTTCGGCTATCCCTGATATTTAAAAAAAATGATACAATGATTTCACACAACAGGCTAGCTATTAGACTCTCTATTAACAAAAGTTTCACCGCCCTCCCTTCATTATAACCGAAGTTATCGTGCCCTAAAGAATCAACAAATCAGCATGCTTATCTCTGCTTACCCTAAGCAGAAAATGCTCATCTTTGAACTCAATCATAACATTGACCTAGTGGACGTCTACAACAAGTTTGAACATTCTAGCTTAATCAGAATGAGAGTTATAGTGCTCCAAAGTCTCGGCCCTTCAAATTGCTTCTATTTTTCATTTTCAATTCAACATGGTGACTCCCGGTTGACCTAAATCAGAATTCTATTGCGACATTTTTTAGGCCTTCCTACAAGGATTCAGAAAATATAACTCCCGAGTCTGTAAGTAAAATAGCAAAAAAGCCTTATTGATTTTTCACGTTTTAAGATGGTGGCACTTCCGGTTCGATTGACAAACTCCATATTTTGTGTACGAATCAGTAATTCCTTGTCTAGTATAGAAAAAAAACTAGGTCATTCTGACCTATATTTCGAAGATTTTTTTGAAAACTTTGATCCTTAATTTCACCAAGGGGAGATAAGTTAGAAAATTTCTAAAGTCATTTTTCGAGTCGCATCATTAAGGTGTACTTACATATTAAATTTCATGAACATCGTACAACTACTAAAGAAGTTGTCGAGTTGGTGTAAACTTCCGGTTCGAAATCACAGCGACGAATTTTCGAAATTCGAAAATCCGAAATTGCAGATTTGAAGTAAAGGAGTCAATGTTTTCATAGAAAAAAGAATTAGTAAAATAGGTGAAATAGTCACAAAGTTACAGCAAAGTAGGTCAAATGCATTTGTTCGTAAAATTCGGTGATTTCGAATGCGAAAAACGTTTTGAAAATATATTTATCCAACAGCCACCACCCATTTTTGGGGGGGGTAGGTAAAAGTTTCAAAAAGATCCTATGAGTAGATTCCGAGAAATCCGATTTGTGAATAAAACACAAAAAAAAAAATAATAAGAAGAACTAGATCTGCTACTGTCCCATGCAGATATGAAAGCTTTCATATTTATCGTCACGTGTCATTGATTGTATCAAGTATCCTTAATAAAAGGATAAGAAGAAACTCGCGAAGTTACAAGTCTAAATATAGTATGAATCATTGCACCCAGGCATAACAATAATCTGAAAACTAAAGGAAAATAACTGAAAGTTGTATTACTGTAATGAGACGGATGAGAAAATGAAATGAAAATGGCGGGGGAAAAAATTAAAAATGGCAGGTTGGACAGGCGACCTTACTCCTTGTCACGTACAACCGAGCATTCGAAAACACGCTAGTTAACTCAATGACAGGCGCGCGTGCTAACCATTCAGCCACCCAACCCCCCTTTGAAATCAGACACGTGCAATATGTCATATAGGAAGAATAAGAAGTCGCTCACAACAAAATGGTAAATTAATGAGTTTAGGTCAAAAGGTTGAGCTACTGTTTTAGAGTATTTAATAGTTTTAAAGAGACACGTTAAGAGTTGTTCATAGTTAAATGAAAGTTTAATTTTAAATAAGACTAATAAAATTAGGATTTAATAATGCCAGACTAATATTTCCAATATGTTTGGTTATAAGTAGGAAAACGTGACGACTTCTTAAGCATGTTTTAAACAAAGGGTCATAGACTGCAATATACAAGAATGGCACTCTGCAATAAAAAAAAACTGGCCAAAGCAAGATTTCTATGCAGAAATTAAATAATTGCTAGAACCAGAAAAATATTTATCCACTATAATAAATAAGCAACATAGAGAAAATGAAATGAAATTGAATGGGGTTTAACGTCCTACTGTGCTGCTCCTAAAATGGGCTACTGAAGACGGGCATATGCCATAAAGTGTGCAATGAGGGAAATTTTACCCGGGCAGCGGCGTTACGACCTACGAGGTTGGACATGCGACCATACTCCTTGTCACGTACAACCAAGAAATCGAAACAACACCAGTTGACTCAGTGACATACGTTATGATACAGAGCGCACGTGCTAACCATTCAGCCACGCAACCTCCCTAAATTGGCAAATTGCTGACCTACAGCGAGAAATATTTCAACCGGGCCAAATTTTCTATTTTAACAGTTTAATTTGCACGGTACCTTTAGTTATCAACCGAATATTACAAAACTTTAAAAATAAGCTCCCCCTGACCAGCTTAATCGTTCGCAATAAACGTTTGCCCCTTAAAATCGGCCTATTGCTGACTTTAAATTGAGAAACATTACAACCGGACGAAATTTTCTGTTTTATCACTTTTACAGTACCTTTGATTACCAACCGATTATTACAAAACTTTAAAAATAAAGAGAAAGAGAGAAATGCGGCCTAATGTTCATTCGACACAAACTAGGTCATTTCGGGACTAACATATGTTTTTTAATTTTATTTAAAAACTCCCCTTGCGCTTACTGGTCTTTAGCCGTTGGGAGGAAACCGAAGAACACGGAGAAAACCCACGAGATTGGACATCATACACCATGTCACGTGCAACCTGGAGATCGAAACGACGCCCGTTGACTCAATGACAAACGTTACGATACAGCGAGCACATTCTAACCATTCAGCCATCCAGCCTCCCTGAATTCGGAAAATTGCTGACTTATAGCAAGAAACATTTCAACCGGGCGAAATTTTCTGTTTTAACAGTTTAATGTGCACGGTACTTTAATAATTACCAACCGATTATTACAAAACTTTTGAAAATAAGCTCCAACTGACCAGCTTAATCGTATGCAATAAACGTTTGGCCTAAATTGAAAGTTCTGCACGGAAAAGTTCATCTCGATTTCTCGGCGTGGTTCCCCTTGTCAGTGAGGCAGAACACAGGGCCTGACAAGTACAGCTGTCTAGTCCTTCGGATGGGACGAAAAACCAAGGTCCCGTGTACACATTGGAGTGCACGTAAAATATCCCTAAGCAGTTGGAATTCGATACTGTTGAATAAACTCTATACGATGACTAAATGCGTAGATTGTAGTCACCCACACTGCATGTTTCGCTTAACAATGAAAGGGTGCCGTTTTCAATGTTCGATCCTTTTGTTCTTCTATATCTGATATGTTGGACTGTTGATCGATGGTTTCATATAAAAGACTACCAATAAGACTCTTTGTAGAAGAAGTTCCCCAAAAATAGTATGTTGACTTTACGAGAAAGACCTCTAAACATGCTCCAAATTGTAAAAATACGACTTTTTGGATTTTCAATCTCTTTTTTTCGATAGAGAAAATGAAATGAAATTGAATGGGGTTTAACGTCCTACTGTGCTGCTCCTAAAATGGGCTACTGAAGACGGGCATACGCCATAAAGTGTGCAATGAGGGAAATTTTACCCGGGCAGCGGCGTTACGACCTACGAGGTTGGACATGCGACCATACTCCTTGTCACGTACAACCAAGAAATCGAAACAACGCAAGTTGACTCAGTGACAGACGTTATGATACAGAGCGCACGTGCTAACCATTCAGCCACGCAGCCTCCCTAAAATCGGCAAATTGCTGACCTACAGCGAGAAATATTTCAACCGGGCCAAATTTTCTATTTTAACAGTTTAATTTGCACGGTACCTTTATTTATCAACCGAATATTACAAAACTTTTAAAAATAAGCTCCCCCTGACCAGCTTAATCGTTCGCAATAAACGTTTGCCCCTTAAAATCGGCAAATTGCTGACTTTAAATTGAGAAACATTACAACCGGACGAAATTTTCTGTTTTATCACTTTTACAGTACCTTTGATTATCAACCGAATATTACAAAACTTTAAAAATAAAAGAGAAAGAGAGAAATGCGGCCTAATGTCCATTCGACACAAACTAGGTCATTTCGGGACTAACATATGTTTTTTAATTTTATTTAAAAACTCCCCTTGCGCTTACTGGTCTTTAGCCGTTGGGAGGAAACCGAAGAACACGGAGAAAACCCACGAGATTGGACATCATACACCATGTCACGTGCAACATGGAGATCGAAACGACGCCCGTTGACTCAATGACAAACGTTACGATACAGCGAGCACATGCTAACCATTCAGCCATCCAGCCTCCCTGAATTCCGGAAATTGCTGACTTATAGCAAGGAACATTTCAACCGGGCGAAATTTTCTGTTTTAACAGTTTAATGTGCACGGTACTTTAATAATTACCAACCGATTATTACAAAACTTTTGAAAATAAGCTCCAACTGACCAGCTTAATCGTATGCAATAAACGTTTGGCATGAATTGAAAGTTCTGCACGGAAAAAGTTCATCTCGATTTCCCGGCGTGGTTCCCCTTGTCAGTGAGGCAGAACGCAGGGCCTGACAAGCACAGCTGTCTAGTCCCTCGGATGGTACGAAAAACCAAGGTCCCGTGTACACATTGGAGTGCACGTAAAATATCCCTAAGCAGTTGGAATTCGATACTGTTGAATAAACTCTATACGATGACTAAATGCGTAGATTGTAGTCACCCACACTGCATGTTTCGCTTAACAATGAAAGGGTGCCGTTTTCAATGTTCGATCCTTTTGTTCTTCTACTCCTGATATGTTGGACTGTTGATCGATGGTTTCATATAAAAGACTACCAATAATACTCTTTGTAGAAGAAGTTCCCAAAAAATAGTATGTTGACTTTACGAGAAAGACCTCTAAACATGCTCCAAATTGTAAAAATACGACTTTTTGGATTTTCAATCTCTTTTTTTCGATAGAGAAAATGAAATGAAATTGAATGGGGTTTAACGTCCTACTGTGCTGCTCCTAAAATGGGCTACTGAAGACGGGCATACGCCATAAAGTGTGCAATGAGGGAAATTTTACCCGGGCAGCGGCGTTACGACCTACGAGGTTGGACATGCGACCATACTCCTTGTCACGTACAACCAAGAAATCGAAACAACGCCAGTTGACTCAGTGACAGACGTTATGATACAGAGCGCACGTGCTAACCATTCAGCCACGCAGCCTCCCTAAAATCGGCAAATTGCTGACCTACAGCGAGAAATATTTCAACCGGGCCAAATTTTCTATTTTAACAGTTTAATTTGCACGGTACCTTTAGTTATCAACCGAATATTACAAAACTTTTAAAAAATAAGCTCCCTCTGACCAGCTTAATCGTTCGCAATAAACGTTTGCCCCTTAAAATCGGCAAATTGCTGACTTTAAATTGAGAAACATTACAACCGGACGAAATTTTCTGTTTTATCACTTTTACAGTACCTTTGATTACCAACCGATTATTACAAAACTTTAAAAATAAAAGAGAAAGAGAGAAATGCGGCCTAATGTACATTCGACTCAAACTAGGTCATTTCGGGACTAACATATGTTTTTTTAAATTTTATTTAAAAACCCCCCTTGCGCTTACTGGTCTTTAGCCGTTGGGAGGAAACCGAAGAACACGGAGAAAACCCACGAGATTGGACATCATACACCATGTCACGTGCAACCTGGAGATCGAAACGACGCCCGTTGACTCAATGACAAACGTTACGATACAGCGAGCACATGCTAACCATTCAGCCATCCAGCCTCCCTGAATTCGGAAAATTGCTTACTTATAGCAAGAAACATTTCAACCGGGCGAAATTTTCTGTTTTAACAGTTTAATGTGCACGGTAGTTTAATAATTACCAGCCATCCAGCCTCCCTGAATTCGGAAAATTGCTGACTTATAGCAAGAAACATTTCAACCGGGCGAAATTTTCTGTTTTAACAGTTTAATGTGCACGGTACTTTAATAATTACCAACCGATTATTACAAAACTTTTGAAAATAAGCTCCAACTGACCAGCTTAATCGTATGCAATAAACGCTTGGCCTGAATTGAAAGTTCTGCACGAAAAAAGTTCATCTCGATTTCCCGGCGTGGTTCCCCTTGTCAGTGAGGCAGAACGCAGGGCCTGACAAGCACAGGTGTCTAGTCCTTCGGATGGGACGAAAAACCAAGGTCCCGTGTACACATTGGAGTGCACTTAAAATATCCCTTAGCAGTTGGAACTCGATACTGTTGAATAAACTCTATACGATGACTAAATGCGTAGATTGTAGTCACCCACACTGCATGTTTCGCTTAACAATGAAAGGGTGCCGTTTTCAATGTTCGATCCTTTTGTTCTTCTACTCCCGATATGTTGGACTGTTGATCGATGGTTTCATATAAAAGACTACCAATAAGACTCTTTGTAGAAGAAGTTCCCAAAAAATAGTATGTTGACTTTACGAGAAAGACCTCTAAACATGCTCCAAATTGTAAAAATACGACTTTTTGGATTTTCAATCTCTTTTTTTCGGCTATCCCTGATATTTAAAAAAAATGATACAATGATTTCACACAACAGGCTAGCTATTAGACTCTCTATTAACAAAAGTTTCACCGCCCTCCCTTCATTATAACCGAAGTTATCGTGCCCTAAAGAATCAACAAATCAGCATGCTTATCTCTGCTTACCCTAACCAGAAAATACTCATCTTTGAACTCAATCATAACATTGACCTAGTGAACGTCTACAACAAGTTTGAACATTCTAGCTTAATTAGAATGAGAGTTATTGTGCTCCAAAATCTCGGCCCTTCAAATTGCTTCTATTTTTCATTTTCAATTCAAAATGGTGACTCCCGGTTGACCTAAATCAGAATTCTATTGCGACATTTTTTAGGCCTGCCTACAAGGATTCAGAAAATATAACTCCCGAGTCTGTAAGTAAAATAGCAAAAAAGCCTTATTGATTTTTCACGTTTAAAGATGGTGGCACTTCCGGTTCGATCGACAAACTCCATATTTTGTGTACGAATTAGTAATTCCTTGTCTAGTATAGAAAAAAAAACTAGGTCATTCTGACCTATATTTCGACGATTTTTTGGAAAACTTTGATCCTTGATTTCACCAAGGGGAGATAAGTTAGAAAATTTCTAATGTCATTTTTCAAGTCGCGTCATTAAGGTCTACTTACATATTAAATTTCATGAAAATCGTACAACTACTAAAGAGGTTGTCGAGTTGGTGTAAACTTCCGGTTCGAAATCACAGCGACGAATTTTCGAAATTTGAAAATCCGAAATTGCAGATTTGAAGTAAAGGAGTCAAGGTATTCAAAGAAAAAAGAATTAGTAAAATGGGTGAAATAGTCACAAAGTTACAGCAAAGTAGGTCAAATGCATTTGTTTGTAAAATTCGGTGATTTCGAATGCGAAAAACGTTTTGAAAATATATTTATCCAACAGCCACCACCCATTTTTGGGGGGGTAGGTAAAAGTTTCAGAAATATCCTATGAGTAGATTCTGAGAAATCCGATTTGTGAATAAAACACAAAAAAAAAAAATAATAAGAACTAGATCTGCTACTGTCCCATGCAGATATGAAAGCTTTCATATTTATCGTCACGTGTCATTGATTGTATCAAGTATCCTAAATAAAAGGATAAGAAGAAACTCGCGAAGTTACAAGTCTAAATATAGTATGAATCATTGCACCCAGGCATAACAATAATCTAAAAACTAAAGGAAAATAACTGAAAGTTGTATTACTGTAATGAGACGGATGAGAAAATGAAATGAAAATGGCGGGGGAAAAAATTAAAAATGGCAGGTTGGACAGGCGACCTTACTCCTTGTCACGTACAACCGAGCATTCGAAAACACGCTAGTTAACTCAATGACAGGCGCGCGTGCTAACCATTCAGCCACCCAACCCCCCTTTGAAATCAGACACGTGCAATATGTCATATAGGAAGAATAAGAAGTCGCTCACAACAAAATGGTAAATTAATGAGTCAAAAGGTTGAGCTACTGTTTTAGAGTATTTAATAGTTTTAAAGAGACACGTTAAGAGTTGTTCATAGTTAAATGAAAGTTTAATTTTAAATAAGACTAATAAAATTAGGATTTAATAATGCCAGACTAATATTTCCAATATGTTTGGTTATAAGTAGGAAATCGTGACGACTTCTTAAGCATGTTTTAAACAAAGGGTCATAGACTGCAATATACAAGAATGGCACTCTGCAATAAAAAAAAACTGGCCCAAGCAAGATTTCTATACAGAAATTAAATAATTGCTAGAACCAGAAAAATATTTATCCACTATAATAAATAAGCAACATAGAGAAAATGAAATGAAATTGAATGGGGTTTAACGTCCTACTGTGCTGCTCCTAAAATGGGCTACTGAAGACGGGCATATGCCATAAAGTGTGCAATAGGGAAATTTTACCCGGGCAGCGGCGTTACGACCTACGAGGTTGAACATGCGACCATACTCCTTGTCACGTACAACCAAGAAATCGAAACAACACCAGTTGACTCAGTGACATACGTTATGATACAGAGCGCACGTGCTAACCATTCAGCCACGCAACCTCCCTAAATTGGCAAATTGCTGACCTACAGCGAGAAATATTTCAACCGGGCCAAATTTTGTATTTTAACAGTTTAATTTGCACGGTACCTTTAGTTATCAACCGGATATTACAAAACTTTTAAAAATAAGCTCCCCCTGACCAGCTTAATCGTTCGCAATAAACGTTTGCCCCTTAAAATCGGCAAACTGCTGACTTTAAATTGAGAAACATTACAACCGGACGAAATTTTCTGTTTTATCACTTTTACAGTACCTTTGATTACCAACCGATTATTACAAAACTTTAAAAATAAAAGAGAAAGAGAGAAATGCGGCCTAATGTCCATTCGACACAAACTAGGTCATTTCGGGACTAACATATGTTTTTTAATTTTATTTAAAAACTCCCATTGCGCTTACTGGTCTTTAGCCGTTGGGAGGAAACCGAAGAACACGGAGAAAACCCACGAGATTGGACATCATACACCATGTCACGTGCAACCTGGAGATCGAAACGACGCCCGTTGACTCAATGACAAACGTTACGATACAACGAGCACATGCTAACCATTCAGCCATCCAGCCTCCCTGAATTCGGAAAATTGCTGACTTATAGCAAGAAACATTTCAACCGGGCGAAATTTTCTGTTTTAACAGTTTAATGTGCACGGTACTTTAATAATTACCAACCGATTATTACAAAACTTTTGAAAATAAGCTCCAACTGACCAGCTTAATCGTATGCAATAAACGTTTGGCCTGAATTGAAAGTTCTGCACGGAAAAAGTTCATCTCGATTTCCCGGCGTGGTTCCCCTTGTCAGTGAGGCAGAACGCAGGGCCTGACAAGCACAGCTGTCTAGTCCTTCGGATGGGACGAAAAACCAAGGTCCCGTGTACACATTGGAGTGCACGTAAAATATCCCTAAGCAGTTGGAATTCGATACTGTTGAATAAACTCTATACGATGACTAAATGCGTAGATTGTAGTCACCCACACTGCATGTTTCGCTTAACAATGAAAGGGTGCCGTATATTTATCCACTATAATAAATAAGCAACATAGAGAAAATGAAATGTAATTGAATGGGGTTTAACGTCCTACTGTGCTGCTCCTAAAATGGGCTACTGAAGACGGGCATACGCCATAAAGTGTGCAATGAGGTTGGACATGCGACCATACCCCTTGTTACGTACAACCAAGAAATCGAAACAACGCAAGTTGACTCAGTGACAGACGTTATGATACAGAGCGCACGTGCTAACCATTCAGCCACGCAACCTCCCTAAAATCGGCAAATTGCTGACCTACAGCGAGAAATATTTCAACCGGGCCAAATTTTCTATTTTAACAGTGTAATTTGCACGGTACCTTTAGTTATCAACCGAATATTACAAAACTTTTAAAAATAAGCTCCCCCTGACCAGCTTAATCGTTCGCAATAAACGTTTGCCCCTTAAAATCGGCAAATTGCTGACTTTAAATTGAGAAACATTACAACCGGACGAAATTTTCTGTTTTATCACTTTTACAGTACCTTTGATTATCAACCGATTATTACAAAACTTTAAAAATAAAGAGAAAGAGAGAAATGCGGCCTAATGTCCATTCGACACAAACTAGGTCATTTCGGGACTAACATATGTTTTTTAATTTTATTTAAAAACTCCCCTTGCGCTTACTGCCTTTAGCCGTTGGGAGGAAACCGAAGAACACGGAGAAAACCCACGAGATTGGACATCATACACCATGTCACGTGCAACCTGGAGATCGAAACGACGCCCGTTGACTCAATGACAAACGTTACGATACAGCGAGCACATTCTAACCATTCAGCCATCCAGCCTCCCTGAATTCGGAAAATTGCTGACTTATAGCAAGAAACATTTCAACCGGGCGAAATTTTCTGTTTTAACAGTTTAATGTGCACGGTACTTTAATAATTACCAACCGATTATTACAAAACTTTTGAAAATAAGCTCCAACTGACCAGCTTAATCGTATGCAATAAACGTTTGGCCTGAATTGAAAGTTCTGCACGGAAAAAGTTCATCTCGATTTCCCGGCGTGGTTCCCCTTGTCAGTGAGGCAGAACGCAGGGCCTGACAAGCACAGGTGTCTAGTCCTTCGGATGGGACGAAGACCAAGGTCCCGTGTACACATTGGAGTGCACGTAAAATATCCCTAAGCAGTTGGAACTCGATACTGTTGAATAAACTCTATACGATGACTAAATGCGTAGATTGTAGTCACCCACACTGCATGTTTCGCTTAACAATGAAAGGGTGCCGTTTTCAATGTTCGATTCTTTTGTTCTTTTACTCCCGATATGTTGGACTGTTGATCGATGGTTTCATATAAAAGACTACCAATAAGACTCTTTGTAGAAGAAGTTCCCAAAAAATAGTATGTTGACTTTACGAGAAAGACCTCTAAACATGCTCCAAATTGTAAAAATACGACTTTTTGGATTTTCAATCTCTTTTTTTCGGCTATCCCTGATATTTAAAAAAAATGATACAATGATTTCACACAACAGGCTAGCTATTAGACTCTCTATTAACAAAAGTTTCACCGCCCTCCCTTCATTATAACCGAAGTTATCGTGCCCTAAAGAATCAACAAATCAGCATGCTTATCTCTGCTTACCCTAAGCAGAAAATACTCATCTTTGAACTCAAACATAACATTGACCTAGTGAACGTCTACAACAAGTTTGAACATTCTAGCTTAATTAGAATGAGAGTTGTTGTGCTCCAAAGTCTCGGCCCTTCAAATTGCTTCTATTTTTCATTTTCAATTCAAAATGGTGACTCCCGGTTGACCTAAATCAGAATTCTATTGCGACATTTTTTAGGCCTGCCTACAAGGATTCAGAAAATATAACTCCCGAGTCTGTAAGTAAAATAGCAAAAAAGCCTTATTGATTTTTCAAGTTTAAAGATGGTGGCACTTCCGGTTCGATCGACAAACTCCATATTTTGTGTACGAATCAGTAATTCCTTGTCTAGTATAGAAAAAAAAAACTAGGTCATTCTGACCTATATTTCGACGATTTTTTGGAAAACTTTGATCCTTGATTTCACCAAGGGGAGATAAGTTAGAAAATTACTAATGTCATTTTTCAATTCGCGTCATTAAGGTCTACTTACATATTAAATTTCATGAAAATCGTACAACTACTAAAGAGGTTGTCGAGTTGGTGTAAATTTCCGGTTCGAAATCACAGCGACGAATTTTCGAAATTCGAAAATCCGAAATTGCAGATTTGAAGTAAAGGAGTCAAGGTATTCAAAGAAAAAAGAATTAGTAAAATAGGTGAAATAGTCACAAAGTTACAGCAAAGTAGGTCAAATGCATTTGTTCGTAAAATTCGGTGATTTCGAATGCGAAAAACGTTTTGAAAATATATTTATCCAACAGCCACCACCCATTTTTGGGGGGGGTAGGTAAAAGTTTCAGAAAGATCCTATGAGTAGATTCTGAGAAATCCGATTTGTGAATAAAACACAAAAAAAAATAAATAATAAGAACTAGATCTGCTACTGTCCCATGCAGATATGAAAGCTTTCATATTTATCGTCACGTGTCATTGATTGTATCAAGTATCCTAAATAAAAGGATAAGAAGAAACTCGCGAAGTTACAAGTCTAAATATAGTATGAATCATTGCACCCAGGCATAACAATAATCTGAAAACTAAAGGAAAATAACTGAAAGTTGTATTACTGTAATGAGACGGATGAGAAAATGAAATGAAAATGGCGGGGGAAAAAATTAAAAATGGCAGGTTGGACAGGCGACCTTACTCCTTGTCACGTACAACCGAGCATTCGAAAACACGCTAGTTAACTCAATGACAGGCGCGCGTGCTAACCATTCAGCCACCCAACCCCCCTTTGAAATCAGACACGTGCAATATGTCATATAGGAAGAATAAGAAGTCGCTCACAACAAAATGGTAAATTAATGAGTTTAGGTCAAAAGGTTGAGCTACTGTTTTAGAGTATTTAATAGTTTTAAAGAGACACGTTAAGAGTTGTTCATAGTTAAATGAAAGTTTAATTTTAAATAAGACTAATAAAATTAGGATTTAATAATGCCAGACTAATATTTCCAATATGTTTGGTTATAAGTAGGAAATCGTGACGACTTCTTAAGCATGTTTTAAACAAAGGGTCATAGACTGCAATATACAAGAATGGCACTCTGCAATAAAAAAAAACTGGCCAAAGCAAGATTTCTATGCAGAAATTAAATAATTGCTAGAACCAGAAAAATATTTATCCACTATAATAAATAAGCAACATAGAGAAAATGAAATGAAATTGAATGGGGTTTAACGTCCTACTGTGCTGCTCCTAAAATGGGCTACTGAAGACGGGCATATGCCATAAAGTGTGCAATGAGGGAAATTTTACCCGGGCAGCGGCGTTACGACCTACGAGGTTGGACATGCGACCATACTCCTTGTCACGTACAACCAAGAAATCGAAACAACACCAGTTGACTCAGTGACATACGCTATGATACAGAGCGCACGTGCTAACCATTCAGCCACGCAACCTCCCTAAATTGGCAAATTGCTGACCTACAGCGAGAAATATTTCAACCGGGCCAAATTTTCTATTTTAACAGTTTAATTTGCACGGTACCTTTAGTTATCAACCGGATATTACAAAACTTTTAAAAATAAGCTCCCCCTGACCAGCTTAATCGTTCGCAATAAACGTTTGCCCCTTAAAATCGGCAAACTGCTGACTTTAAATTGAGAAACATTACAACCGGACGAAATTTTCTGTTTTATCACTTTTACAGTACCTTTGATTACCAACCGATTATTACAAAACTTTAAAAATAAAAGAGAAAGAGAGAAATGCGGCCTAATGTCAATTCGACACAAACTAGGTCATTTCGGGACTAACATATGTTTTTTAAATTTAATTAAAAACTCCCATTGCGCTTACTGGTCTTTAGCCGTTGGGAGGAAACCGAAGAACACGGAGAAAACCCACGAGATTGGACATCATACACCATGTCACGTGCAACCTGGAGATCGAAACGACGCCCGTTGACTCAATGACAAACGTTACGATACAGCGAGCACATGCTAACCATTCAGCCATCCAGCCTCCCTGAATTCGGAAAATTGCTGACTTATAGCAAGAAACATTTCAACCGGGCGAAATTTTCTGTTTTAACAGTTTAATGTGTACGGTACTTTAATAATTACCAACCGATTATTACAAAACTTTTGAAAATAAGCTCCAACTGACCAGCTTAATCGTATGCAATAAACGTTTGGCCTGAATTGAAAGTTCTGCACGGAAAAAGTTCATCTCGATTTCCCGGCGTGGTTCCCCTTGTCAGTGAGGCAGAACGCAGGGCCTGACAAGCACAGCTGTCTAGTCCTTCGGATGGGACAAAAACCAAGGTCCCGTGTACACATTGGAATGCGCGTAAAATATCCCTAAGCAGTTGGAATTCGATACTGTTGAATAAACTCTATACGATGACTAAATGCGTAGATTGTAGTCACCCACACTGCATGTTTCGCTTAACAATGAAAGGGTGCCGTTTTCAATGTTCGATCCTTTTGTTCTTCTACTCCTGATATGTTGGACTGTTGATCGATGGTTTCATATAAAAGACTACCAATAAGACTCTTTGTAGAAGAAGCTCCCAAAAAATAGTATGTTGACTTTACGAGAAAGACCTCTAAACATGCTCCAAATTGTAAAAATACGACTTTTTGGATTTTCATTCTCTTTTTTTCGATAGAGAAAATGAAATGAACTTGAATGGGGTTTAACGTCCTACTGTGCTGCTCCTAAAATGGGCTACTGAAGACGGGCATACGCCATAAAGTGTGCAATGAGGGAAATTTTACCCGGGCAGCGGCGTTACGACCTACGAGGTTGGACATGCGACCATATTCCTTGTCACGTACAATCAAGAAATCGAACCAACGCCAGTTGACTCAGTGACAGACGTTATGATACAGAGCGCACGTGCTAACCATTCAGCCAAGCAACCTCCCTAAAATCGGCAAATTGCTGACCTACAGCGAGAAATATTTCAACCGGGCCAAATTTTCTATTTTAACAGTTTAATTTGCACGGTACCTTTAGTTATCAACCGAATATTACAAAACTTTTAAAAATAAGCTCCCCCTGACCAGCTTAATCGTTCGCAATAAACGTTTGCCCCTTAAAATCGGCAAATTGCTGGCTTTAAATTGAGAAACATTACAACCGGACGAAATTTTCGGTTTTATCACTTTACAGTACCTTTGATTACCAACCGATTATAACAAAACTTTAAAAATAAAAGAGAAAGAGAGAAATGCGGCCTAATGTCCATTCGACACAAACTAGGTCATTTCGGGACTAACATATGTTTTTTAATTTTATTTAAAAACTCCCCTTGCGCTTACTGGTCTTTAGCCTTTGGGAGGAAACCGAAGAACACGGAGAAAAGCCAAGAGATTGGACATCATACACCATGTCACGTGCAACCTGGAGATCGAAACGACGCCCGTTGACTCAATGACAAACGTTACGATACAGCGAGCACATGCTAACCATTCAGCCATCCAGCCTCCCTGAATTCGGAAAATTGCTGACTTATAGCAAGAAACATTTCAACCGGGCGAAAATTTCTGTTTTAACAGTTTAATGTGCACGGTACTTTAATAATTACCAACCGATTATTACAAAACTTTTGAAAATAAGCTCCAACTGACCAGCTTAATCGTATGCAATAAACGTTTGGCATGAATTGAAAGTTCTGCACGGAAAAAGTTCATCTCGATTTCCCGGCGTGGTTCCCCTTGTCAGTGAGGCAGAACGCAGGGCCTGACAAGCACAGCTGTCTAGTCCTTCGGATGGGACGAAAAACCAAGGTCCCGTGTACACATTGGAGTGCACGTAAAATATCCCTAAGCAGTTGGAATTCGATACTGTTGAATAAACTCTATACGATGACTAAATGCGTAGATTGTAGTCACCCACACTGCATGTTTCGCTTAACAATGAAAGGGTGCCGTTTTCAATGTTCGACCCTTTTGTTCTTCTACTCCTGATATGTTGGACTGTTGTCGATGGTTTCATATAAAAGACTACCAATAAGACTCTTTGTAGAAGAAGTTCCCAAAAAATAGTATGTTGACTTTACGAGAAAGACCTCTAAACATGCTCCAAATTGTAAAAATACGACTTTTTGGATTTTCAATCTCTTTTTTTCGGCTATCCCTGATATTTAAAAAAAATGATACAATGATTTCACACAACAGGCTAGCTGTTAGACTCTCTATTAACAAAAGTTTCACCGCCCTCCCTTCATTATAACCGAAGTTATCGTGCCCTAAAGAATCAACAAATCAGCATGCTTATCTCTGCTTACCCTAAGCAGAAAATGCTCATCTTTGAACTCAATCATAACATTGACCTAGTGAACGTCTACAACAAGTTTGAACATACTAGCTTAATTAGAATGAGAGTTATTGTGCTCCAAAGTCTCGGCCCTTCAAATTGCTTCTATTTTTCATTTTCAATTCAACATGGTGACTCCCGGTTGACCTAAATCAGAATTCTATTGCGACATTTTTTAGGCCTGCCTACAAGGATTCAGAAAATATAACTCCCGAGTCTGTAAGTAAAATAGCAAAAAAGCCTTATTGATTTTTCACGTTTAAAGATGGTGGCACTTCCGGTTCGATCGACAAACTCCATATTTTGTGTACGAATTAGTAATTCCTTGTCTAGTATAGAAAAAAAAAACTAGGTCATTCTGACCTATATTTCGACGATTTTTTGGAAAACTTTGATCCTTGATTTCACCAAGGGGAGATAAGTTAGAAAATTTCTAAAGTCATTTTTCAAGTCGCGTCATCAAGGTCTACTTACATATTAAATTTCATGAAAATCGTACAACTACTAAAGAGGTTGTCGAGTTGGTGTAAACTTCCGGTTCGAAATCACAGCGACGAATTTTCGAAATTCGAAAATCCGAAATTGCAGATTTGAAGTAAAGGAGTCAAGGTATTCAAAGAAATTTTTTTTAGTAAAATAGGTGAAATAGTCACAAAGTTACAGCAAAGTAGGTCAAATGCATTTGTTCGTAAAATTCGGTGATTTCGAATGCGAAAAACGTTTTGAAAATATATTTATCCAACAGCCACCACCCATTTTTGGGGGTGTAGGTAAAAGTTTCAGAAAGATCCTATGAGTAGATTCTGAGAAATCCGATTTGTGAATAAAACACAAAAAAAAAAATAATAAGAATAATAATCTTAACAGAAACAATAAGCTTTCATATGTAAATACATATGAAAGCTTAATAATAATCTTAACAGAAACAATAAGCTTTCATATGTAAATACATATGAAAGCTTAATAATAATCTTAACAGAAACAATAAGCTTTCATATGTAAATACATATGAAAGCTTAATAATAATAATTTTAGTAATCACAATAGGCTTTCAGACGAAAGTCTGAAAGCCTTACTAGACCTGCAAGCAGCACTGAATCGGCTTTAAGGAATCAGACAGGAAGTTAGTCGTAAAATAGCCCATTCATCGAGCTACAAAACGATAATTTAATTGTTTTGATTCGGTGACACCTGGCTGAGAAATGTCGATTTTTGCATGAGTACCAATTTTTTACTGTATTTTCTTTTTTTTTAAATTTTTTGGGTGTTTTTTCCATAATATCTGATATTTTTACGAATACTTCTAGATTTTGGATCATTGTCAGGATAGTTTTAACAAGTTGTTTGAATAGATATCTTTCTGTACCAGAAGTGTCAGAAACATCCATTGAGTAGTTTTGGAAAAAAAAGATAAATTAAAGAGCGTTTCCAAAAATTTAACGATTTTTCAATTTTTTTCAAAGTCTGAGGCCATTTTTCGACCACTTATATTATTTCAATGCTTTTAATTTTGGATTCCCTATACAGACAAACGATAGCACTTTGAGTAAGAAAAGTTTTATGAAAATCGTAGGCGTCGTTTTCCAGAAAATGGCGTCTCAGAATGTTAAAAAAATGGAAAATACTAGATTTTTGGCATAAAATAATTTATTGCCTTACCATCGAAATCGTATTATTTAGATACCATATGATGGTCCATTAATAAGGCTATCCAGCGACACTTTAATTCTTTTGGTCCGCTATTACCTAAGAAAGAAATCAAGTTTTTCCCAAGTGCGACAATGTTTTTACTCTTTTTTTTCATTTTTTGAATACTTCCGGTATGATTATTATTGTCGGAATAGTTTTAATAGCCGGTTTGGGCTCTAAAATAGCCACAGGGCTCTGTAATGATATATTACATTATCTGATCAGATATAATGCCCCTGAGAAATCCTATGTTCAAAAGTGCCAAAAATGCAAAAAATTTAAAATATCTTAAATTAAATTTTAATAATTACATACATATTATACATTGTTAGAATCGTAATTAGGTCAGTTATCTGAATATACAACCTTTTTTTTAAAAATCTTCAAAAATAAAAAATAGTAGAGCATTTTCCAAAATTTCACGATTTATCGACTTTTTTCGATTTTCAGTCCCTTTTTTATCCTTTTCCAGACATTTCAAAGTCTTATTGGATGACTTCATGCAAAATAACCCCATAAGGACTCTCGATAGAAAAAATAAAAATTTTTTTGCAGGTTAAGTTTTCGAGATACAGGCGTCCAAAAACGCTCCAAATCAGAAAATACTTGATTTTCAGCGTGCCATATTTTGCTGTCTATTCATAGTATCCGTATGAATGGGGTATCATATGATAGTCCAGCAATCGTGCCATCAAACGATACCTTCATTCGTTTAATCCATCGATATCGGACGGAGAAATAGCGTTTTCCCCAAAAATATCCATTTTTGGCATTTTTTTCAAAATATTGCCCCCCCTGGGGTGTAGGGGGTGATAAGAATATACCCTTCGTATGCCCTGCGTGTCGTAAGAGGCGACTAAAAGGATCCCTGTAATGGGGCAACGTGTTTGCCGTGCGTTGCGACCCGTGTCGGTGGAGAGTGGAATCCTGGTAATTGAGTGGGGATTTGGCTTGCGAGCTCTTTTCCCGCAACACATTACTTTGGCCCATGGTTCACCCAGACGGGAGGTCAGAGTGGCCCACTCTGATCAATCGGCTTTGGTCGTTTTAAGCTCTGTAGAGTGTACGTTTTTTCCCATTTCAATGCTTTGTTGTTTTTTTCACTCAGCAAGTTTACCTTTGTGTCCTGAGTACATTCTGCGGAGCGGCGGCTTGGGTCAATCTGGTTGGAAAGTATTTTTTACTTCTGGCTTGAGTATACCCCTCGTTGAGCCCTGGGGCCATGCGCTGGTTATCCGTGCTAGTCCTCCCCCTGGTAGGCAGGAAAGTAACCTGAGGGACAACGAGGGGTGAATAATAAAAATATATATACATGGATCCCCCAATCCCCCCCCACACCAACAATTAATAAAAGACAGAAACGTCCTAATACAGAGGACGTTTCTAATTTATTTAAAAATAAAATGGCAAAGTCATGGCCGAGGTTTCTCTTGATTGAGAGCCCCTCTACTGACTTATCCAAAGTCTCACCTTTTTTAATAGATAAGGGCATTGTCGGCTTGGCCGGTGAACCCAAATCTATTAAGAAATTAAAAAATGGAACACTCTTGATAGAATGTGCGAAGGAGCAGCATGCCACCATGCTTCTCAAGTCAACAACTTTGGCAGACATTCCTATCAAGGTGTCTCCACATAGATTTTTAAATTCCAGTAGAGGTGTTATTAGATGTCGAGACCTTGAAGGCAGCAGTGAGGATGAAATGGTTGAATACCTTTCTTCTCAAGGCGTCCAACAAGTTAAACGTATTAGTGTACGCCGAGGAGAGAAGGTGATTCCTACAAGCACCTATATCCTCACTTTTAATCGTCCCGACATACCGAAATCAATCAAGGCAGGTTATTTAAATATACCTGTTGATTCTTATATTTCAAATCCTCTTCGCTGCTATAAATGCCAGAGATTTGGACACAGCAAGACCGTCTGCAGGGGCAAAGACACCTGCGCTCGTTGTGGCCATGAAGGCCACGAGAGCGCTGCCTGCCAGGCTGAGTTTTGCTGCGTTAATTGCAAGGGTAAGCATTTTGCTTATTCTCGCGAATGTCCAGTATGGCAGAAAGAGAAAAGAATTCAACAGGTAATGTCTGAACGGAAGATTCCGTATTTCGACGCTAGGAAACAAGTAGAACTGACTTCACTCATTGCACCAGAAGGGAAATCCTTTTCGAGTGTAGTTAAAGTTTCTACAACATCCATATCTGTTCAGACAGACATAACTTGGCCTCGTAAAGAGAAAAAACCTAAGACTTTGCCACCATCAGATCATGTAAGAGTGGTCTCGATCCCCATTGAGAGATCGAGTCAAAGCACTAACTCTCTCCCTGAGAAGATTGTATCCCTCTTGCCTCCATCTGGAGATATTGAGATAATTCCCAATACTCCAATCCAAAATGGCAAGAAGGATCCTCCCTTGCGCGCCTCTAAAGCTGACACTGCTGATTCCAGTTCCACTGGATCAGGGGTGCAGTTTCAGGGTATTCCATCCGCAAAGGAGAAAAAAGTGCATACTAAAAAACATCAAAAAAAATTAGACAATTTTAGAGAGAAAGAATCTAAGGGTTCAAAAAACCCTATCACTCTCTTTAATAAATATGGGGATGATCTGATGGACGACATTACTGTAGTGGATGTCCATGAGGACCCACTCAGTAAGCCGCCAAAATTTTAATTTCCCTGACAATGGCTAATTCCATTATTCAATGGAATTGTCGTGGTTTAAAACCAAATTTTAATGAAGTTCAACTTTTAATTCAAAAGTATAATCCTTTAGCTATTCGTTTACAGGAAACATTTTTAAGGAATTCTGACACATTGTCTTTTAGACATTTTGTTGGTTATCATCATCACGCAGTTGGTGATGGTAGAGCTCATGGGGGTGTTTCTATTATTCTTAATGGAGACATTCCTCAGAGTAAAGTCACTCTCAACTCGCCGTTACAGGCAGTTGCAGTCCGGGTGACTTTGCATATTCCAATAACACTTTGCTCTGTATACCTTCCACCAAGTTTACATCTTAATCCCAGAGATCTTGATGACCTTGTTGCTCAACTTCCTCTCCCGTTTATTATTACGGGAGATTTCAATGGTCATCATTCACTCTGGGGTAGTCCAGATGATAACAACAGAGGTAAACAAATAGCGGACTTCATTAACATTAATAATTTGTGTTTATTAAATGATGACTCGCCTACTTATCTACATCCTGCCACAGCTGCTTTTTCTTCTCTTGATCTCACCATTTGCTCTCCGGTCCTATTTCAGGATTTTACATGGAGAGTAAATGAAGATCTATGTGGTAGTGACCACTTTCCTATCTTTATTGATAATAATGGTCCCTCTCCGGTCGAAAGACCTCAGAGGTGGAAGTTGCATAAGGCTGATTGGGCTCTTTTCGAGTCTTTGTGTCTCTTCTCTTTTGATGCAAAAGAGTTAGAAGATGCAGATGAGCCCATGACCTTATTCACTTCAATTCTCCAAGATGTAGCTGAGCAGGCGATTCCAAAAACCACGACGGAACCAAAACGACGACGATTGCAAATTTGCAATAAAAGAGCGTAATCGTATTTTGAGACGACTAAAGAACCATCCTTCCATGGAGAATATTGCGGCTTACCAAATGGTCCGGGCGAAAGCCCGTAGAACCATACGTCAAGCAAAGAAATCTTCATGGCAAGGTTACGTCTCTAGGATCAATTCCCGTACCACCTCCAAATCGGTATGGGACAGGATTCGTAGGATTAAAGGTAAAAGTAGTGCATTATCAGTACATCATCTAAATGTTGAAAATACCACCTAAACAACATTCCCAGATATTGCAAATTCTCTGGCCAGTACTTTTTCATTCAATTCATCATCCAATTTCTCCTCTAATGCCTTTCGGGGCATAAAGCAACAGCAGGAGAAAAGGCGACTTAATTTCAAGTCCCGTAATGATGAATGCTATAATGATCGTTTTTCCATTGCAGAACTCCGTGATTCGTTAAAGCGGGCTCGGGACACTGCAACTGGTCCAGATGAGATACACTACCAAATTCTAAAACATTTACCTTTTTCCACTCTCTTAATTTTATTGGATCTTTTTAACCGAATTTGGGTTGATGGGAATTTCCCCCCTTCGTGGCATGAAGCCACAATCATTCCCATCCCTAAACCAGGCAAAGATCATACGAATCCTACAAATTATCGTCCAATCGCTTTAACTAGCTGTATTTGCAAAACCATGGAGAGATTGATCAATCGAAGGCTTGTTTGGTACCTTGAGTCCAACAACCTTATAACAGACCTCCAATGTGGATTTCGGTCCCAAAGGAGCACTCTTGATCATCTCGTTCGATTTGAAACGTTCGTCAGGGACGCTTTCATCCAGAAGCAACATTTAGTTGCAATATTTTTCGATCTGGAGAAAGCATATGATACCACGTGGAAACATGGTATCATGCGCGACCTCCATAACCTCGGCCTACGAGGTCGCTTACCTATCTTCATTAAAAATTTCCTGGAAGATAGGTCATTTAAGGTACGAATGGGATCAATATTCTCTGACCCATTTCCTCAGGAAATGGGAGTTCCCCAGGGAAGTATTTTATCACCAACACTTTTTGCCATAAAAATTAACACGATCCCAGCGTGCCTTAAACCAGGTACAAACGGGGCTCTCTATGTCGATGACTTTCAGATGTGCTATGGTTCAACAGACATGCGGATAATCGAACGTAAGTTGCAGCTTTGTTTGAATTCACTTCAACAATGGGCAACCGAAAATGGATTTCGTTTTTCGAAATCCAAGACTGTCTGCATGCATTTCTGTCAGAAAAGAGGTTTACATCCTGACCCAGAACTTTTCTTGGATGGCAATCGCCTTCCAGTTGTGGATGAAACCAAATTTCTGGGGCTGATATTTGATAAGAAATTATCATTTATCCCCCACATTAAAAACCTAAAAAAGAAATGTCTGAAAGCTCTCAACATATTGAGAGTCCTATCAAATACTGACTGGGGAGCAGACCGTAAGGTCTTGCTCAGATTATATCGAGCTTTAATAAGATCTAAACTCGATTATGGGTGTATTGTGTATGGGTCTGCCCGCGAGTCTTATCTCAAAGAGCTTGACACCGTACACAACCAAGGACTTAGATTCAGTTTAGGAGCATTTCGTACATCTCCAGTGGACAGTTTATACGTCGAGGCGCATGAGCCCTCGCTGCACAACAGACGTGATAAACTGGCCCTGCAGTATGCTACGAAAATAGCATCACTTCCAAACCACATTTCATTTAACACCATATTTAGACCCTATCATGAGCATTTGTATTTTGTGAAGACTAAAGTTATTCCAACTTTCGGTATTCGCATACAACCCCTTTTGTCCGAGGCTGGTATCAGCCTTGACAGTATTGCGAATACCCCTTTCTTTGATACTCCACCGTGGGCTATATCTCCCCCAAAGATTGATTTCAATCTAACTCAACATAAAAAGACAGATACTAGCTCCACAGTTTTTCAATCTCTCTTTCGAGAGTTGAGGTCTAAATATGGTGATTATGCTCCTATTTACACTGATGGTTCAAAAGATGGTGATCGTGTAGCCGCGGCTACCGTGACGCCATCTGAGACCATATCTGTTCGTCTTCCACCTGCAACTTCTATTTTTACAGCCGAGCTCCAGGCTTTACTGCAAGCCCTAGGGTTCATTCAATCCTCACCTAATTTAAAACATATAATCTTTACTGATTCTTTGTCCTCTCTTCAAGCAATAAATAATAAGCAACTTAATCACCCATTAGTAGCGGACATTTATCGTCTGCTACTATCTTTCGAGAGTATCAGCAAGGACATTGTCCTTTGCTGGCTCCCCAGTCACATGGATATAAAAGGGAATGATCAAGCAGACTTGGCTGCCAAGTCTGCTTTAGATCTTCCCATATCTCAATTTTTAATACCATACACAGATTTTAAATTTTCTATAAATTCGTTTATATATGACCGCTGGCAACGGTCTTGGGATCTTGCAGACACAAATAAACTTCGTCACATCAAGCCTCTCTTAGGAGACTGGCCAAGCTCCTATCGCATTAACAGGAGGGATGAAGTTGTTTGTGTCGCTCTCGTATTGGTCATACCTTTTTATCCCACATTTTCATTTTGAAACGAGAGCCTCAACCAGAATGTGTTCACTGTCATGTTCCTTTGCCAGTTAAGCACATTTTGATTGAGTGCAATCATCTCAAGTATATTAGAAATAAGTATTACCGTTGCCAGTCACTGCGTCAATTGTTCGCACAACCAGAGCTATATGGAAAATTGTTAAACTTTTTAAAAGAGACAAACTTTTATTACAAATTTTAATTGAATACATATATATTACGTATTTTTGTTTTAACTATTTATATATATATTTCGTATTTTTGTTTTAACTATTTATATACATAAAGGACTTAGATTTATTTTTAATTACATTATTGTCTGTGATACTTGTTTTTATTTATGTATATAAATATATTAATGTGATATTGGTTTAATTTTTCTCATAAAAATCACCATATGTTTGGCAACATATAGCCCGGTTGGAGCTGACGTGCCATTAAACTCTATTTCATTCATTCAAAATATTGCACATTATTTCGACCACTTCCGGTTTAAGGATTCGTGTCGAAATTGCTTTATCAGTTGGTATTGGACTATAACTTCATGTTCCAGAAGTTTCAGAAACGTCAATTGTGTCATAAAACGAGACCCGAGCTCACAAAATGGGAAGGAAATTCGAAAAAAATCGAAAAATAAAGGGCGATAACTCTGAATGAAACTTATATTACTGGAATCGAATGGACTTCAGGTATCCAAAAATGTAGGTCAAATTTGAAAATTTTGAAAAATAACAAAAATTGTCTCGTAAACAACATGTTTTCAATTTTCGAACGATAAAAATCATAGACGAATGTTCGAAATTGAAAAATGTGAGATAGCCATTGTCTCAGAAAAGAATCAGGAATTCCAAAAATGTAATTTGTTTGAAAATGGATAAAGAATTGACGAAACTATGGCCGAATTTCAATTTTTAGAGAAAGTACAAAGTTCGGTCACTTCCGGTATGCGCAGAAATTTCAAAAATATTTTATCAAGTAGCCACCACATGGTTTCCCGATAGAAAAGCTAATTCCAGATCGATATCTGTTTTTGAACATGGAGATCTAGGCCCTCGCGGTAAATAATAATAATAATAACTAGATCTGCTACTGTCCCATGCAGATATGAAAGCTTTCATATTTATCGTCACGTGTCATTGATTGTATCAAGTATCCTAAATAAAAGGATAAGAAGAAACTCGCGAAGTTACAAGTCTAAATATAGTATGAATCATTGCACCCAGGCATAACAATAATCTGAAAACTAAAGGAAAATAACTGAAAGTTGTATTACTGTAATGAGACGGATGAGAAAATGAAATGAAAATGGCGGGGGAAAAAATTAAAAATGGCAGGTTGGACAGGCGACCTTACTCCTTGTCACGTACAACCGAGCATTCGAAAACACGCTAGTTAACTCAATGACAGGCGCGCGTGCTGACCATTCAGCCACCCAACCCCCCTTTGAAATCAGACACGTGCAATATGTCATATAGGAAGAATAAGAAGTCGCTCACAACAAAATGGTAAATTAATGAGTTTAGGTCAAAAGGTTGAGCTACTGTTTTAGAGTATTTAATAGTTTTAAAGAGACACGTTAAGAGTTGTTCATAGTTAAATGAAAGTTTAATTTTAAATAAGACTAATAAAATTAGGATTTAATAATGCCAGACTAATATTTCCAATATGTTTGGTTATAAGTAGGAATTCGTGACGACTTCTTAAGCATGTTTTAAACAAAGGGTCATAGACTGCAATATACAAGAATGGCACTCTGCAATAAAAAAAAACTGGCCAAAGCAAGATTTCTATGCAGAAATTAAATAATTGCTAGAACCAGAAAAATATTTATCCACTATAATAAATAAGCAACATAGAGAAAATGAAATGAAATTGAATGGGGTTTAACGTCCTACTGTGCTGCTCCTAAAATGGGCTACTGAAGACGGGCATATGCCATAAAGTGTGCAATGAGGGAAATTTTACCCGGGCAGCGGCGTTACGACCTACGAGGTTGGACATGCGACCATACTCCTTGTCACGTACAACCAAGAAATCGAAACAACACCAGTTGACTCAGTGACATACGTTATGATACAGAGCGCACGTGCTAACCATTCAGCCACGCAACCTCCCTAAATTGGCAAATTGCTGACCTACAGCGAGAAATATTTCAACCGGGCCAAATTTTCTATTTTAACAGTTTAATTTGCACGGTACCTTTAGTTATCAACCGGATATTACAAAACTTTTAAAAATAAGCTCCCCCTGACCAGCTTAATCGTTCGCAATAAACGTTTGCCCCTTAAAATCGGCAAACTGCTGACTTTAAATTGAGAAACATTACAACCGGACGAAATTTTCTGTTTTATCACTTTTACAGTACCTTTGATTACCAACCGATTATTACAAAACTTTAAAAATAAAAGAGAAAGAGAGAAATGCGGCCTAATGTCCATTCGACACAAACTAGGTCATTTCGGGACTAACATATGTTTTTTAATTTTATTTAAAAACTCCCATTGCGCTTACTGGTCTTTAGCCGTTGGGAGGAAACCGAAGAACACGGAGAAAACCCACGAGATTGGACATCATACACCATGTCACGTGCAACCTGGAGATCGAAACGACGCCCGTTGACTCAATGACAAACGTTACGATACAGCGAGCACATGCTAACCATTCAGCCATCCAGCCTCCCTGAATTCGGAAAATTGCTGACTTATAGCAAGAAACATTTCAACCGGGCGAAATTTTCTGTTTTAACAGTTTAATGTGTACGGTACTTTAATAATTACCAACCGATTATTACAAAACTTTTGAAAATAAGCTCCAACTGACCAGCTTAATCGTATGCAATAAACGTTTGGCCTGAATTGAAAGTTCTGCACGGAAAAAGTTCATCTCGATTTCCCGGCGTGGTTCCCCTTGTCAGTGAGGCAGAACGCAGGGCCTGACAAGCACAGCTGTCTAGTCCTTCGGATGGGACAAAAACCAAGGTCCCGTGTACACATTGGAATGCGCGTAAAATATCCCTAAGCAGTTGGAATTCGATACTGTTGAATAAACTCTATACGATGACTAAATGCGTAGATTGTAGTCACCCACACTGCATGTTTCGCTTAACAATGAAAGGGTGCCGTTTTCAATGTTCGATCCTTTTGTTCTTCTACTCCTGATATGTTGGACTGTTGATCGATGGTTTCATATAAAAGACTACCAATAAGACTCTTTGTAGAAGAAGCTCCCAAAAAATAGTATGTTGACTTTACGAGAAAGACCTCTAAACATGCTCCAAATTGTAAAAATACGACTTTTTGGATTTTCAATCTCTTTTTTTCGATAGAGAAAATGAAATGAACTTGAATGGGGTTTAACGTCCTACTGTGCTGCTCCTAAAATGGGCTACTGAAGACGGGCATACGCCATAAAGTGTGCAATGAGGGAAATTTTACCCGGGCAGCGGCGTTACGACCTACGAGGTTGGACATGCGACCATATTCCTTGTCACGTACAATCAAGAAATCGAACCAACGCCAGTTGACTCAGTGACAGACGTTATGATACAGAGCGCACGTGCTAACCATTCAGCCAAGCAACCTCCCTAAAATCGGCAAATTGCTGACCTACAGCGAGAAATATTTCAACCGGGCCAAATTTTCTATTTTAACAGTTTAATTTGCACGGTACCTTTAGTTATCAACCGAATATTACAAAACTTTTAAAAATCGTTCGCAATAAACGTTTGCCCCTTAAAATCGGCAAATTGCTGGCTTTAAATTGAGAAACATTACAACCGGACGAAATTTTCGGTTTTATCACTTTACAGTACCTTTGATTACCAACCGATTATTACAAAACTTTAAAAATAAAAGAGAAAGAGAGAAATGCGGCCTAATGTCCATTCGACACAAACTAGGTCATTTCGGGACTAACATATGTTTTTTAATTTTATTTAAAAACTCCCCTTGCGCTTACTGGTCTTTAGCCGTTGGGAGGAAACCGAAGAACACGGAGAAAAGCCAAGAGATTGGACATCATACACCATGTCACGTGCAACCTGGAGATCGAAACGACGCCCGTTGACTCAATGACAAACGTTACGATACAGCGAGCACATGCTAACCATTCAGCCATCCAGCCTCCCTGAATTCGGAAAATTGCTGACTTATAGCAAGAAACATTTCAACCGGGCGAAAATTTCTGTTTTAACAGTTTAATGTGCACGGTACTTTAATAATTACCAACCGATTATTACAAAACTTTTGAAAATAAGCTCCAACTGACCAGCTTAATCGTATGCAATAAACGTTTGGCCTGAATTGAAAGTTCTGCACGGAAAAAGTTCATCTCGATTTCCCGGCGTGGTTCCCCTTGTCAGTGAGGCAGAACGCAGGGCCTGACAAGCACAGCTGTCTAGTCCTTCGGATGGGACGAAAAACCAAGGTCCCGTGTACACATTGGAGTGCACGTAAAATATCCCTAAGCAGTTGGAGTTCGATACTGTTGAATAACCTCTATACGATGACTAAATGCGTAGATTGTAGTCACCCACACTGCATGTTTCGCTTAACAATGAAAGGGTGCCGTTTTCAATGTTCGACCCTTTTGTTCTTCTACTCCTGATATGTTGGACTGTTGATCGATGGTTTCATATAAAAGACTATCAATAAGACTCTTTGTGGAAGAAGTTCCCAAAAAATAGTATGTTGACTTTACGAGAAAGACCTCTAAACATGCTCCAAATTATACAAATACGACTTTTTGGATTTTCAATCTCTTTTTTTCGGCTATCCCTGATATTTAAAAAAAATGATACAATGATTTCACACAACAGGCTAGCTGTTAGACTCTCTATTAACAAAAGTTTCACCGCCCTCCCTTCATTATAACCGAAGTTATCGTGCCCTAAAGAATCAACAAATCAGCATGCTTATCTCTGCTTACCCTAAGCAGAAAATGCTCATCTTTGAACTCAATCATAACATTGACCTAGTGAACGTCTACAACAAGTTTGAACATTCTAGCCTAATTAGAATGGGAGTTATTGTGCTCCAAAGTCTCGGCCCTTCAAATTGCTTCTATTTTTCATTTTCAATTCAACATGGTGACTCCCGGTTGACCTAAATCAGAATTCTATTGCGACATTTTTTAGGTCTGCCTACAAGGATTCAGAAAATATAACTCCCGAGTCTGTAAGTAAAATAGCAAAAAAGCCTTATTGATTTTTCACGTTTAAAGATGGTGGCACTTCCGGTTCGATCGACAAACTCCATATTTTGTGTACGAATTAGTAATTCCTTGTCTAGTATAGAAAAAAAAAACTAGGTCATTCTGACCTATATTTCGACGATTTTTTGGAAAACTTTGATCCTTGATTTCACCAAGGGGAGATAAGTTAGAAAATTTCTAAAGTCATTTTTCAAGTCGCGTCATCAAGGTCTACTTACATATTAAATTTCATGAAAATCGTACAGCTACTAAAGAGGTTGTCGAGTTGGTGTAAACTTCCGGTTCGAAATCACAGCGACGAATTTTCGAAATTCGAAAATCCGAAATTGCAGATTTGAAGTAAAGGAGTCAAGGTATTCAAAGAATTTTTTTTTAGTAAAATAGGTGAAATAGTCACAAAGTTACAGCAAAGTAGGTCAAATGCATTTGTTCGTAAAATTCGGTGATTTCGAATGCGAAAAACGTTTTGAAAATATATTTATCCAACAGCCACCACCCATTTTTGTGGGGGTAGGTAAAAGTTTCAGAAAGATCCTATGAGTAGATTCTGAGAAATCCGATTTGTGAATAAAACACAAAAAAAAAATAATAAGAACTAGATCTGCTACTGTCCCATGCAGATATGAAAGCTTTCATATTTATCGTCACGTGTCATTGATTGTATCAAGTATCCTAAATAAAAGGATAAGAAGAAACTCGCGAAGTTACATATAGTATGAATCATTGCACCCAGGCATAACAATAATCTGAAAACTAAAGGGAAATAACTGAAACTTGTATTACTGTAATGAGACGGATAAGAAAATGAAATGAAAATGGCGGGGGAAAAAATTAAAAATGGCAGGTTGGACAGGCGACCTTACTCCTTGTCACGTACAACCGAGCATACGAAATCACGCTAGTTAACTCAATGACAGGCGCGCGTGCTAACCATTCAGCCACCCAACCCCCCTTTAAAATCAGACACGTGCAATATGTCATATAGGAAGAATAAGAAGTTGCTCACAACAAAATGGTAAATTAATGAGTTTAGGTCAAAAGGTTGAGCTACTGTTTTAGAGTATTTAATGGTTTTAAAGAGACACGTTAAGAGTTGCTCATAGTTAAATGAAAGTTTAATTTTAAATAAGACCAATAAAATTAGGATTTAATAATGCCAGACTAATATTTCCAATATGTTTGGTTATAAGTAGGAAATCGTGACGACTTCTTAAGCATGTTTTAAACAAAGGGTCATAGACTGCAATATACAAGAATGGCACTCTGCAATAAAAAAAAACTGGCCAAAGCAAAAATTCTATGCAGAAATTAAATAATTGCTTGAACCAGAAAAATATTTATCCACTATAATAAATAAGCAACATAGAGAAAATGAAATGAAATTGAATGGGGTTTAACGTCCTACTGTGCTGCTCCTAAAATGGGCTACTGAAGACGGGCATACGCCATAAAGTGTGCTATGAGGGAAATTTTACCCGGGCAGCGGCGTTACGACCTACGAGGTTGGACATGCGACCATACTCCTTGTCACGTACAACCAAGAAATCGAAACAACGCCAGTTGACTTAGTGACAGACGTTATGATACAGAGCGCACGTGCTAACCATTCAGCCACGCAACCTCCCTAAAATCGGCAAATTGCTGACCTACAGCAAGAAATATTTCAACCGGGCCAAATTTTCTATTTTAACAGTTTAATTTGCACGGTACCTTTAGTTATCAACCGAATATTACAAAACTTTTAAAAATAAGCTCCCCCTGACCAGCTTAATCGTTCGCAATAAACGTTTGCCCCTTAAAATCGGCAAATTGCTGACTTTAAATTGAGAAACATTACAACCGGACGAAATTTTCTGTTTTATCACTTTTACAGTACCTTTGATTACCAACCGATTATTACAAAACTTTAAAAATAAAAGAGAAAGAGAGAAATGCGGCCTAATGTTCATTCGACACAAACTAGGTCATTTCGGGACTAACATATGTTTTTTAATTTTATTTAAAAACTCCCCTTGCGCTTACTGGTCTTTAGCCGTTGGGAGGAAACCGAAGAACACGGAGAAAACCCACGAGATTGGACATCATACACCATGTCACGTGCAACCTGGAGATCGAAACGACGCCCGTTGACTCAATGACAAACGTTACGATACAGCGAGCACATGCTAACCATTCAGCCATCCAGCCTCCCTGAATTCGGAAAATTGCTGACTTATAGCAAGAAACATTTCAACCGGGCGAAAATTTCTGTTTTAACAGTTTAATGTGCACGGTACTTTAATAATTACCAACCGATTATTACAAAACTTTTGAAAATAAGCTCCAACTGACCAGCTTAATCGTATGCAATAAACGTTTGGCCTGAATTGAAAGTTCTGCACGGAAAAAGTTCATCTCGATTTCCCGGCGTGGTTCCCCTTGTCAGTGAGGCAGAACGCAGGGCCTGACAAGCACAGCTGTCTAGTCCTTCGGATGGGACGAAAAACCAAGGTCCCGTGTACACATTGGAGTGCACGTAAAATATCCCTAAGCAGTTGGAATTCGATACTGTTGAATAAACTCTATACGATGACTAAATGCGTAGATTGTAGTCGCCCACACTGCATGTTTCGCTTAACAATGAAAGGGTGCCGTTTTCAATGTTCGACCCTTTTGTTCTTCTACTCCTGATATGTTGGACTGTTGATCGATGGTTTCATATAAAAGACTACCAATAAGACTCTTTGTAGAAGAAGTTCCCAAAAAATAGTATGTTGACTTTACGAGAAAGACCTCTAAACATGCTCCAAATTGTAAAAATACGACTTTTTGGATTTTAAATCTCTTTTTTTCGGCTATCCCTGATATTTAAAAAAAAATGATACAATGATTTCACACAACAGGCTAGCTGTTAGACTCTCTATTAACAAAAGTTTCACCGCCCTCCCTTCATTATAACCGAAGTTATCGTGCCCTAAAGAATCAACAAATCAGCATGCTTATCTCTGCTTACCCTAAGCAGAAAATGCTCATCTTTGAACTCAATCATAACATTGACCTAGTGAACGTCTACAACAAGTTTGAACATTCTAGCTTAATTAGAATGAGAGTTATTGTGCTCCAAAGTCTCGGCCCTTCAAATTGCTTCTATTTTTCATTTTCAATTCAACATGGTGACTCCCGGTTGACCTAAATCAGAATTCTATTGCGACATTTTTTAGGCCTGCCTACAAGGATTCAGAAAATATAACTCCCGAGTCTGTAAGTAAAATAGCAAAAAAGCCTTATTGATTTTTCACGTTTAAAGATGGTGGCACTTCCGGTTCGATCGACAAACTCCATATTTTGTGTACGAATTAGTAATTCCTTGTCTAGTATAGAAAAAAAAAACTAGGTCATTCTGACCTATATTTCGACGATTTTTTGGAAAACTTTGATCCTTGATTTCACCAAGGGGAGATAAGTTAGAAAATTTCTAAAGTCATTTTTCAAGTCGTGTCATTAAGGTCTACTTACATATTAAATTTCATGAAAATCGTACAACTACTAAAGAGGTTGTCGAGTTGGTGTAAACTTCCGGTTCGAAATCACAGCGACGAATTTTCGAAATTCGAAAATCCGAAATTGCAGATTTGAAGTAAAGGAGTCAAGGTATTCAAAGAATTTTTTTTTAGTAAAATAGGTGAAATAGTCACAAAGTTACAGCAAAGTAGGTCAAATGCATTTGTTCGTAAAATTCGGTGATTTCGAATGCGAAAAACGTTTTGAAAATATATTTATCCAACAGCCACCACCCATTTTTGGGGGGGTAGGTAAAAGTTTCAGAAAGATCCTATGAGTAGATTCTGAGAAATCCGATTTGTGAATAAAACACAAAAAAAAAAAATAAGAATAATAATCTTAACAGAAACAATAAGCTTTCATATGTAAATACATATGAAAGCTTAATAATAATCTTAACAGAAACAATAAGCTTTCATATGTAAATACATATGAAAGCTTAATAATAATAAGCCTAATAATAATTTTAGTAATCTCAATAGGCTTTCAGACGAAAGTCTGAAAGCCTAATAATAACTAGACCTGCAAGCAGCACTGAATCGGCTTTCAGGAATCAGACAGGAAGTATGTCATAAAACAGCCCATTCATCGAGCTACAAAACGATACTTTAATTGTTTTGATTCAGTGACACCTGGCTGAGAAATGTCGATTTTTGCATGAGTGCCAATTTTTTACTGTATTTTCTTTTTTTTATAATTTTTTGGGTGTTTTTTTTCCATAATATCTGATATTTTACGAATACTTCTAGATTTTGGATCATTGTCGGGATAGTTTTAACAAGTTGTTTGAATAGATATCTTTCTGTGCCAGAAGTGTCAGAAACATCCATTGAGTAGTTTTGGAAAAAAAAGATAAATTAAAGAGCGTTTCCAAAAATTTAACGATTTTTCATTTTTTTTTTCAAAATCTGAGGCCATTTTTCGACCACTTATATTATTTCAATGCTTTTCATTTTGGATTCCCTATATAGACAACCGATAGGACTTTGAGTAAGAAAAGTTTAAGAAAAATCGTAGGCGTCGTTTTCGAGAAAAGGGCGTCTCAGAATGTTAAAAAATTGGAAAATACTAGGTTTTTGGCATACAATAATTTATTTCCTTACCATCGAAATCGTATTATTTAGATACCATATGATGGTCCATTAATAGGGCTATCTAGCGACACTTTAATTCTTTTGGTCCGCTATTATCTAAGAGAGAAATCAAGTTTTTCCCAAGTCGGACAATGTTTTTACTCTTTTTTTTCATTTTTTGAATACTTCCGGTATGGTTATTATTGTCGAAATAGCCACAGGGCTCTGTAATGATATATTACATTATCTGATCAGATATAATGCCCCTGAGAAATCCTATGTTCAAAAGTGCCAAAAATGCAAAAAATTTAAAATATCTTAAATTAAATTTTAATAATTACATACATATTATACATTGTCAGAATCGTAATTAGGTCAGCTATCTGAATATACAACCTTTTTTTTAAAAATCTCCAAAAATAAAAAAATAGTAGAGCATTTTCCCAAATTTCACGATTTTTCGACTTTTTTCGATTTTCGGTCCCTTTTTTATCCTATTCCAGACATTTCAAAGTCTTATTGGATGACTTCATGCAAAACACCTCCAAAAGGACTCTCGATAGAAAAAATTTAAAAAAAATTGCAGGTTAAGTTTTCGAGATACAGGCGTCCAAAAACGCTCCAAATCAGAAAATACTTGATTTTCAGCGTGCCATATTTTGCTGTCTGTTCATAGTATCCGTATGAATGGGGTATCATATGATAGTCCAGCAATCGTGCCATCAAACGATACCTTCATTCGTTTAATCCATTGATATAGGACGAAGAAATAGCGTTTTCCCCAAAAATATCCATTTTTTGCATTTTTTTCAAAATATTGCACATTATTTCGACCACTTCCGGTTTAAGGATTCCTGTCGAAATTGCTTTATCAGGTGGTATTGGACTATAACTTAATGTTCCAGAAGTTTCAGAAACGTCAATTCTGCCATAAAACGAGACCCGAGCTCACAAAATGGGAAGGAAATTCGAAAAAAATCGAAAAATAAAGGGCGATAACTCTGAATGAAACTTATATTACTGGAATCGGATGGACTTCAGGTATCCAAAAATGTAGGTCAAATTTGAAAATTTTGAAAAATAACAAAAATTGTCTCGTAAACAACATGTTTTCAATTTTCGAACGATAAAAATCATAGACGAATGTTCGAAATTGAAAAATGTGAGATAGCCATTGTCTCAGAAAAGATTCAGGGATTACAAAAATGTAATTTGTTTGAAAATTGATAAAGAATTGACGAAACTATGGCCGATTTTCAATTTTTAGAAAAAGTACAAAGTTCGGTCACTTCCGGTATGCGCAGATATTTCAAAAATATTTTATCAAGTAGCCACTACATGGTTTCCCGATAGAAAAGCTAATTCCAGATCGATATCTGTTACGAACATGGAGATCTAGGCCCTCGCGGTAAATAATAATAATAATAACTAGACCTGCAAGCAGCACTGAATCGGCTTTCAGGTATCAGACAGGAAGTAAGTCGTAAAATAGCCCATTCCTCGAGCTACAAAAAGATACTTTAATTGTTTTGATTCAGTGAAACCTGGCTGAGAAATGTCGATTTTTGCATGAGTACCAATTTTTTACTGTATTTTCTTTTTTTTAAATTTTGTTTGGTGTTTTTTTCCATAATATCTGATATTTTTACGAATACTTCTAGATTTTGGATCATTTTCGGGATAGTTTTAACAAGTTGTTTGAATAGATATCTTTCTGTACCAGAAGTGTCAGAAACATCCATTGAGTAGTTTTGGAAAAAAAAGATAAATTAAAGAGCGTTTCCAAAAATTTAACGATTTTTCAATTTTTTTCAAAGTCTGAGGCCATTTTTCGACCACTAATATTATTTCAATGCTTTTCATTTTGGATTCCCTATATAGACAACCGATAGGACTTTGAGTAAGAAAAGTTTACGAAGAAATCGTAGGCGTCGTTTTCGAGAAACGGGCGTCTCAGAATGTTAAAAAATTGGAAAATACTAGATTTTTGGCATACAATAATTTATTTCCTTACCATCAAAATCGTATTATTTAGATACCATATGATGGTCCATTCATAGGGCTATCCAGCGACACTTTAATTCTTTTGGTCCGCTATTACGTAAGAGAGAAATCAAGTTTTTCCCAAGTGCGACAATGTTTTTACTCTTTTTTTTCATTTTTTGAATACTTCCGGTATGGTTATTATTGTCGAAATAGTTTTAATAGCCGGTTCGGGCACTAAAATAGCCACAGGGCTCTGTAATGATATATTACATTATCTGATCAGATATAATGCCCCTGAGAAATCCTATGTTCAAAAGTGCCAAAAATGCAAAAAATTTAAAATATCTTAAATTAAATTTTAATAATTACATACATTTTATACATTGTCAGAATCGTAATTAGGTCAGCTATCTGAATATACAACCTTTTTTTAAAAATCTCCAAAAATAAAAAAATAGTAGAGCATTTTCCAAAATTTCACGATTTTTCGACTTTTTTCGATTTTCAGTCCCTTTTTTATCCTATTCCAGACATTTCCAAGTCTTATTGGACGACTTCATGCAAAATACCTCCAAAAGGACCTTTGATAGAAAAAATTAAAAAAAAATTGCAGGTAAAGTTTTCGAGATACAGGCGTCCAAAAACGCTCCAAATCAGAAAATACTTGATTTTCAGCGTGCCATATTTTGCTGTCTGTTCATAGTATCCGTATGAATGGGGTATCATATGATAGTCCAGTAATCGTGCCATCAAACGATACCTTCATTCGTTTAATCCATTGATATCGGACGGAGAAATAGCGTTTTCCCCAAAAATATCCATTTTTTGCATTTTTTTCAAAATATTGCACATTATTTCGACCACTTCCGGTTTAAGGATTCCTGTCGAAATTGCTTTATCGGGTGCTATTGGAGTATAACTTAATGTTCCAGAAGTTTCAGAAACGTCAGTTCTGCCATAAAACGAGACCCGAGCTCACAAAATGGGAAGGAAATTCGAAAAAAATCGAAAAATAAAGGGCGATAACTCTGAATGAAACTTATATTACTGGAATCGGATGGACTTCAGGTATCCAAAAATGTAGGTCAAATTTGAAAATTTTGAAAAATAACAAAAATTGTCTCGTAAACAACATGTTTTCAATTTTCGAACGATAAAAATCATGGACGAATGTTCGAAATTGAAAAAATGTGAGATAGCCATTGTCTCTGAAAAGATTCAGGGATTCCAAAAATGTAATTTGTTTGAAAATGGATAAAGAATTGACGAAACCATGGCCGATTTTCAATTTTTAGAGAAAGTACAAAGTTCGGTCACTTCCGGTATGCGCAGAAATTTCAAAAATATTTTATCAAGTAGCCACCACATGGTTTCCCGATAGAAAAGCTAATTCCAGATCGATATCTATTTTCGAACATGGAGATCTAGGCCCTCGCGGTAAATAATAATAATAATAATAACTAGACCTGCAAGCAGCACTGAATCGGCTTTCAGGAATCAGACAGGAAGTAAGTCATAAAATAGCCCATTCATCGAGCTAGAAAACTATACTGTAATTATTTTGATTCAGTGACACCTGGCTGAGAAATGTCGATTTTTGCATGAGTACCACTTTTTTACTGTATTTTCTTTTTTTTTAAATTTTTTTGGTGTTTTTTTCCATGATATCTGATATTTTTACGAATACTTCTAGATTTTGGATCATTGTCGGGATAGTTTTAACAAGTTGTTTGAATAGAAATCTTTCTGTACCAGAAGTGTCAGAAACATCCATTGAGTAGTTTTGGAAAAAAAAGATAAATTAAAGAGCGTTTCCAAAAATTTAACGATTTTTCAATTTTTTTCAAAGTCTGAGGCCATTTTTCGACCACTTTTATTATTTCAATGCTTTTCATTTTGGATTCCCTATATAGACAACCGATAGGACTTTGAGTAAAAAAAGTTTAAGAAAAATCGTAGGCGTCGTTTTCGAGAAAAGGGCGTCTCAGAATGTTAAAAAATTGGAAAATACTAGATTTTTGGCATACAATTATTTATTTCCTTACCATCGAAAACGTATTATTTAGATACCATATGATGGTCCATTAACAGGGCTATCCATCGACACTTTAATTCTTTTGGTCTGCTATTACCTAAGAGAGAAATCAAGTTTTTCCCAAGTGCGACAATGTTTTTACTCTTTTTTTTCATTTTTTGAATACTTCCGGTACGGTTATTATTGTCGAAATAGTTTTAATAGCCGGTTTGGGCACTAAAATAGCCACAGGGCTCTGTAATGATATTTTACATTATCTGATCAGATATAATGCCCCTGAGAAATCCTATGTTCAAAAGTGCCAAAAATGCCAAAAATTTAAAATGTCTTAAATTAAATTTTAATAATTACACACATATTATACATTGTCAGAATCGTAATTAGGTCAGCTATCTGAATATACAACCTTTTTTTAAAAATCTCCAAAAGTAAAAAAATAGTAGAGCATTTTCCAAAATTTCACGATTTTTCGACTTTTTTCGATTTTCAGTCCCTTTTTTATCCTATTCCAGACATTTCAAAGTCTTATTGGATGACTTCATGCAAAATACCTCCAAAAGGACTCTCGATAGAAAAAATTTAAAAAAAATTGCAGGTTAAGTTTTCGAGATACAGGCGTCCAAAAACGCTCCAAATCAGAAAATACTTGATTTTCAGCGTGCCATATTTTGCTGTCTGTTCATGGTATCCGTATGAATGGGGTATCATATGATAGTCCAGCAATCGTGCCATCAAACGATACCTTCATTCGTTTAATCCACTGATATCGGACGGAGAAATAGCGTTTTCCCCAAAAATATCCATTTTTTGCATTTTTTTCAAAATATTGCACATTATTTCGACCACTTCCGGTTTAAGGATTCCTGTCGAAATTGCTTTATCAGGTGGTATTGGACTATAACTTCATGTTCCAGAAGTTTCAGAAACGTCAATTCTGCCATAAAACGAGACTCGAGCTCACAAAATGGGAAGAAAATTCGAAAAAAATCGAAAAATAAAGGGCGATAACTCCGAATGAAACTTAAATTATTGGAATCGGATGGACTTCAGGTATCTAAAAATGTAGGTCAAATTTGAAAATTTTGAAAAATAACAAAAATTGTCTCGTAAACAACATGTTTTCAATTTTCGAACGATAAAAATCATAGACGAATGTTCGAAATTGAAAAATGTGAGATAGCCATTGTCTCAGAAAAGATTCAGGGATTCCAAAAATGTAATTTGTTTGAAAATGGATAAAGAATTGACGAAACTATGGCCGATTTTCCATTTTTAGAGAAAGTACAAAGTTCGGTCACTTCCGGTATGCGCAGAAATTTCAAAAATATTTTATCAAGTAGCCACCACATGGTTTCCCAATAGAAAAGCTAATTCCAGATCGATATCTGTTTTTGAACATGGAGATCTAGGCCCTCGCGGTAAATAATAATAATAATAACTAGATCTGCTACTGTCCCATGCAGATATGAAAGCTTTCATATTTATCGTCACGTGTCATTGATTGTATCAAGTATCCTAAATAAAAGGATAAGAAGAAACTCGCGAAGTTACAAGTCTAAATATAGTATGAATCATTGCACCCAGGCATAACAATAATCTGAAAACTAAAGGAAAATAACTGAAAGTTGTATTACTGTAATGAGACGGATGAGAAAATGAAATGAAAATGGCGGGGGAAAAAATTAAAAATGGCAGGTTGGACAGGCGACCTTACTCCTTGTCACGTACAACCGAGCATTCGAAAACACGCTAGTTAACTCAATGACAGGCGCGCGTGCTAACCATTCAGCCACCCAACCCCCCTTTGAAATCAGACACGTGCAATATGTCATATAGGAAGAATAAGAAGTCGCTCACAATAAAATGGTAAATTAATGAGTTTAGGTCAAAAGGTTGAGCTACTGTTTTAGAGTATTTAATAGTTTTAAAGAGACACGTTAAGAGTTGTTCATAGTTAAATGAAAGTTTAATTTTAAATAAGACTAATAAAATTAGGATTTAATAATGCCAGACTAATATTTCCAATATGTTTGGTTATAAGTAGGAAATCGTGACGACTTATTAAGCATGTTTTAAACAAAGGGTCATAGACTGCAATATACAAGAATGGCACTCTGCAATAAAAAAAAACTGGCCAAAGCAAGATTTCTATGCAGAAATTAAATAATTGCTAGAACCAGAAAAATATTTATCCACTATAATAAATAAGCAACATAGAGAAAATGAAATGAAATTGAATGGGGTTTAACGTCCTACTGTGCTGCTCCTAAAATGAGCTACTGAAGACGGGCATATGCCATAAAGTGTGCAATGAGGGAAATTTTACCCGGGCAGCGGCGTTACGACCTACGAGGTTGGACATGCGACCATACTCCTTGTCACGTACAACCAAGAAATCGAAACAACACCAGTTGACTCAGTGACATACGTTATGATACAGAGCGCACGTGCTAACCATTCAGCCACGCAACCTCCCTAAATTGGCAAATTGCTGACCTACAGCGAGAAATATTTCAATCGGGCCAAATTTTCTATTTTAACAGTTTAATTTGCACGGTACCTTTAGTTATCAACCGGATATTACAAAACTTGCCCCTTAAAATCGGCAAACTGCTGACTTTAAATTGAGAAACATTACAACCGGACGAAATTTTCTGTTTTATCACTTTTACAGTACCTTTGATTACCAACCGATTATTACAAAACTTTAAAAATAAAAGAGAAAGAGAGAAATGCGGCCTAATGTCCATTCGACACAAACTAGGTCATTTCGGGACTAACATATGTTTTTTAATTTTATTTAAAAACTCCCATTGCGCTTACTGGTCTTTAGCCGTTGGGAGGAAACCGAAGAACACGGAGAAAACCCACGAGATTGGACATCATACACCATGTCACGTGCAACCTGGAGATCGAAACGACGCCCGTTGACTCAATGACAAACGTTACGATACAGCGAGCACATGCTAACCATTCAGCCATCCAGCCTCCCTGAATTCGGAAAATTGCTGACTTATAGCAAGAAACATTTCAACCGGGCGAAATTTTCTGTTTTAACAGTTTAATGTGTACGGTACTTTAATAATTACCAACCGATTATTACAAAACTTTTGAAAATAAGCTCCAACTGACCAGCTTAATCGTATGCAATAAACGTTTGGCCTGAATTGAAAGTTCTGCACGGAAAAAGTTCATCTCGATTTCCCGGCGTGGTTCCCCTTGTCAGTGAGGCAGAACGCAGGGCCTGACAAGCACAGCTGTCTAGTCCTTCGGATGGGACAAAAACCAAGGTCCCGTGTACACATTGGAATGCGCGTAAAATATCCCTAAGCAGTTGGAATTCGATACTGTTTAATAAACTCTATACGATGACTAAATGCGTAGATTGTAGTCACCCACACTGCATGTTTCGCTTAACAATGAAAGGGTGCCGTTTTCAATGTTCGATCCTTTTGTTCTTCTACTCCTGATATGTTGGACTGTTGATCGATGGTTTCATATAAAAGACTACCAATAAGACTCTTTGTAGAAGAAGCTCCCAAAAAATAGTATGTTGACTTTACGAGAAAGACCTCTAAACATGCTCCAAATTGTAAAAATACGACTTTTTGGATTTTCAATCTCTTTTTTTCGATAGAGAAAATGAAATGAACTTGAATGGGGTTTAACGTCCTACTGTGCTGCTCCTAAAATGGGCTACTGAAGACGGGCATACGCCATAAAGTGTGCAATGAGGGAAATTTTACCCGGGCAGCGGCGTTACGACCTACGAGGCTGGACATGCGACCATATTCCTTGTCACGTACAATCAAGAAATCGAACCAACGCCAGTTGACTCAGTGACAGACGTTATGATACAGAGCGCACGTGCTAACCATTCAGCCAAGCAACCTCCCTAAAATCGGCAAATTGCTGACCTACAGCGAGAAATATTTCAAACGGGCCAAATTTTCTATTATAACAGTTTAATTTGCACGGTACCTTTAGTTATCAACCGAATATTACAAAACTTTTAAAAATAAGCTCCCCCTGACCAGCTTAATCGTTCGCAATAAACGTTTGCCCCTTAAAATCGGCAAATTGCTGGCTTTAAATTGAGAAACATTACAACCGGACGAAATTTTCGGTTTTATCACTTTACAGTACCTTTGATTACCAACCGATTATTACAAAACTTTAAAAATAAAAGAGAAAGAGAGAAATGCGGCCTAATGTCCATTCGACACAAACTAGGTCATTTCGGGACTAACATATGTTTTTTAATTTTATTTAAAAACTCCCCTTGCGCTTACTGGTCTTTAGCCGTTGGGAGGAAACCGAAGAACACGGAGAAAACCCACGAGATTGGACATCATACACCATGTCACGTGCAACCTGGAGATCGAAACGACGCCCGTTGACTCAATGACAAACGTTACGATACAGCGAGCACATGCTAACCATTCAGCCATCCAGCCTCCCTGAATTCGGAAAATTGCTGAATTATAGCAAGAAACATTTCAACCGGGCGAAAATTTCTGTTTTAACAGTTTAATGTGCACGGTACTTTAATAATTACCAACCGATTATTACAAAACTTTTGAAAATAAGCTCCAACTGACCAGCTTAATCGTATGCAATAAACGTTTGGCCTGAATTGAAAGTTCTGCACGGAAAAAGTTCATCTCGATTTCCCGGCGTGGTTCCCCTTGTCAGTGAGGCAGAACGCAGGGCCTGACAAGCACAGCTGTCTAGTCCTTCGGATGGGACGAAAAACCAAGGTCCCGTGTACACATTGGAGTGCACGTAAAATATCCCTAAGCAGTTGGAATTCGATACTGTTGAATAAACTCTATACGATGACTAAATGCGTAGATTGTAGTCACCCACACTGCATGTTTCGCTTAACAATGAAAGGGTGCCGTTTTCAATGTTCGACCCTTTTGTTCTTCTACTCCTGATATGTTGGACTGTTGATCGATGGTTTCATATAAAAGACTACCAATAAGACTCTTTGTAGAAGAAGTTCCCAAAAAATAGTATGTTGACTTTACGAGAAAGACCTCTAAACATGCTCCAAATTGTAAAAATACGACTTTTTGGATTTTCAATCTCTTTTTTTCGGCTATCCCTGATATTTAAAAAAAATGATACAATGATTTCACACAACAGGCTAGCTGTTAGACTCTCTATTAACAAAAGTTTCACCGCCCTCCCTTCATTATAACCGAAGTTATCGTGCCCTAAAGAATCAACAAATCAGCATGCTTATCTCTGCTTACCCTAAGCAGAAAATGCTCATCTTTGAACTCAATCATAACATTGACCTAGTGAACGTCTACAACAAGTTTGAACATTCTAGCTTAATTAGAATGAGAGTTATTGTGCTCCAAAGTCTCGGCCCTTCAAATTGCTTCTATTTTTCATTTTCAATTCAACATGGTGACTCCCGGTTGACCTAAATCAGAATTCTATTGCGACATTTTTTAGGCCTGTCTACAAGGATTCAGAAAATATAACTCCCGAGTCGGTAAGTAAAATAGCAAAAAAGCCTTATTGATTTTTCACGTTTAAAGATGGTGGCACTTCCGGTTCGATCGACAAACTCCATATTTTGTGTACGAATTAGTAATTCCTTGTCTAGTATAGAAAAAAAACTAGGTCATTCTGACCTATATTTCGACGATTTTTTGGAAAACTTTGATCCTTGATTTCACCAAGGGGAGATAAGTTAGAAAATTTCTAAAGTCATTTTTCAAGTCGCGTCATTAAGGTCTACTTACATATTAAATTTCATGAAAATCGTACAACTACTAAAGAGGTTGTCGAGTTGGTGTAAACTTCCGGTTCGAAATCACAGCGACGAATTTTCGAAATTCGAAAATCCGAAATTGCAGATTTGAAGAAAAGGAGTCAAGGTATTCAAAGAAATTTTTTTTACTAAAATAGGTGAAATAGTCACAAAGTTACAGCAAAGTAGGTCAAATGCATTTGTTCGTAAAATTCGGTGATTTCGAATGCGAAAAACGTTTTGAAAATATATTTATCCAACAGCCACCACCCATTTTTGGGGGGGTAGGTAAAAGTTTCAGAAAGATCCTATGAGTAGATTCTGAGAAATCCGATTTGTGAATAAAACACAAAAAAAAAAAATAAGAATAATAATCTTAACAGAAACAATAAGCTTTCATATGTAAATACATATGAAAGCTTAATAATAATAATAAGCCTAATAATAATTTTAGTAATCTCAATAGGCTTTCAGACGAAAGTCTGAAAGCCTAATAATAACTAGATCTGCAAGCAGCACTGAATCGGCTTTCAGGAATCAGACAGGAAGTATGTCATAAAATAGCCCATTCATCGAGCTACAAAACGATACTTTAATTGTTTTGATTCAGTGACACCTGGCTGAGAAATGTCGATTTTTGCATGAGTGCCAATTTTTTACTGTATTTTCTTTTTTTTTAAATTTTTTGGGTGTTTTTTTCCATAATATCTGATATTTTACGAATACTTCTAGATTTTGGATCATTGTCGGGATAGTTTTAACAAGTTGTTTGAATAGATATCTTTCTGTGCCAAAAGTGTCAGAAACATCCATTGAGTAGTTTTGGAAAAAAAAGATAAATTAAAGAGCGTTTCCAAAAAATTAACGATTTTTCATTTTTTTTTTCAAAATCTGAGGCCATTTTTCGACCACTTATATTATTTCAATGCTTTTCATTTTGGATTCCCTATATAGACAACCGATAGGACTTTGAGTAAGAAAAGTTTAAGAAAAATCGTAGGCGTCGTTTTCGAGAAAAGGGCGTCTCAGAATGTTAAAAAATTGGAAAATACTAGGTTTTTGGCATACAATAATTTATTTCCTTACCATCGAAATCGTATTATTTAGATACCATATGATGGTCCATTAATAGGGCTATCTAGCGACACTTTAATTCTTTTGGTCCGCTATTATCTAAGAGAGAAATCAAGTTTTTCCCAAGTCGGACAATGTTTTTACTCTTTTTTTTCATTTTTTGAATACTTCCGGTATGGTTATTATTGTCGAAATAGCCACAGGGCTCTGTAATGATATATTACATTATCTGATCAGATATAATGCCCCTGAGAAATCCTATGTTCAAAAGTGCCAAAAATGCAAAAAATTTAAAATATCTTAAATTAAATTTTAATAATTACATACATATTATACATTGTCAGAATCGTAATTAGGTCAGCTATCTGAATATACAACCTTTTTTTTAAAAATCTCCAAAAATAAAAAAATAGTAGAGCATTTTCCAAAATTTCACGATTTTTCGACTTTTTTCGATTTTCGGTCCCTTTTTTATCCTATTCCAGACATTTCAAAGTCTTATTGGATGACTTCATGCAAAACACCTCCAAAAGGACTCTCGATAGAAAAAATTTAAAAAAAATTGCAGGTTAAGTTTTCGAGATACAGGCGTCCAAAAACGCTCCAAATCAGAAAATACTTGATTTTCAGCGTGCCATATTTTGCTGTCTGTTCATAGTATCCGTATGAAAGGGGTATCATATGATAGTCCAGCAATCGTGCCATCAAACGATACCTTCATTCGTTTAATCCATTGATATAGGACGAAGAAATAGCGTTTTCCCCAAAAATATCCATTTTTTGCATTTTTTTCAAAATATTGCACATTATTTCGACCACTTCCGGTTTAAGGATTCCTGTCGAAATTGCTTTATCAGGTGGTATTGGACTATAACTTAATGTTCCAGAAGTTTCAGAAACGTCAATTCTGCCATAAAACGAGACCCGAGCTCACAAAATGGGAAGGAAATTCGAAAAAAATCGAAAAATAAAGGGCGATAACTCTGAATGAAACTTATATTACTGGAATCGGATGGACTTCAGGTATCCAAAAATGTAGGTCAAATTCGAAAATTTTGAAAAATAACAAAAATTGTCTCGTAAACAACATGTTTTCAATTTTCGAACGATAAAAATCATAGACGAATGTTCGAAATTGAAAAATGTGAGATAGCCATTGTCTCAGAAAAGATTCAGGGATTCCAAAAATGTAATTTGTTTGAAAATTGATAAAGAATTGACGAAACTATGGCCGATTTTCAATTTTTAGAAAAAGTACAAAGTTCGGTCACTTCCGGTATGCGCAGATATTTCAAAAATATTTTATCAAGTAGCCACTACATGGTTTCCCGATAGAAAAGCTAATTCCAGATCGATATCTGTTACGAACATGGAGATCTAGGCCCTCGCGGTAAATAATAATAATAATAACTAGACCTGCAAGCAGCACTGAATCGGCTTTCAGGTATCAGACAGGAAGTAAGTCGTAAAATAGCCCATTCCTCGAGCTACAAAAAGATACTTTAATTGTTTTGATTCAGTGAAACCTGGCTGAGAAATGTCGATTTTTGCATGAGTACCAATTTTTTACTGTATTTTCTTTTTTTTAAATTTTGTTTGGTGTTTTTTTCCATAATATCTGATATTTTTACGAATACTTCTAGATTTTGGATCATTTTCGGGATAGTTTTAACAAGTTGTTTGAATAGATATCTTTCTGTACCAGAAGTGTCAGAAACATCCATTGAGTAGTTTTGGAAAAAAAAGATAAATTAAAGAGCGTTTCCAAAAATTTAACGATTTTTCAATTTTTTTCAAAGTCTGAGGCCATTTTTCGACCACTAATATTATTTCAATGCTTTTCATTTTGGATTCCCTATATAGACAACCGATAGGACTTTGAGTAAGAAAAGTTTACGAAGAAATCGTAGGCGTCGTTTTCGAGAAACGGGCGTCTCAGAATGTTAAAAAATTGGAAAATACTAGGTTTTTGGCATACAATAATTTATTTCCTTACCATCAAAATCGTATTATTTAGATACCATATGATGGTCCATTCATAGGGCTATCCAGCGACACTTTAATTCTTTTGGTCCGCTATTACGTAAGAGAGAAATCAAGTTTTTCCCAAGTGCGACAATGTTTTTACTCTTTTTTTTCATTTTTTGAATACTTCCGGTATGGTTATTATTGTCGAAATAGTTTTAATAGCCGGTTCGGGCACTAAAATAGCCACAGGGCTCTGTAATGATATATTACATTATCTGATCAGATATAATGCCCCTGAGAAATCCTATGTTCAAAAGTGCCAAAAATGCAAAAAATTTAAAATATCTTAAATTAAATTTTAATAATTACATACATGTTATACATTGTCAGAATCGTAATTAGGTCAGCTATCTGAATATACAACCTTTTTTTAAAAATCTCCAAAAATAAAAAAATAGTAGAGCATTTTCCAAAATTTCACGATTTTTCGACTTTTTTCGATTTTCAGTCCCTTTTTTATCCTATTCCAGACATTTCAAAGTCTTATTGGACGACTTCATGCAAAATACCTCCAAAAGGACCTTTGATAGAAAAAATTAAAAAAAAATTGCAGGTTAAGTTTTCGAGATACAGGCGTCCAAAAACGCTCCAAATCAGAAAATACTTGATTTTCAGCGTGCCATATTTTGCTGTCTGTTCATAGTATCCGTATGAATGGGGTATCATATGATAGTCCAGTAATCGTGCCATCAAACGATACCTTCATTCGTTTAATCCATTGATATCGGACGGAGAAATAGCGTTTTCCCCAAAAATATCCATTTTTTGCATTTTTTTCAAAATATTGCACATTATTTCGACCACTTCCGGTTTAAGGATTCCTGTCGAAATTGCTTTATCGGGTGCTATTGGAGTATAACTTAATGTTCCAGAAGTTTCAGAAACGTCAGTTCTGCCATAAAACGAGACCCGAGCTCACAAAATGGGAAGGAAATTCGAAAAAAATCGAAAAATAAAGGGCGATAACTCTGAATGAAACTTATATTACTGGAATCGGATGGACTTCAGGTATCCAAAAATGTAGGTCAAATTTGAAAATTTTGAAAAATAACAAAAATTGTCTCGTAAACAACATGTTTTCAATTTTCGAACGATAAAAATCATGGACGAATGTTCGAAATTGAAAAATGTGAGATAGCCATTGTCTCTGAAAAGATTCAGGGATTCCAAAAATGTAATTTGTTTGAAAATGGATAAAGAATTGACGAAACCATGGCCGATTTTCAATTTTTAGAGAAAGTACAAAGTTCGGTCACTTCCGGTATGCGCAGAAATTTCAAAAATATTTTATCAAGTAGCCACCACATGGTTTCCCGATAGAAAAGCTAATTCCAGATCGATATCTATTTTCGAACATGGAGATCTAGGCCCTCGCGGTAAATAATAATAATAATAATAACTAGACCTGCAAGCAGCACTGAATCGGCTTTCAGGAATCAGACAGGAAGTAAGTCATAAAATAGCCCATTCATCGAGCTAGAAAACTATACTGTAATTATTTTGATTCAGTGACACCTGGCTGAGAAATGTCGATTTTTGCATGAGTACCACTTTTTTACTGTATTTTCTTTTTTTTTAAATTTTTTTGGTGTTTTTTTCCATAATATCTGATATTTTTACGAATACTTCTAGATTTTGGATCATTGTCGGGATAGTTTTAACAAGTTGTTTGAATAGAAATCTTTCTGTACCAGAAGTGTCAGAAACATCCATTGAGTAGTTTTGGAAAAAAAAGATAAATTAAAGAGCGTTTCCAAAAATTTAACGATTTTTCAATTTTTTTCAAAGTCTGAGGCCATTTTTCGACCACTTTTATTATTTCAATGCTTTACATTTTGGATTCCCTATATAGACAACCGATAGGACTTTGAGTAAAAAAAGTTTAAGAAAAATCGTAGGCGTCGTTTTCGAGAAAAGGGCGTCTCAGAATGTTAAAAAATTGGAAAATACTAGATTTTTGGCATACAATTATTTATTTCCTTACCATCGAAAACGTATTTTTTAGATACCATATGATGGTCCATTAATAGGGCTATCCATCGACACTTTAATTCTTTTGGTCTGCTATTACCTAAGAGAGAAATCAAGTTTTTCCCAAGTGCGACAATGTTTTTACTCTTTTTTTTCATTTTTTGAATACTTCCGGTACGGTTATTATTGTCGAAATAGTTTTAATAGCCGGTTTGGGCACTAAAATAGCCACAGGGCTCTGTAATGATATTTTACATTATCTGATCAGATATAATGTCCCTGAGAAATCCTATGTTCAAAAGTGCCAAAAATGCCAAAAATTTAAAATGTCTTAAATTAAATTTTAATAATTACACACATATTATACATTGTCAGAATCGTAATTAGGTCAGCTATCTGAATATACAACCTTTTTTTAAAAATCTCCAAAAGTAAAAAAATAGTAGAGCATTTTCCAAAATTTCACGATTTTTCGACTTTTTTCGATTTTCAGTCCCTTTTTTATCCTATTCCAGACATTTCAAAGTCTTATTGGATGACTTCATGCAAAATACCTCCAAAAGGACTCTCGATAGAAAAAATTTAAAAAAAATTGCAGGTTAAGTTTTCGAGATACAGGCGTCCAAAAACGCTCCAAATCAGAAAATACTTGATTTTCAGCGTGCCATATTTTGCTGTCTGTTCATGGTATCCGTATGAATGGGGTATCATATGATAGTCCAGCAATCGTGCCATCAAACGATACCTTCATTCGTTTAATCCACTGATATCGGACGGAGAAATAGCGTTTTCCCCAAAAATATCCATTTTTTGCATTTTTTTCAAAATATTGCACATTATTTCGACCACTTCCGGTTTAAGGATTCCTGTCGAAATTGCTTTATCGGGTGGTATTGGACTATAACTTCATGTTCCAGAAGTTTCAGAAACGTCAATTCTGCCATAAAACGAGACTCGAGCTCACAAAATGGGAAGAAAATTCGAAAAAAATCGAAAAATAAAGGGCGATAACTCCGAATGAAACTTAAATTATTGGAATCGGATGGACTTCAGGTATCTAAAAATGTAGGTCAAATTTGAAAATTTTGAAAAATAACAAAAATTGTCTCGTAAACAACATGTTTTCAATTTTCGAACGATAAAAATCATAGACGAATGTTCGAAATTGAAAAATGTGAGATAGCCATTGTCTCAGAAAAGATTCAGGGATTCCAAAAATGTAATTTGTTTGAAAATGGATAAAGAATTGACGAAACTATGGCCGATTTTCCATTTTTAGAGAAAGTACAAAGTTCGGTCACTTCCGGTATGCGCAGAAATTTCAAAAATATTTTATCAAGTAGCCACCACATGGTTTTCCGATAGAAAAGCTAATTCCAGATCGATATCTGTTTTTGAACATGGAGATCTAGGCCCTCGCGGTAAATAATAATAATAATAATAACTAGACCTGCAAGCAGCACTGAATCGGCTTTCAGGAATCAGACAGGAAGTAAGTCATAAAATAGCCCATTCATCGAGCTAGAAAACTATACTGTAATTATTTTGATTCAGTGACACCTGGCTGAGAAATGTCGATTTTTGCATGAGTACCACTTTTTTACTGTATTTTCTTTTTTTTTAAATTTTTTTGGTGTTTTTTTCCATAATATCTGATATTTTTACGAATACTTCTAGATTTTGGATCATTGTCGGGATAGTTTTAACAAGTTGTTTGAATAGAAATCTTTCTGTACCAGAAGTGTCAGAAACATCCATTGAGTAGTTTTGGAAAAAAAAGATAAATTAAAGAGCGTTTCCAAAAATTTAACGATTTTTCAATTTTTTTCAAAGTCTGAGGCCATTTTTCGACCACTTTTATTATTTCAATGCTTTTCATTTTGGATTCCCTATATAGACAACCGATAGGACTTTGAGTAAAAAAAGTTTAAGAAAAATCGTAGGCGTCGTTTTCGAGAAAAGGGCGTCTCAGAATGTTAAAAAATTGGAAAATACTAGATTTTTGGCATACAATTATTTATTTCCTTACCATCGAAAACGTATTATTTAGATACCATATGATGGTCCATTAATAGGGCTATCCATCGACACTTTAATTCTTTTGGTCTGCTATTACCTAAGAGAAATCAAGTTTTTCCCAAGTGCGACAATGTTTTTACTCTTTTTTTTCATTTTTTGAATACTTCCGGTACGGTTATTATTGTCGAAATAGTTTTAATAGCCGGTTTGGGCACTAAAATAGCCACAGGGCTCTGTAATGATATTTTACATTATCTGATCAGATATAATGTCCCTGAGAAATCCTATGTTCAAAAGTGCCAAAAATGCCAAAAATTTAAAATGTCTTAAATTAAATTTTAATAATTACACACATATTATACATTGTCAGAATCGTAATTAGGTCAGCTATCTGAATATACAACCTTTTTTTAAAAATCTCCAAAAGTAAAAAAATAGTAGAGCATTTTCCAAAATTTCACGATTTTTCGACTTTTTTCGATTTTCAGTCCCTTTTTTATCCTATTCCAGACATTTCAAAGTCTTATTGGATGACTTCATGCAAAATACCTCCAAAAGGACTCTCGATAGAAAAAATTTAAAAAAAATTGCAGGTTAAGTTTTCGAGATACAGGCGTCCAAAAACGCTCCAAATCAGAAAATACTTGATTTTCAGCGTGCCATATTTTGCTGTCTGTTCATGGTATCCGTATGAATGGGGTATCATATGATAGTTCAGCAATCGTGCCATCAAACGATACCTTCATTCGTTTAATCCACTGATATCGGACGGAGAAATAGCGTTTTCCCCAAAAATATCCATTTTTTGCATTTTTTTCAAAATATTGCACATTATTTCGACCACTTCCGGTTTAAGGATTCCTGTCGAAATTGCTTTATCAGGTGGTATTGGACTATAACTTCATGTTCCAGAAGTTTCAGAAACGTCAATTCTGCCATAAAACGAGACTCGAGCTCACAAAATGGGAAGAAAATTCGAAAAAAATCGAAAAATAAAGGGCGATAACTCCGAATGAAACTTAAATTATTGGAATCGGATGGACTTCAGGTATCTAAAAATGTAGGTCAAATTTGAAAATTTTGAAAAATAACAAAAATTGTCTCGTAAACAACATGTTTTCAATTTTCGAACGATAAAAATCATAGACGAATGTTCGAAATTGAAAAATGTGAGATAGCCATTGTCTCAGAAAAGATTCAGGGATTCCAAAAATGTAATTTGTTTGAAAATGGATAAAGAATTGACGAAACTATGGCCGATTTTCCATTTTTAGAGAAAGTACAAAGTTCGGTCACTTCCGGTATGCGCAGAAATTTCAAAAATATTTTATCAAGTAGCCACCACATGGTTTCCCGATAGAAAAGCTAATTCCAGATCGATATCTGTTTTTGAACATGGAGATCTAGGCCCTCGCGGTAAATAATAATAATAATAATAACTAGACCTGCAAGCAGCACTGTATCGGCTTTCAGGTATCAGACAGGAAGTAAGTCGTAAAATAGCCCATTCCTCGAGCTACAAAAAGATACTTTAATTGTTTTGATTCAGTGACACCTGGCTGAGAAATGTCGATTTTTGCATGAGTGTTAATTTTTTACTGTATTTTCTTTTTTTTTAAATTTTTTTGGTGTTTTTTTCCATAATATCTGATATTTTACGAATACTTCTAGATTTTGGATCATTGTCGGGATAGTTTTAACAAGTTGTTTGAATAGATATCTTTCTGTGCCAGAAGTGTCAGAAACATCCATTGAGTAGTTTTGGAAAAAAAAGATAAATTAAAGAGCGTTTCCAAAAATTTAACGATTTTTCATTTTTTTTCAAAATCTGAGGCCATTTTTCGACCACTTATATTATTTCAATGCTTTTCATTTTGGATTCCCTATATAGACAACCGATAGGACTTTGAGTAAGAAAAGTTTATGAAAAATCGTAGGCGTCGTTTTCGAGAAAAGGGCGTCTCAAAATGTTAAAAAATTGGAAAATACTAGATTTTTGGCATACAATAATTTATTTCCTTACCATCGAAATCGTATTATTTAGATACCATATGATGGTCCATTAATAGGGCTATCTAGCGACACTTTAATTCTTTTGGTCAGCTAATACCTAAGAGAGAAATCAAGTTTTTCCCAAGTGCGACAATGTTTTTACTCTTTTTTTTCATTTTTTGAATACTTCCGGTATGGTTATTATTGTCGAAATAGTTTTAATAGCCGGTTTGGGCACTAAAATAGCCACAGGGCTCTATAATGATACATTACATTATCTGATCAGATATAATGCCCCTGAGAAATCCTATGTTCAAAAGTGCCAAAAATGCAAAAAATTTAAAATATCTTAAATTAATTTTTAATAATTACATACATATTATACATTGTCAGAATCGTAATTAGGTCAGCTATCTGAATATACAACCTTTTTTTTAAAAATCTCCAAAAATAAAAAAATAGTAGAGCATTTTCCAAAATTTCACGATTTTTCGACTAATTTCGATTTCAGTCCCTTTTTTATCCTATTCCAGACATTTCAAAGTCTTATTGGATGACTTCATGCAAAATACCTCCAAAAGGACTCTCGATAGAAAAAATTTAAAAAAATTTGCAGGTTAAGTTTTCGAGATACAGGCGTCCAAAAACGCTCCAAATCAGAAAATACTTGATTTTCAGCGTGCCATATTTTGCTGTCTGTTCATAGTATTCGTATGAATAGGGTATCATATGATAGTCCAGCAATCGTGCCATCAAACGATACCTTCATTCGTTTAATTCATTGATATCGGACGGAGAAATAGCGTTTTCCCCAAAAATATCAATTTTTTGCATTTTTTTCAAAATATTGCACATTATTTCGACCACTTCCGGTTTAAGGATTCGTGTCGAAATTGCTTTAACAGTTGGTATTGGACTATAACTTCATGTTCCAGAAGTTTCAGAAACGTCAATTCTGCCATAAAACGAGACCCGAGCTCACAAAATGGGAAGGAAATTCGAAAAAAATCGAAAAATAAAGGGCGATAACTCCGAATAAAACTTATATAACTGG